>VXBW01007872.1:422149-730961 GCA_013400375.1 Thinocorus orbignyianus | reverse complement strand
CCCCCAATCCCAGTTTTATAAAAGCAGCTAGCACTGGAACTGAAATAAATGTCATGAATGAATAATAATTTCTTTCATTTACACAGTAATTAAACTTGTTGAATGCAGATTTAATGCTTTACTGCACACTGTTTAATTTGAGTGGTAGATCTAGGGTTTTGTTAAATTCAAGAAGGAAAAAAAATGAAACATCTACCTGACTATCAGTGTGCTTCACTACACACCCTTTCGGGTTTGGTGATGGCTGGGTTTTGGTTTGGTTTGGTTTGGTTGGGTTTTTTAAAATGATGCTGGAAAACAGGAGGACATGCTTTTCAGGCTGTTATTTGAAGTTAGCTACGTGGATCTTTACAAATGTCCTTAGTGGCCTGGGTTTGAGAAATGCAGCAGACCTGATGCTGCCGTGCTTTGTGGCTGCTGCGATTAATCAGCGTTTCCTAATTGATTGATTATGGATATAGACACACCATTTTTGGCCTTTTAATTTCCACAGCATTTATTTTTGATTTCTGTGTGATTTTTAAGTTATTCCTTAAAAACAGTGCCTTGTGATGTAAGTAAATGCTTTAGGCCATGCCTGTCTCCTTCCCTGTAGCACACGCTGGTGTGAACATCGGGACTGGGCACACAGGGGGTCCCAGTTTCAAAATAGCAAAAGTCATGAACTGTAGGTGCTGTGGGTGCCCAGGATTCACCCTCTTCCCCTTCCCAACCAAATCCAGCCCCAAGGTTATGGCAATATATATAGTGCCACGGTTACAGCAACGTGGCCTGGAGAAGAGAAGGCTGAGGTGAGACCTTCTTCATGCTCAGAAGGATCTGAAGGGTCAGGTGAAGGAGGATGGAGCCAAACTCTTCTCAGTGGTTCCCAGTGGCAAGACGAGGGGCAACGGGCACAAGTTGGAACACGGGAAATTCCGTTCAAATGTGAGGAAAAATCTTTGGGGTGTGAGTGGCAGAACCCTGGCAGAGGCTGCCCAGGGAGGGTGTGGAGTCCCCTTCTCTGGAGACCTTCAAGCCCCGCCTGGATGCAGCCCTGAGTGCTGTGCTCTGGGCAATCCTGCTTTAGCAGGGGAGTTGGGCTGGGTGATCTCTAGAGGTCCCTTCCAACTCTGACAATTCCCTGATTCTGAGATGTCCTCATCCTGTGCAGGGGGGTGGGTTGAATAGTTACAAGGACGGAGAAGTTGGATGTTTCAGATAAACAGAAAGTCGATACCAGGGGGCCGGGTTCCCTGGTGTATCCTTCACCTGCAGAAGGGAGCTCAGGGATTTTTTGAAAAGGATGGGAAAAGATTTAAGTTGAACGTCGGGGGAATCCTGGGTAACTAGAGGATGGGAACTATGATGAACTCATGTTGAGACGCCCGGGGATGGGTTTTATCAGCACTTTTGCAGTTGGGGTTTTCCAAATAACTAATTGTCATAGGTGACAGCAACAGCATTTCCAGCAGTTGCTCCTGCCACCTCCCTGGTTTTACCCAGTCACCATTTGAAGCTTGCGAGCCCTCCGGGTGTGATTAGATGACCATGTGGCAGACGATAGGTGACACGGCTGGGATTCAGTAGCTGGGGCTCCTGGGACTCACAGCATTCCAGAGCAAAAAAAAAGCCATCCACGGCTGGAGGTTGGGCCTGTGGATTTGAGTCATGAGGCAGCTCTTAACCAAAGAATCACAGTCACTGAAGTCTCTTGGGAGCTTTCCCAGAACACTCTTCTCAAAAGCTAGACCAACTATTTTAGTTGTCATACACCCAAGGATTAGGTTCCCCCCCTCCTCCTTTTCTGTTCTCTAGGGGCTGACATCTACAAATGTGTGCTGGTAACTTCATTTTCTTTCTTAGTCAGGGAAGGAGAGGCGCTCAGGCTGTTTTGTTTATAGCTGCGCTATCAGCTGGCTGCATGTCTGGAGATGAAGGTGACAGCTTGAGATTGGTGAGCCTAATTGGCATACAAAAAATAAAAGAATCCACTGGGAAATGAGTTATTTGCAATTATCTGTAGATTTGGCTTTATTTCATGGAGACAAATATAGTTGCTTGGTGACTTAATTACAACATTTTTTTTAAGATTAGGAGATTTTAAAAAGGATATCATTATTAACAAGATCTTGAGACTATATTTGGGGATACCATAATTACAACTATGGCGATATTTGTTAGCTTAGAAAATAATATGTGGAAGCTTTTAATTAAAATCATGAGATCTGTTCTCGCAGATAGGCTTTCAAGTACCACCCTTGGATAATGGGACCCTTTATTGTTTGATACCGACTGAAACAAGCTGTACTGTGCTAGGATGGTATCACAATTAGGGCTGGGACAGATCAGCATTAAAATATACTTCAGCTGCTAGTTAAGAGGATGAGGGCATGAACTGGGGGAAGTAGCTAATTGTCCACGTCCCCGCTGATTGCTGCTCACCCAGGCAAGTTTCTCCAAGTTGGATCAGAGAGCAAATGGATAGAAAAAGTAAAATATTCTACATCCATGTGGTTTCTGTTGATGTTAAGGGCACAAAGATATGTGAGCTGATGATCCCCAATCGCTGTCATTTACACCAGGCTGTGGTTGCCCCAAGCAGTTGCACACTAGCCCAAGTGAACATTAGGCAGGGTGTCTGGGCCATACCTTTGCCCCGTGGCTGTCCAGGCCATGGGAATAGTGAGCACAAGCCAGGCGAGCCCCTGGATCGATCTGTGGATCAAATGGTGTCATTGGAAGGTCACCTGTGGCTGGAGTGATGTTTTCCAGGTTGCCAAAAGGCTCAGGCTGCCCTGGTGAGGGGGTGCAGGGGAGTTACGGGGCTGGGCAGTACCTGTTTCCTGCACTGAAACCCAGCTTTGGGTAAAGCTAGAAATCAATCACTGAGTGCTGCCCCATGACTCCAGGGATGCTCCAGTCCCTTCCAGTGACCTGTATCCTTTTTAGCACATTCCAGGCACAAGAACTGTGCAGTACAGAATGTGTGTTTCAGAAATGAAAGAACTTTTGCTGTTAGAGGAAAATACGTTATTACTTTTGCTGCTCACTTAGGATTGTCTTAGCAAAGAGGCCTGAAGTGCACTCCTGTGCTGACAGTGTTAGCAAAGACTCACGAAGAAGTTCTCTCTGCTGTGGTCGCTGAGCTGTTTACCCTTTAACTGTTTTAGTTTCCCGACCAGACCTGCTCAGCACTATCATTTTCATAGACAGGGTACTCATTTTCCTGTTCCCCTGCACCCGAGTTAACTTTGTTCCCTTTGGGATACAGCAATGTAGGAAAGCACCATCCAGTGCCCTCTAGAAGCAAAGGAAAGACTTCAGTGGACTTAATTAATAACCGAATTAGACCCTACAGGAGAGAAGAATTAGACATGCAACATCAAAGAAATACTTCCACATCTGGGAAAGTATTCAGAGAGTCCCCAAAGGTAAGATTAAAAAAAAAAAAAAAAGTCAAGTGTGTTCATTTCTTATTAGTGAAGTTGTTATTGGCAATGAGATATTCTAATTGAATTACTCCTAATTAAAATAATTATGTTTTCTAAGTACTCTGATCTGTAGAGACTGTGTAGAGAATCAAAGGTAGAAATAAACAGCACCTAGTAAATTCTCTCTAAGCTGGCTTGCTTGATGATGCTTAAAGTGGTTTTTTTATGATTCCACTTGCTCTGCGTGGGCTGGTGCTAATGCGGTGGGGATGGCTTTCAGAAACCTCGCTTCTGCCTCAAAAGACCAATTGCTGTGGTATGAAGCATCAGCTGGGAAAAACTGGAGTCTCAGAGAAGGAAAACAGGCTGGATCTGTGCCTCTTCCACACCCATCCTGCCTGACCCCGAGTGGTGTTCTTGAACCTGCTCCACCTTCATTTCCCACCAGCAACTGGGGGGTGTTATCTCAGTTATCTGGGCATCGCTGGCTTAGTCTAGACTCTACCATCAGATACCTTTGTGGATGCAGTAACCAGAAATCTCGGCAGAGATCTGATTTCTATCAGGATAGAAAACAAAAGTCAGGAAGACGGGATTTTGTTGATGGTGAAGGGTGAAAGGCGAATGCCAGTGTTGGCCACTGAGCAGCTTCCCAGGGATGTGGTGAGATCCAGATGTGATTCCTGCAGAGGCCTGGCGTGAGAATATTGCTTTGCTGTGGGGAGACACCTTTTCCTTTTGCTCACTTCTGTCTGGAGTAAATAATCCCGGTTTATCTAACGGCTGCAAAACACTTGGATGAGCTGAGGACTAATCTGTCTGGGGGATGCAGGAATCATTAGTGTGAGGCTGTCCAGGTCCTTCGCCTGATCCAGATCAGAGGTGTCTTTGGGCTCAACTTTCCCTCAGCCTGGTGCTCCCCACTCCATCCTGTCTTGGTGCACACAGGACCCCACACTGGGTACCTCTGCCTTTGGGTCACATCCCACAGCAGGAGCGTTCCGTCATCGGGCATTGACTTTCCAGTCTGTTTTTTTTTATTGCAAAGTGTCTATCAGTTGTTAATAACATCCAGTTTGTAGGGTCATACAGGGTCACGTTTGACAGACAGCTCCTGGTTCCCCCTGCTTGGTGTCAAGCCGTTGGAATAGCCAGGCCACCTCTCGTGGAGCTGTGCTTTTAATGAATTTTGTGGAACCCCTATATCCTGAGGTGTTTGGAGACCCTGGCACAAGGGATATGTTATCTTCTGCAAAGGAAGCCTGCTACCTTCACAAAATGTTTGTGGTGAGCCTTCGCGTTGCCTCGAATCAATCCAAAGGCCCAGTCGCTCTCAGAATAAGCTAATATTTATCATACACAACCTTTATAAAAGCCAAACACATTGCAATTTCTTCTGACAAGGAGAACGTTTCAAAGGTTTCTCACATCAAATACTGCTGATTTTTCTTTTTCTTTTTTCTTATGATCATGATTAAAATTCATTCAACATCCTCTCGCAAGGAAAAAAAAATATATATACATTTGATGGCTTTGTGCTTTTTTCCCCTCCTTCTGTAAAAATAGAAAAGCTTTCAGATGCTGCATGAACAAAGATATGGAAATGTGAGAAGAGGGCAGCATCTGGAGGTTTTCAAACACGAGAACACGGGCTGTACGTTTCTTTTGCTGTTAGAAGAGTGAAAAGCTGTTTCCTGTCATTTCCCATCTTGTCACTTGTAAGGCTGGCATCTTGCGGCTTCTTGCACCAGCTGTTGTTTTTTTCTCCACAGACAGATGGTGCAACCTCTTTGATAATTTTTTTTTCCCCCGTGTTCTGAAGATTTTGCATGTGTACTACCTTTATGTAATGATCATATAACCCTGTCACTCACTTTATCCTGTTAGCGGTGTCGTCCCTGTACTGGGGAGGAGGAGGTGGCAGAGTAAGGAATTTAATCCTCTGCTTGTGTTCTGACACACTTTGAAAATATACCGTGGGGCTGGGGTTACAAATGTTTCCCCAAAACCTCTGTATTCTTGTCAAAGGGATTGCAGAATACTGGGGCTGTGATTTGGGAGGATTCCTCTGTTTGTGTGAATACGATGCAACTTTTTGCAGTTATTTTGAGGGGGATTGTCCCCTCCTAATGTAGTACTATAGTACAAAAGTACCTTTTTGCTCTTCTGGCCTATTATAAGTAATTTCAATGCAATTACAATTACGTGTGGGGAGGAATAGGAATGACTTCTATATCTCATAAAACGACCATACTTAAAACTCAATTCCCATTGATCTCCACCTGCTTTCCAGTGTTGGGAAATTACCCTTCTGATGGTTCTGTGATGCTAAGGATTAAAAGCTTTCTGAGTTTGCTGGAAGTATCTGGAGGTCTCAAAGCGGACACCGAGCAGATCCCGTTACATCCGCTCCCTCCGTCGCGCTCGGCGGCGATCAATGAGCAGCGAACTGAGGGGCAGCGCTTGGTGTGATTTCTTGTGCAGGGCAGAGTTTGCTCTCCGGGTCCTTCTTGCAGAGTTAAAATGTCAGTGTTATGGTTTGAGAAAACCCGTAACAATTTATTGTCGTGCAGAAAATTATTCTGTCACCCCATGGCCCCTCCCCACCAGGAAAGGGGAATCGGGGAACGCAAAGAAACACAAGGGTTGAAATGTAAGTAGAGTTAATAGAATAAGATTAAATAATTAACAATAATACTAAAGAACCAGTATTATCCTGGCACTGATATAAGATTTACAAGAATTATACTCAGCCCGTTCTCTCAGGGGGAAGCTGTGCGCTCCCAGCAGGGACAGCAAATGTGGGAAAGGAAGGGCTCAGGGGTCCGGCACCGGGGCAAGGAGTTGTCTGGACCCGCTGCCATCAAGGGAGAGCCAGCTACACAGCAAACTTTTCTAAGTTGTATTGAACGTGATGTTCATGGTATGAAATAATCCTTTTGGCAGCTTGGGTCAAATGCCCAGGCCTTGCTCCTCCTCGTCCCTGCACCTGGCAAAGGCTCGAAAACACCAAGACCTTGAATCCCACAGAGCCCGGCTGGCCACAAAGGAAATATTTTCATGAATTCAGACACTGGAGTCTTCTAAAAGTGCCATTTTCCCAGCATCAGACGAAAACTCAACCCCGAAGCCTCTCAACCCAGGACAGTCAGCAACACAGAGGTGTTGTCAAAGGTGGGAATAATTAGTAAGATTAATTAATCCTGACCGACCGTGCCTGTGTGCGCTCTGATGTGGGGGCTGAGAGGTGGGGTGTCCTCGCCAGAAGCTGGTGTCAGCGTGGTCAAATCCATTTTTGGCAGTGTCAGCCAGAGATCAAGATCTGCTCCTTCGTTGCAGAGCATCGTAGGAATTTTGTTGACAAGGGAATGATGCTTTAAAATTAATAGATTTAAAACTGGAAATGAAATCACAGCAGCCTAGTTTTGCAGGTATTGATACACATAATGAACATAATGGAGAGCATGACGCTGTGGTCTGTGATTTCTGGGTTCAGCCTCTTTTATCCACGAGCGGTGTTTATTCCATGGTGCTTTTGATGTTTCTATACTTCTCTCACCAAACACTGTCAAACAATGAATATTCATTTTTATTTTCATTACAGCCAAGCTGCACATTCACTGGTCCCGTATCCTCAAGAGTAATAGGTGTAATTGGAAGCAGACAGGTAGTAATGAGCCATCCTGTTTTACGCTCTTTGTTTGCCTTTGCATTGTGTTTGTCTGTACTGCACCGGATCTGAAAAGAGCATCCTCTTCCCACAGCCAAAACCCCATTTGCTCTAAATTGTTTGCTCTAAGTGCCATGTATAAAAGCATGGCTGCTGTCAGAAAAGTGACTATAAAAGTGACACCATGGGGCTTGCTGTTTATTTTCTCCTTCTCTCTGGCTTGGAGACCTTCTAGAGCACATTTTCTCAGCTCAGCTACCAGTGCTGTAATCTCCAACTGTCAGCAGGAAAATTAGAGCTTTGTGCACCCCGCGGGGTCAGGTTCATGATGGCATTAGCGAGCTCAAAGCTGGCGCACTCTGAAACATCCCCTTTGCTTCCCACCTCCAGACCACGACTGCAGTTGGCTTCTTGAGAGACCCACAGGGCTCTCTCCTTATGTTGTTGGGGTGGGTTTTTTCCAGTTTAGGGTTTTTTTTTGTGATCAATCCATATTTTATTTTAATATTTTTTTCCCCTCCTGTGTTGGAAATGCAATAAGGGGAGGCAGATTCCAACTGTTTCAGCAAGGACAGAGAGGATGGAAATAGTGAGTTGGACAAGTTGTATCCAGAGGGCAAATGGAAAAGAAATTTCACCTTGGGCAAATGCAGTCTGTCTGCATGGGGGGAAGTGTAGGAGGGCATGTCAGTGCCTATCAAAACCACCTATAGGGGATTCAATGTCTAGATTAAGGCCCTGTGCTGTTACCCTAAATCAGACTTCACTCTCAAAGAAATATGGATCTGTGCTATAAATTATTCTGCACTGGACTTCAAAGGTTCAGCCTCCATTCGCCTGCTGCTGTATGAAATGCACATGTAGAGGGGATGCAGGCAGCCAGGGGGCAGGGATGCAGCTGGAAGCGGGGAGGGCACACAGAGTTACCTGCTCTAAGGGTTGAGCAAGGGAATAACATTTATTCCACCAGGCTCAGCATCTGAGAAGGTGCAACGTCCTAAATGCTTGAGGAATAGACATGGAGTGGAGATGTTCAGGAGTGGCTAATAAGTTCGGATGGCTTCGTTATCAGCCAGTGCCTTTCCAAGGCTCAGGGTTTGCTCAGTCGCTGTGTTTAAGCCGTGATTGCTCTGCTGAGGTGTGTCGGGCGCACTTTGGAAGGTGGAAGCCAAAGCAGACAAGTCACTGGACATCACGGTCACAGAGACTGAACTGCTGATTTCTCCATGTTCTGCTTTTGCTGATGGTCATTTAATACTGTTGCTGGCCCGTCTTTCCTGTCTCTTTTATTAGCTGTTTTCTTTCAACTACTTTCCTTTAACTTTCTCCCTCTCAGCTTAAAAGTTTTTAATTCCGTTCCTTGATTATTTTTTTAAATTTATTTTTAAACTTGCTTCCCTTTTCGTTCTCTTAGTTTTCTAGGTCTCTGCTCTCTCTCTTCTGTTTAGCATCCTCCCTCCTGGTGCCTGACAAAATGGTACTTTCCTTTTGCCCCTGCTTTTGCGTTTGTTATTTTGGGATAGAATTAGAGAAAAAAAACGTGCACCTTATAGAGAACTGCTTCTCTGGTATTTCTAGACTTTTCTGGTCTGCAAAGTTAATCAGTGCTAATGGTTTCCAGGCAAAGGTGGGAACACTGAATTGGAGCGTTATCCTTGTTCATCAATAACTTAGGGTTTTTTTTTTCTCTTTTGATCAAAGTCAGGAAATCAAGTACTGCTCGCACTGTCTTCGATCCCAAGATTTCCAGCCCAGTTTCTTACATCGGGTGGCTTGGGAATATTAAAAGTCTGCAGCATTTATTCGAGTTGAGCACTCAGAGTTTCTTGTAATGCGCGTAGCGCTAGTTAGTTGTGTTATGAATTTAAGAAGAATAAGCTACCCAGGATTTGGCAAATTCATGCTCGATTCTAAAGAAGCTCTTAAAGGGATTATTGAAATTTGTCTTGTAAAACCCCCTGAAGATTTTAGCAGCTTGTGTGGGATTTTGGTTAGCATTTGTAGGACTTGGCAGGCTCAGTCAATGTGCAGAAGGTCCTGTAATCCCTCAATAATGGGAAGGTGCCGCCAGGGTCCCGTGCGTTGGCGGAGCACCCATCAGCATCTGCTACGCTGGGGAATTTTCATCTGCTTTTCCACCTGAGTGCCAGTGTGGTTTATCTCCCAGCTTTCCCTGCGGTTTGGGCCACTGAAGCTTCAGTCTGCTATCCTGTAAGGTAACCCAAGGGTTTGTGGAATTGTATAGTTCAGGCAGAAATCACCACTGAACCAGCTTCAAATAAACCCCAACCCAACTGATGAACGTACGTCCTCGATGGACACCGGTTGTTGGCTACCGTTTGCCAATATTCTGTCAAAAGCATGAAAGGATGTGTAATTATTGGCTACAAGAGAGGAATGCAAATCATGCTCTTGAGAAACTGGCTTTCAGCAGAAAGTAGATTGAATTCCTCGGGGCACCTAAAACTCCAGTATTTAGAGTAATGACTGGATCCACTCTGGCCAGGGAAGAGCCTGGATTCTGCACATCCCTCTGTCTCCTCCCTCTTTGCTGTTATCATGATCTTCCATCTTATTCCTCTGGACCTGCAATTACTCACCCTGTTCCTACAGTACCTAAACAGTGTTGTTTTCTCTGCTGGAGTGGAATAAATGATTCGCAGGGAAAATATATTGAATAATTTTACTCTCTTTCCCCTTCCTTTCTCTTGGCTTGAGTGTTTATGAAGAGATTGTGAATTCCTGCTTGTTGCTTGAACTTTCTGGTTTATAAATAATTCTTTAATCTGTGGGTTTATCACCAATATCACAGAATCACAGAATTTTCATGTTTGGAAGGGACCTCTGAAATCATTGAGTCCAACCATACATGTCTCTCCCGCCCAAAAAAAAAAAGAAAAAGGAAATTTGACTTGTCACATTAGGTGTAGGAGCTCCAGGAAGGAAGCATCCCTCTGGTGGTGCAGACATTTTACAAGCACAACATAAGAGACAGCCCCCAAAGAAGCTTTGTTGCGACGGTTTATTTTAGGTGGAAGGAGCTCACGTACTGCAATGCTAAAGACAGGCAGGCTTTGTGCCAAAAATAAATCTGTATTGTGATTAGCCGTGTAGATATGATTTCCCAGCAAAAGTAATTCTGTGAGGATTTAAATGATGATTCTGTTAATATTGCGGGCAACTTTGAAATTCACTTTTCTTGAACATTTGTGCTCGTAAAACTCAATTGCTCAAATGTATGCGGAAAGCAAACACAAAGCAGACAAATGCTGAGCCAAAGCAGACTCATTTCAGTTTCAAGCAGACTGCTCATTGCATGGAACATTTTGGGGGCTTTTTTTTGTGTTATTTGCCCACTCTAATCATGGGGGTGCAATGAGGGCAATTGCAGTCTCGCCTCTTCTGCAGCTACAGCGGGGCTGGTAAATGAGCAGGGATGCAAAGCAGGGATGGCAAAGCCACTCGGAAGCCCCCGTCCTTTGTCAGTGTTATTAATTAAGAGCATTTCTCCTTTTCCCACCATGAAGAACAAACTCTATCTATGGAACACTCCGTTTTTCACATTGCTGCAGTTTCTTCCTTCTTGCCAAAAACGCGGAGGTGAGTGGGGACAGGACATCCCCTTGGGTGGTGGCACAGGGTGGTGGAAACCCCTGTGAGCATGAGTGAACCTTAATCTTGGCAAGGAAATCTTGGGCCTTTTGAAGCCTTCCGAAGGAGAGGGTGGGTTTCCCACTCTGGTGCTCACACAAGTCTGCCTCGCGCCCCTGCGTTTCCGAGGACACCACCACTCCCCTCCGTATTTAGCCAACAAGCCTAATGACAATTGCAGTCGTTTAAAATTACGAAAAGGGCAAGATTTACCCAAAGGGACTTATTTTCTGCCATGATTGAATAAAGAAGGGAGGCAGCTGCTGAGACTGGGAAAGGTCACTCAGTCACATCGGTTGATGAAGGAATCAGAGAAGCTGTCATCCCCACCGCGGCTTCGCCTGCCAACTGACGACTGTGCGCAACCACGGCAAAGCCGAGCTGTCACCCTCGGCATCTGTCACCGCTCCCGGCCGGCCGCGGGCCAGGGGACCCTGCCACCCTCCTCCTCCTCCTCCTCCTCCGGGATCCATTGTTTGTTCAGCAAATAGTGTTGGGAGACTCTGGCTTTTCTCTCCTGCAGTTTGGAAGATCAAGTTAAGCTAAATATTTGAAGCTGTACGAGGCTGGTATTGACAAAACGCAGCGTCTGGGCTGAAAGGGAGAAGGACGTGATAGGGATCAGGATGTGCCAGGGGCGTTGCAGATCCGCTTTCTGTGATGTATCTATAATTTAAGTTATTTCTGGTGTAAGGTGAGGGAGGTAACAGTAAAGATGGCTCAGTGGGTGCATTTTGTGAGGGTTCAGGTTACGCTGGCTGCAGGTAGCATAATGCTGTATAAATCGTTGCAGAGAAAATCCATTTCAGGTTGAGGAAGCAATCATTTTCTCCCCTTGGTCTGTTCAGAGAAAAAGCTCCCGTGGTTTTCTTTGGCTGCCATTCCTGTGCTTCTCTGAAGGAATTAAGTTCTTCATAAATTTTGGAAATCACTGTTTGCAATCAGAAAATAGACATTAGCCAGGTATACCTGTTCCAATGACTTCCAGTCATACATTGACAAAAAAAATAGCTGTTTAAGTAATTTTTTTTTGTCTATTCTCCTGAGTGGGCTTCCTCTCGAGACTGCAGAGCCCTGCAAATCCAGAGAGCTTGTGTTCCTTCAACTTAAATCTTTACCTGAGTGGTACTGAGATCTGCCTCACAGTCAGCCCTAACTGAGGCTGTGATCTTTCAGAATCAATCATGACTTTGATAGAATTTCCCTATTAGTCAATCCATACTGGAACACAGAGTCCCGTGGTTTGCTGTTACTAGGAATTCACTGTGTAGCTCTTCTCCCTGTGGCTGACATAATCATGTTTGGGTAGAACCTGTTACCTCCTCTCGCCCTGTGTTTGCTGCTTGTGCCCCCCCTTTGTAATTCCCATTGCCTTCCCAGTCTGACTCACCTCCCTTGTCATTCGGGACTAGATCTTCTCAGAGGGATGATGTTCGTTTGGGGGAGAATATGACATTTTGAAAGAAACACACTTTACGGGGGTTGGTTTCTCTGCCAGAGCACAATCTCAGCGGGATAGTGATGCTGAACATACTCCCCTGGAGGTGATGCTTTGATACAGATTTCATGTTCAAGAGGTTTGGGCATGGGATATCTTTTTGTGGAAGGGCAGATGACAGCAAGCCAAGGAGGCAATGACACGCAGATAGAACTGTCCCGTTAGTGTTGTCAAAACATTAGTTAACTGCAGTGCGGTCTCTCAAAATACACATCTGAGAGGAAAAAATGAATCTAAATTCAAACCCACACGGAGCGGGGAACGGCAGAGTCCCCTCCGCTATGTAAATTAGATTTGTAGTTGAGTGGAATTGATTTTGCTGAGACTAAGTTAATCACAGTGCTTAATCACTGTAACCTTTAAACATCACAGTCCTGACCACAGCTGTGGGGCAGCACATTGTTCACCCGGACTTTTGTCCTTCCAAAGGCGCCGGCACTCGGAGGCAAAGTGAGTGAAGCGGTGAGTCAAAACCTCTTCAGTCTGACTGTCGCTTCCTTCCACTGGTTTTAGAAGAAGGAAAAATAAACCTCATACCTGGTGGCTATAGACTTGGGGTGAGCATTCCATGTGCCACTGGGCCCATTTGGTACAGTGGCTCCTCCTCTCTGTGCTGGGATAGAGAACGTCCTTAATAAGGTTTATGAAATAACCCTCGATCCGCCTCTTTTCAATGGAAAAACTCTTTGCTGGCTTTTAGTGGTGTGTGTTTAGGACCTCAGGCTGAAGGGTTAATTTTTTCTCAAGTCTTTCTACGTCAACATGGAAGCCTCTAGGCAATGCATGTTGTGGTTTTTCTTTATATTAGCAGAGAATGTGAGAATGTCTGGAAGACACATGTCTGGGCACAGGGGGGGTACTTCTATGTGCGTACGTTCCCTGCCAAGACAAGTGTTCTTGGACACTGAGATCACAGGGGTAAGATGTACAGCCTGAATGTGATGTTTAAAACCAAACATCAGAAAAAAATATCACTCACTTCCTCAAATCGGTCTTCTACAGATGAGTTTTATACATGTAGTAAAAGCTAGTGTGGTTGCATGATGAAAAAAGTAAGAAATAGACATTTTGAACAAGCCTCCAACCTAAAATTCCAAGAGATGCTGGGGCCTTTGGGTACAGTCTCCTTCAGATGTTTTCATTGACTTGTAGTGTTGATGCTGAGGTCCATCCTCTAATAAGATGCACCAAAAACCTTAGAAGTTGAAAATCACTGCCTCCTCTTGAAAACCAAGACCTCCAGCAGCAGTTTGCTGCTTTGTAGAAGCTGGGGTGCCTCTCTGGCAGGTGATGAGAGAATGCAACTGGTGGCTTTACTTCCCAAAACGTGGACAAAGCTTTTAGTTATATGGACTAGACAGTCTTGAAGCGGCTGTGTTTGTAGTTGATTCTTTTAAAATTGTGTTTTTCTTCTTCTTAGGAGCATTTGGGGATGGTTTACTGTGATGCGCTGTAATAATAATCAGTCTGTGTAGCTGACACAAAGGCTTTGAATGAGAGCCCACCCTGTGGATGTAGTTTGTCCCCAGACCTATTCCTTGCTCTCGTTAGCCAGCAGGCACAACTAGGTATATCCTGGATAGATTCTCAGCTCTATACTCTTCCTACTTACCCTTTCTCCCCCGGATTCCTGTCTTGTAGTGTGAAGATGATGTTTCCTTCCCCTGCCTTCCTTTGTATTTTTTATTTTAATTGTTTGCCTTTGGGGACTGTATGATACATAGGTGAATAACATATAAGCATAGTTTTCAACCCAGCACGATGTTGGTCTTGATCAATGACAATGAGATAATAACAGCAACAGCTCTCTTTGTAAACATTAGATTGGGTTCTTCTTTAGGGATATGTCCCACCCCGAAGTAAACTTTTTAACAAACAAAAAGCATTGAAAACCTTTGCTGAGAAAAACTTGTCATTGCTTTTAAGGCCGATGTGTGCTGGGATTTTTTTATTTTTCTTTTAAACAAGGTATCTAAAAATTCCTCCAAGTGTCTAAGAGGCATTAAAATTCTGCCTTGCTGTAATATAAACTTGTTTCACACGTATACTTCCCATTAATCATGGAGTACCTTTGTGACAAGGAGTTGGGTAAATTGTCTGACTCCTTGAAACCATCTTTCTTTGCTATAAACTATTAAAACAACACGACATCGCGGTGGAGTTAACTAACTGTCCCCTGCTGTGTTAGAAGCAGAGGTAAAGGCTGAATGATGACAATTTGCCGTTGCACTGCCATATGAAGTAGCTGTTTAGAGGCTGAAGATGGATTAAGTGTTGCCAATATGCAAAAAAAAAAAGCAAACAAAAAAGAAAAAAGGAATGGAATAATTTGAAATGGCTTTAAAGCCCTTGTTCTTCGCTGCTCTGAATCTCCATGTGTTATTTAGCTATTAATATCCATATCACAGCTGTATCCTCACAGGAGGGAACTGAAAATGTTCTGTTAATGGTCATCAGAGTAAGGAAAGTCCGAAATCTTTAAGGGAAGAGTGGTCTATGAATGGGGGTTTGAACTTCGGAAGCTGTACATCTGGGTGGAAAATGATGAGAAGGGTCCAAATGGGAATAAGGACTCAGCTCCTGGTTTATTTTGGTTTGGAGACAAAGGTGTCTAACAACAGGAATTTTGGGGTGTGGATTCATGTAGGTTTGTTCGTGGGGTTTTTTTTGCTGTTGAGCGTTGAGAGATTGGAAGCTTAACGCTTTTCTACGAAAGAGCAACCCATGGTCCCGTGTCTAATGTGACAGACAGTGGCATTGGTCACCTTGAATAGAAATGCTTTCTGATGCCACCTGCAGGTGCCCCCTGGGAGGGGGTTCGCTGCTGCCCTCGGTGGCACTGATGGTGCAGCGTTCGCCGTGTGCTCTCAGCCTGGCCCCTCTGTCTCTCATTAAAGCAAATGCACTGACCACATTACCACAGCATCATTTAAAGGAGATTTTCCATTATTTCCAATGCGGTTTTTGTAGAGCTTGAATTTCATCAGGAAATTTTGGATGGCAGAATCTCCCTTAGGAAAAATGAGAGGAAAGGAGGCTCTGGTTTCCTCCTTGCCTACGCAGAGCTGTAGCTCTGCATCTTCCAAAGCACAGGTCAGCCTTGCGAGAGGTGGGGAGATGAGAATCCAAAGAATTATCATATAGAATCGTAGAAATTAAAGGGTTTTTGCTTTATTGTCAGCTGGTTTCTTGCTCAGGCATCATGACTCTCTGCCTCCTGCTGCTGGACACCCAAGTTACGGAGTCACTCGGTAAGGTCAGGAGCTGATCTAGTCCCTGTGGTTTATTCATCCACGCTTCATGTCTGGGCTGATGACCACTGGAGCCAGTCAGTGCTAGTTATCAGACTGGTTTGACTGGTGCTGGCTGACCCGTTTCACCGGGTGCTGGCTCCTCTGGGGGTGTTATGTTGAGCCATGATGATGCGCTTGGCTTGCTGGCAGCTTAAGGAAAGTGTCAGAGTAAGGCTTGACACCAGGCGGTGCTTGAAAGTAGATGATTCTGTTTTGCTGGATTTAATTATACATATGTATTTCAAACACAAATACACGTCTCTATGGTTAAGCTTGTGTTTTATCATTTCCTGCAGCTGAAATTTATTGTGGATTGAAATATACAGGTTTATCTGCCTGACCTTTTGCTAATTATTAGATTGAGATAAGTGTGTATGTAAGTGACAAATTGCCTTTAATGACATTTAATCTGCACACTGACATTAATGGCAGGTTTAGCAGCCTGGTTATAGTCTTTGTTGCTGAGAGACGAAAAGAGCAAGGACTTTTATCTTAATTTGACCTTATTCAAAAGGTGTTTGTAGTAGTAGTCAATTTCTGATTAACTTAATGACCTGTTTTACATAGAAAGCAGTCAAACATTGATATATGGAAGAGCCTCGGGGTGATAGATTAGAGAGGCAGCAGCGTCGTTCCCAGATCCCGACTCTTCGGGTGTGCTGGGAAGAGGAGCAACCCCAGCTCTCCTTGCTGGGACAAGGGTGGGTGTCTCAGGCAGAAAAGCACCGTTGAACCCAGGGAGAGCAAACAGTAAATATTTGACTTTGCTTAATTATTTTTTATACATTCCAAACTTCTGAACCATTTACATGATGGTACACATTGCAAGAGATACACGTGCGTCCCAGGAGCATCTCTTGCCAAGTGTGTTGGGGGGTTGCACTAGATGATCACCAAGAGTCCCTCCCAACCCCTGTAATTCTGTGTTTCTGTGTTTTTTGTTGGCTTTGGTGGAAGCTGAGAGCACTGTGCTGGGCAGCCTGGGGGGTTGTCATCACTCTGACGCCGTCAGGTGCCAGGAGGGGTTTCCTTGGTAGAATCCACAGGAAATAATGAACAGAGTGAAAGTGTCTCCAGCGGGGATTACGGCGCTGAGCTGGATCCGTCTGGGTATTACACGCACCATATTGAGGTCAGCTGTGCCCCATTTCTATGACAACAGAGAGAGTACAGATCCCCGAGGGAAAGCAGAAGAGAAAGCCCGAGGTGGAAAACTCAAGTCCTTCCCTCTCATTTCCCTGTGATGTATTTACAGAATGATTTAAGAGGAACTTCAGAGACGAGAGCAGAGGTTATAAACTGCTTTTAGTAAAAGTAAACACCTAAGCAAATCATTCAAGAACCCATTAAATGGCTAGACAGCTCCTATAAATACAGTTCATAATGCACTTAGGAATGCTCCACCACCTACCGGCACCAGTGGCCTTTCCTGGGAGAGCTCTTGAAAGTTTCATTTTAATGATGAAAATCGTTCCTCGCACGTCACTGATAAAAATGCAAAGCTACAGCTCAGAAGATAGCTGGAAGGATAGTAATGTACCTTAAGCTTGTAAAACAAGTAATTAAGTTAAAGCTTAATGCTGGGGGTTTTGTGTGTTTTTTTTACGCAACAGAAATGCCTTAAAACTAAACCAAACCGGGTGGCAAATTGACACAAATGTTTAGTGAATTGAGATCAACACTTATTACATCAAATTACAAAGAAACTGCAAACAGAATGCCTTGGCATGTTGTTGTAGAGCTTTTCAGCTGTCGCCTGGTTTGGCGGGGAGGTGCTGCAAAGGCATCAGTCACTGGGCTGTTACGGAGTCTGTAAAAGCACCAGATGAGCTGGGGAGAATTGTTTTGAATCAAAAAAGTTTCCAGTGCTTGGTGTTTCCACTGATTCTGCATCTGCAGTTTGCCTATGGGGTATGGCAGCCGCATCCCGCCGGGAGATGCTCCTCTCTGTCCTGCTGCTGTTTGAACACCATTAATAGAATAGTTGTTATTTAATAAAAGCAGCCAGATGCAGCTACTCTACCTGCCTGCCATCAGCGTGTCTCGAGGGATGGGAGAGCAAAGGGACTGTATCTGTTGCTGTTTCCTCTCCATCTCTCTCAGTGGCAGTATCATTGTAGACCTGTTTCATTTTTATCTCCTTCCCTGGAATCTCCAGCGTGGGCTCACAACTGTAGCTCAGGCATTTGCTGAACTCCAGCTTTTACGTAGTTCTTCCTTTCCCCAAAAGATCTAAGTTTGTGTTGCAGGGCAAGGTTTTGATAGTGGAGGTGCTACAGGGATGGCCTCTGTTAGGAGAAGCCAGAACCTGCCCCCGTGTCTGGAGCCAACACGAGCCAGCTCCAAGGTGGACCTGCTGCTGGCCAAGGCTGAGCCTATCAGAGATGGTGGTAGCACCCCTGGGATAACGTAGGGGGAAAAAACTGCAAGAGAAGACAGAAGTTGAGAGTATGTGAGAGGAACAACTCTGCAGACCCCAAGGTCAGTGAAGAAGGAGGGGAGGAGGTGCTCCAGGCACCAGAGCAGAGGTTCATTCCCCTGCAGCCCATGGTGAAGACCAAGGTGAGGCAGGCTGTCCTCTGCAGCCTGTGGAGGTCCATGGTGGAGTAGAGATCCACCTGCAACCTTTGGAGGACCCTGTGCCAGAGTGCATGGGTTCCTAAAGGAGGCTGTAAGCCCATGGAGACCCCATGCTAGAGCAGGCTCCTGGCAGGACCTGTGGAGAGAGCAGCCCATGCTGGAGCAGGTTTGCTGGCAGGACTTATATGCATCTTGTATGTTAAGAGCTATTTTATGTCTCTACCGCTTACAAAAGAAATACATTTTAAGTTGGTGCTGCTCCATCTAATTTCTCTTCCCTGCTACTGTTAAGGTGAATTTGAATAGACTACATCCCGAAGTGGTAATTATCCAAGTTCAATTTCCATTGTGTCGATGCTGAGTTGGGATTGTTGACCCTTTTGAGAACAGTGATGGTGTCTCATTGCCAGCGTGGGTGAAATAGTAGTTGTATTTCCTTGTGAGTTTCCCCGTTTCTTCTGGGTTGCTGTCTGGTCTGATATGAGACCAGAATGCCAAAAGAGACCATTTGGATCATTTTGACTGAGCTTCTGTACAACTCAGGCAGCAGGAGTTGATGTAATTAATTCCTGATGGAGCATATCTTTAAAATAAATAAATCTGGTCTTCGCTTTAAAATTGCCAGTAATAGAGAATCCACTGCAGTCCTTGGGAAGTTGTTCTAGTGGTTAATTACCCTCACAGTTAAAAATTAGCATCCTATTTATAGCCTGATTTTTTTCTAACTTCCACTTGCAGCCACTGAATTTTATTGTGCCTTTCTATGTGAAACAAGAGCCCACTGTTCGCGTATTGTTCCATGTTTTTCTTCATTTCCATTTTTCTTTTCACTTCCATATGCACAGAACAATGCTGCATTAATAAGTTGGGGTTTGGTGTTTTTTTTCCTGAGGTTGGACTGCGTGTGAAATGTATTTTAAAATTCTAGGGTGAAAATTGCTACAACACACAAAATTCAAAAAGATCCATTAATTACCCTTGTTTTCCCGGTGTGAGCTTTTGTACCTCCCGGTGGTGTACGCCCAGCAGGGCTTCTCCCATCCTTTTGTCTTCTATTAATATTGATGCGATTTTACTAGAACTGACACCTGATGGCTCTGTGGGGGAATTAAAACTCCCTCACTGATAGATAAGGGTTGAACGTCTGTCGTTCTGTATCCAGGGGAGTCACAGCCTTGTCCTGCAGTGAGATTTGCTGGTACCAGCAAAATTAGCTCCATCATCACTCCACGTTTCCTCCTTCATCCTTGGAAGTGCCTCTGTCCTGGGCACTGGTGAGGCCTCCCCTCGAGTGCTGTGTTCAGTTCTGGGCCCCTCACTACAAGGACATTGAAGTGCTGGAGCCTGTCCAGAGGAGAGTCACCAAGCTGGTGAGGGGTCTGGAGAACAAGTCCTGTGAGGAGAGGCTAAGGGAACTGGGCAAGTTCAGTTTGGAGAAGAGGAGGCTGAGGAGAGACCTCCTTGCCCTCTACAGCTGCCTGAAATGAGGTTGCAGAGAGGTGGGTGTTGGCCTCTTCTCCCAAGGGAATAACGACAGGACCAGAGGAAATGGTCAGAAGTTGCAGCAGGGGAGTTTTGGGTTAGATATTGGGAAGAATGACTTCACTGAGAGGGTGGTCAGGCACTGGAAGGGCCTGCCCAGGGAGGTGGTGGAGTCACCATCCCTGGAGGTATTTAAGAAAAGCGTAGATGTAGCACTTGAGTGCATGCTCTAGTGGCCAAGATTGTAAGGGTTTTTTGTGTGTGTGTGTGGTTGGACTCAGTGATCTCAGAGGTCCTTTCCAGCCATGAAGATTTCTGTGATTCTGTGAAACAATCGCACACAAATTCACTAATTGCACGTTGTGCAGCAACAGTGATGGCTGAGAAAGAAGAAAGCAATGTCCATCACTACCCATTTCATGGTCTCCTTACGTATTGGGGTGTTATTTAGTGGCTGGCAGTCACAGAGACTCCAATGCTAACACCCCTTTCCTTTTTGAAAGAAGAAAGAACCAGATTCTGGACCCCAAATGCTTTCAAAAATATGTTTTCATCAAATTTACTCAGTCTGTGTTAAAAAAAAAAAATAAAAAAGCATTGACCTTAGCAAAAGTCTGTGTTATGCTTTACCAATTATGGCTGGTATGTGGATTCCTTGTTCCTCATGACCTGAAATTATCCAGAAATACATCAGCAGATGGATTTGAAAGCATCTACTTCTTGCTTTCTTCCTGCTTCTTAGGAGCTCCGTGTGCTCCCCATAAATAGGACGTGGTGAAGGCAGTGTGTAAATAAACCCTAAAGCAAACAAACACTAAAGTCTGGGTATCCTTTCCAGATACAGCTGGTTAGCTGGGTTTTTGCAAATAGAACACTGGTTTGGCTCTGCTGCCCTCCTTGAAGCGGTTCCTGTGTGGGGCACCAGCCTGGGCTCAGCCTGGCCTTGGCTCCTCACCCCTTTCAGAGGCACCCCTTTCAGCAGCGTGTTGTCGTGGGGAGGATTTTGCCGGGATGAGCTGGAAAGCTTTCTGGACATCAGATGGCAATGCTGACTTTGGAGAGCTTTTGCTTCTCAACAGGTGTAACTGTTCATAACCTGAACATCTTGATTCCTGTCTGACTCTGTGTCCGCGTGCGTTGGAACTGGGAAAAGGCTGCAGAGGTGGGTTTTTCCTGCAAGTTTCATTGGATTTTCAAACAAACATGCTTTCTCAGTGTCAGTTCCTGCCACCATTGTCACTTTAGCCCCTTAAAGTACTTTTTCTTATTGCGATCTTCCTGATATAAGTGTCTGTGGAAAAGAGGAATTATGGCATGTGACAGAATATTCACATTCTAAAGGTACGTGTAGGACTTCTCTTCGCAATGACCTTTGAAACATTGCTGTAGTCAGGAAAGACAAACGCTGTCCAGTTGACGTGTTCCACTGTAGCTGCTGAAGGCTTGGAATTCCATTCTTTGTGTTTGGATACAGCATTTGTTTTATTAAGAAGCAGGGGATTTGCAGCACCTGCTACCAGCCCCTGCCCCAGGGACCCCGGCTCCCTCAGAAGCCACCAGCGGTCACCTTTGCATTTCCAGAGTGGGCTATAGGTGTGAAGAATGGGTGGTGCTGAGCACCCAGTGCCCATGAAGGCTCAGTGAGGGGGGGAATACTTTGCACCATCCCTAGGCTGGTCCCCTGGTTGGGGACCTGTGATCAAAAATCAACTTCTGGTAAGTGCTTTCTCGTGTGTATAAAATTCCTGTTTAAGCATTGTAAAGGTGTCCATGGAGAATAAATCTTATGAAGAGCGATTGAAGGAGCCAGGATTGTTCAGTTTGAGGAAGAGAAGGCTGAGGGGAGACCTCATCATTCTCTACAACTACTTGAAAGAACATTGTGGAGAGGTTGGTGCTGGTCTCTTCTCACAGGTATTAGTGATTGAGAAGACGGAATGGCTTCAAGCTGCGACAAGAGAGCTTTAGACTGGACATTTGGGAAAAACCATTCCCAGAAAGAGTGGTCAGACACTGGAATAGGCTGCCCAGGGCGGTGGTTGAGTCCCCATCCCTGGACGTGTTTAAGAGTCATTGAGATGTGGTGTTGGGGGATACGGTGTAGGGGAGAACTTTGTTGAGTGGGGCTGATGGTTGGACTTGATGATCCCAAGGGTCTTTTTTAACCTGAATGATTCTATGAAAACCACAGAAGACCCGTCTGCCAGGAACCAGTCATGTGTGAAATCATTTATAAAGTTCTGGAGTCTTTTTTTTCTCAGTTTGCCTTCGTTTCCCCACCCATGAAATAAAAATACCGACCTTCCCTTTCTTTCCAGCTTCCTTATCTGTGCTAATACAAAGCTGTTCGGGGATGCTTTTGTGCCATATGTCTTCACAGTGGCAAGCGGGGGGAGGCTGTCAGTCTCAGCTGGGGGCCTGTATTACTACTCATTCTGTAGTAATACAAATAGGGGATAATATAATAATAACGCAGAAAAGAAAGTAAATACTCTTTATATGGAATAATTGAATATCGCTGTGACATTGAACAATGACTCTTAAAAGGATGGGGGGAAGTCATGCTTTTTTCTCCCTTAATTGCAGTTGAACTAAAATTACTATATTTAGTTATTTCTAAAGCTCCATTGTATTTTTCTGCTTCTGAAAGAACACAATGATTTGGAAACACACACATTTTCCTCTCCAGATGTCCTATTGCGTCTTGAATGCGGTTTTATATCTTCGTATCTGTGATAATGGAAGCTTGGATTTCTTCACCGGTAGTGTGCGAGAAGGCCAATTAGGCAGTTCAGTATTAAAGGAATATTCTAAATGGTCCCTGCGGGCTTAGAATAGCTCTGTCCCACTCTTGCCAGTTCTTTGTACATGGATAACTGTTTTAGCTTCCTTCCCTTTGTGTTTTACTTGGATTAATGAATATCCTAGATATTTTCAAGTCCATGTTATACAGTCCTTCCCATGACTGGAGAAGCTCTTGTCCTCTAGGAATGAATTCCCTGTTAAATTTGCCACCCTCGCAGGCAAGTCAATGTGAATAAATGTGCTTTATTCACCCTCATGGGCAAATCAATGCTTTTATGTTGACAGGAGCGGAGTGTACTGGATTTTGGGTGGTTTCAGAGTTCATATTGCCAGCTCCTGCAGGAAATAAGAGGTGTCCTGCATGGAATCATTCCACAGCTGCTTCTGCCTTCTCTAAAGTCCCTGTTGTTGGGACACTGAGTTAAGTCCCATGGCAGTCACAGGGAACCACTGTCCTGCTTCTGCACTGGGCAGTTGCCCTGCTTTGTGTTTCAGATGTTCTCTCCCTCCCGGTTTTGTGATGTTCGTTACACGCTACGTTCACAGTCGGCACCGGGTGTTCATTGCACACCGGGTTCACAGTTGGTGCTGCTTGGTTGTTACATGTCACATTCACAGTTGGCACCAGGTGTTCATTACGTGCCAGGTTCACAGTTGGCGCTGGGTGGTTGTTACATGCCACGTTCACAGTCGGCACCAGTGTTCCTTACACCCCAGGTTCACAGTTGGTGTTGGGTATTCGTCACATGCCAGGTTCACAGTTGGCACTGGGTGTTTGTTACACGCCAGGTTCACAGTCAGCGCTGGGTGATTGTTACACACCATGTTCACAGTCGGCGCTGGGTGTTGGCGGAATGCTCATGGCAGTTTCAAAGACTGAAAACACACCATTTTACCAAGTGATGCACTCTTTGCCCATTTAAAACTAGATGGTATTCATAAAATGTTGATGATTACATGCCTTTCAGCAGTTCCCTGGTGGGTGAAGGCTGGTGTGCACACCACAGGTTCCAGTTCACGCTGTGTCGAGGAGAGCTGTTGCACTTGCTGTTGAACAAGAGGCTCGGGCTTCTCTTTCCTTGCTCAGCTGCCACCAAAACCTCCTTCCCTTCCCGTCTCCCCGCCCGAGGTTCCCTGTCTGCAAGTGTAGGTGACATTTCTCCGCTTGAGAAGAAGTGTAACACAACGTAGTGGTGGCGATGTGTTTTGAGATCCTTGCTTACCACTTTGTCTCTCACTAAAGCTAAAGGAGTTTAATAAGCTGTAAGACGTGGTTTTGCCTTGCCAGCCCCTGTCTCCTGATAGCAAACTAGATTCATATCAGAGAGTAGCTAATGTTAAGGGTTACGTACATGAGAGCACCCTTCATGGGAGGCGTGGAGAAAGGATAACAGAAGTCATTTGACACAAAGCTGCCTGAAAAGGGGAAACTCCTGCACACACACATCTTTGCTCTTATGTGCATTTCAATTTACACTACATCAGATTGGATTAGAGTCTGTTAATTCAATTAATGACTACATTGGAAGTTTGCCTTCCCTCATAGTGAAAACAGGAGGGCAGGTCCTAATAGCCTATGGATTTAATGACTGCAACTTTGAAGAGTGTTAAGCTAAAGTGAAGTTCAGAATGGCTTGTTAACTGGGTTTATTAGCTGTTGACCTTCCCTTTCAGCATAATAGTAGCAGCCAGACTGAAGAAAGCACTAACGTCCTCATTAGCATTTATCTAAAGATAGTCTGCTGCCCATTCCACAGTAAATTAGCTCAATCAGCCATAAAGAGCCTGAGAAACGTTTTCTCACTTACCTTTAATTCTCTTTCTTGCTCTCTCCATCCCCCTTTTCTCTCGCTCCTTTATTTTATTTTATTTTTAAGTTAAGCGAGTTAATCTTGTCCAGTTTATTGAGAATGAAGCCTGAGGACAGTTGCATTTAGAGAAAGTGTTTCTATGTGCTTAGATAATTAGAGACCTTCTCCTGTGAGACCAAGTCATAGGAGTGGATTTATGGCCTTTTCAGGGATGTCCTTGGCGCAGCCTTTCCCAGAGATTACTGATCTCTCCCTTGTTTTCCAGTACAGCCATGCATGATATGGGGTTTGACTCAGGAGCTGTTTCTCAACGAAACACTCAGTTTTATATGTGTGAGAACTGGTGTGTTTTGAGGCGTGAAACACGCTGGCAAAAGCTGATGTGCAGAATCATAGAATCATCTAGGCTGGAAGAGACCCTTGGGATCATCGAGTCCAACCATCTACCCCTCTCTACAAATTTCTCCCCTACACCGTATCCCCCAACACCGCATCTCAACAACTCTTAAACACGTCCAGGAATGGTGCAGGTTTGACCCTTTGCTAGTACCTGGCGGTACAAGAGGTACAGTGCTACTTGGGAATGTGGTGGGCTTGGCTTGTGGAGACAACTGTGATTTATGGAATGCTGGCTGAGCTGCAGACAAAAAACTCTTGGTATCTGCCATCCCCACAGTGCTGGGCAGTTCTCTGAAGACCAGGGCTCCAGAGGAAAAGAGACTGGGAAGCGTCAAACCTTGTTTGTATTTGTCACTTCCAACGGTGAAAGGATTTATGGCTTTAGTGCTGCAGGTTTGGTTCAAGGTAAATAATTTCTATAAACTAATTGTCATCTTCTGTATGTCAATAGCTGCAACGGCTCAGAGTCCTGTCCTGTATCCTGCCTGCAAATCTTAATCCTGAAAATATAGATTATATTCTATTTATGGATAATAATTTTTGAAACATTCCGCAACCCCCGTAGTTTGAAATTGTTTTCCGTGACCTTTTATTACCCTGTCTATTCAGGCTGGAAAGATGCTAAGAATGTCAACCCCAGCCCCAAAATACTTTGGTTGTTCAGCTTTGGTTACTTATATTGGGTAAGCTGGACATCGTCTCTGTTTGCAGTTAGGACCTATTTTCTGTTTACAGTTACTCCCTTTTTAAGTTTATAAACAAACATTAACACTGGTCACTGTGATACTGAAAGAAAAATTTTAATAGAGGGATAGCACTTTCCTACTTTTTCAGTAGATTGGACAAAAACTTTAGAGGTTAAGAGAAATTAATTAAGAAAAAACATTTTAAAAAGAGGTGAGGAAACCAGTTTCAGTTCAATTAGCACTACTGTCTCACTTTATCCGGATTAATTTACAGCAATTCAGTGTTCCTCCTTCAGCATTTCCTAAGAGCTCAGATTTTAACCCTAATATACGAAGTATTGCAAGACTGTTGCTTCCTCAAGGCTTGTAAGAAAAATGGTAAGAGAAAAGCAAAAAGGCAGTCTGGGTGTAGAGAGAGGGGGAGGAGGACGGAAGGAAGAGATGAAGGAGGAAAGTATGAAACTTTCCACCTGTCTCAGTAAGCGTTCATTATGGTGTCCTAAGCTTGTAGTTGCCTGAGCCTAAAGATTTCCTTAAAGTGGGATCCCTCAGTTGTCCTTTGGCCTGAGACTGGGCTTCTCTTCCATTCTGAGCCCAGCGAACAGCTCTCTCAGAGCAGGAGTTTGCCAAAGCTCTCAGCCCGCTCTTCTCCTGGGACACAGTAATGTGGACAGGAAGACTCCAAAACTAGGTTTATTTATGAAATTTCCATAGGAATTCTTTTAGAGTTTTTATTTGTTAAATTTCTTTGTACTCTAAACAACTCTGCTTCCAGTGCGCCCTATTTTTAGGTTTTCTATGCCAGTAAGTCTTGAGGATTTTATGTCTGATGTAAGATTTCTCTTGCAGTCATAATCAGAAGCCAAAAGCTTGACAGTCTCAATATAAACAGTTAAACGTGCACTCAGGCTCTAAAATTTAAGAGCTTGATCTTTGTAAGTACTGGTCCAGCAAAGTGCTTAAGCATGTGTTTAATCTTAAGCCCCTGGACAGGACCATTAACTTCAACAAAACTCTCTCTGTATTTAAAATTAAGCTTGTCCTGGAGGATCATGCTGCAGGGGAGCAGGAATACTTGGCATCTCGCAGGATAAAGCCATAAAAGCAGCCCTGTTTATTAAGGTAGCTCAGCCTCTTCAGCTGTCATTGGTTTTAAGAGGATTTCTGAATATAGTGATTTTCTTCGCTTCTGGAGAATCCACCGTGTCAGCTGCTGCTGTGTAGGTGTTTCAGCAGAGCTTGTGGGACCTACGGTTTGGTTATATACTGCAGGGAAAGTTACTTTACATAAAACGGCAGGGGATTTTCACACAAACATAGTGTCTAAGTGCTGGAAGTAGGGAGAATTTTCTTCCCTTGGAGTAGAATCATGGTTTTATTCTTTTTAGTTGGGAACATCAACCTATGTGATCCAGTGACGGTTTTGAAATATGTAACCCCAGAGGATTTGGGATTTTATTTTTATTTGTTTGTGGGTATCTTTGGCACCTGCTTTACCTTTGATACATTTTGGGTTATGGATCAGACTCATTTTTTTAAATAGTTCTGATGGTGGTGAGGAGACAAACGAATGCAATATTGTTCTGTCATACAAAGCTACAAAAACACCTGAAAACTGCATTAATGAGATTTAAAGCACCAGTATCATTTGGCCGAAGCTCCACCGAGGCAGCTGCTGTTCCTACCGTCGTGAAGGGCTTTTACAAAACTCTCTTAATTGCTCTGGACACATCCCAAGCAGTCGGGTACCGCAGCGTGATGGTGTGGTGTACAGGAGGGTTGAGAGAAGAGGAGCTGGAGGGAAGCAGCTCCTTTTGGACTGTGTTGTGCAGCCTGTACATCTGCCCTTTTCTCCTTAGTCCGAAGGGAAGGAGTTTCGGAGCTGGGAAAAGCTGGTCGGTAGCACCATCTGCAGGCTGAGAACCAGGCCAGGCACCGCTCGCTGCTGCGCTGGAGCTTGAGTCCTACATTTGCAGGGAAAATAAGGGATGAAAGGAACCTGGAAAAAATGCAACCTCGGGTACGGCTGTGCCAGTGCGAGCAGTCGGTTGTTCAGGGTTTTCAGTGGGTGCTTTTGCATCCCTCAGCATCCCCGTGCCCCAGGGAGAAGGGAAAGCCACAGGGCTGCTGGCACTTCCCAGGGCTACAGGTGGCACGTGGTGACATGCTGCTGTGCCAGGACTTTGCTGCCTGGAGATGGAGGTCAGGACAGTGCCTGGAATCTATCCTTAACCAACCCTTAGACCTGTCCCTCCTCCTTGAGCCAATCTGTCCCCTTTGCTGTCCCAGATAGCTCCATTAGCTCTAAGCTCTGCATTACTCCAGTTTTTATTTTTTTTTATCTGTGGCCCAGGAAACCCTCTGAGGCTTAATTCTTGCTCTTTCAGTCTCTCTTAAACAAGTGTCCTCTGAGGTATCACATCGTATGTTGGAATAAAAGGCAACACGAGGATATTCCTCTTAGGAGATGAACTTGTGCTGGTCTCTCCATCTCCAGTGAGACCAGAGGTGGCTTCGGGTACAGGCAGGGCCAGCTGTGTCCCTGCAGCTCAGCGTTTCAGCCTCACCGCATCCTCCAACGGGGCCATCGCCGCCTCCCAAACCCCCTGACCGGCTCCCAAACCCTGTGACCACCCGGGAATGTGGGTGCAAACACTACAGATGTGGCACCAGGGGAGAGATAACCCAGACGTCAGACGTTGGCCCTGTCTCTCTGTGCAGCCCTGTGTGCTCTGTGCCCTCCAGGAGCTCGGTGCCACATCCCGCGCTCACTGCTGTCCCCACAGCTCTCTCACAGGGTTTGAGGTTTCTCCAGCTTTTTGCAGCAGATGGCACTATTTAGTTCTGTTTCAAGCCTTCTCCTTCTGGAATTTTCTCTGGGAGAATCTGTTTTAAACGAGCTTCACTGCTTTCCCAGCCCTATTCTCCATGTGGCTTCATGAAACCTTGTAAAAGCCCATTAACTTAGGGACAGAACCTGTGGTGGGACGTGGGTCCTGCAGGGCCTTGGCCAGCCCAAAGGGTTGGCTGGTTGCACTTCTGCACAAATTTAACCAATTTTCATCTCCTGCTCCTATATCAGCAGCACTGACCCGTCCAGGAAGCCCACCTGCAACCCAGTTCCTCCAGTATGTTTCAGGTTTCTCCAGTCTGCAGTGAGGAAAGGGAACCCTTCCACGTTCTTCTTGGCCCACCTTGTTTTTGTCATTCCCATCCCAATTTGTGTATTTGAGCCCTAGTGAGGTTTTCCAATCAGTTACCTGAAGTAACTGAAAAGCAACGATAGCAAGCATCTTGAACAGTTTCATAGACGTGCTGTATCATGGAGGGGAGAAAAATAGAAAGGATGAGCTGAATGAGCCATCACAAAGGGCTGTGGTGCCAGCTGTGCTGTCTTGATGTGAATCAGGCCTATATTTAAACCAGAATTGCTGCAAAAGAGCTGTGGTTGCATGGGATGATGTGAACCTCGTCACAAAAACCGTCAGGGACTCTCTGACACGTTGCTGTCGCGTGTCCTTCAACCCCTCCCTCTGCCATGCTGTTGACCATAATTGCAGGACAGAATGCATGGAGGATTCACTTCTGGAGCCGTCCTGGCCATGGGGCTGGGCAGGGAGAGGGTAATTCGTGTCAATAAGGTACTTGGCTGAAGTGGCTGCTGAGCAGAACGATGTGAGAGGGTGGCACGTAGGGCTTGAAAGGCCTCGCTGCCTGGCTGTGAGGCAGAAGGACCGAGGTGGTTCTCCTCTTGGCTTTATACGCTGAGATCTTCTCTTCTGACCTTTCCACCAAAGCCAGTTTTGTCACAAACCTGCATAAAACCGTGTATGGAAAACAGGGATGAACACTTCCTGGGAGAAGTTGTGCTGAGTCCTGTATGATGTGCTCATCTGGGGCACCTCAGGCATCGCTGTGGTTGCTTCTGCCCTGTGTTTGGTTTCAGAGGTCGCCACTTCCAGGGAACCGAAATGTTGCATTAAAAATTCAGTAGATCTGTGTTTGCACTCATTTCCAGAAGTTATTTTTCTGGGAAGATCAAAGTTTTCCAGCCCGTACTTTACGTATTGGCCCATAGGAAGAAAAGTTTGACTCATGTCATTGGTTTGGTTTATTTATGTATGTTTGGATTTTATTATTGTCCCTTCTTAGATGGGATGCTCAGTTGGTTTTTACTAATTAGAACATGGTTCCTCTTCTGAGCAACTGCTCAGGAACTGCTGTCCATGGAAGTACGCTACAAGATGTCTCTCCTCCATAAATCACTCCCAGGATTTTATTAGACTGTTTATGTAACCTTAGTTTATGTGCTATAATTCTTTGCTGTGTTGCCTAGAGTAATTCCCAAAGAGGATGTTTGTTCCCCTTGCTTGTAAATTCTTTCGTGTGAGCTTTTCTTATGACATCTTTGCCCTCCTTCATTTCCCTTTTCCTCTTTTTTGGCTTCCACTTGGTAGCGTCACAAACTCCAGTCAGCAAAAACTGAACTTAGATGAGTTGCTCACACATTGTGAGATATAATTGTCTTGAAAATGGGAAGGAGTAGCTTTTTAGTTCAGCTCATTGCCTTGATTTTCTTTTTAATGCACATCAAGAAACTTTTGAAGTATCTAATCAAACACACCCTGGCACTGTTTTGGAGTGGAGGGTGTCCTCCTTTGAGGATACCCTTGAGTGGGACAGCTCTCTTTTGGTCAGGTCACATCTAGGTAAGTTAAATAGTGATAATTAAATAAAAATCCAACTATTTCACAAGGCACAAAGCACCGTGTCAGCGGGCAGCATAGCACAGGTTTTCCATATGAGGTCTTGCAAAAGCAGCACATCTGCGTGGAACTTCTGAAGGGCTTCTTACGGGCTTGAGCTGAAGCGCGTTCCATCTGTTTATAAAACCGTAGCTTAAAACATCTGATAAAAATCAACTGTACTTCTTTTTCTGAAATGGTTGCATGGCAATATGCAGAGTTCTTTTGACTTAAATCTACAGAGGCAGAATGGAAATGACTAAAGCAGTTGTTGGGGAGAGAATTGCAGGCGTCTCCCCTTCTCTCTGTGCCCCGTGGATGCGCTGGGGGGACAGTTTCCCAGCCTCCTAATTTCTGGCGGGTTGTTAAGGTGGTTGCTGGTGTGGCTCCAAGGGCGACCCTTTCCCACATGTCACCAGACATCCATCCCGACCGGATACCTCTTTCTGCTGACTTAGTATCCCAGCCTGGTGTGAACAATATTTTTCCCCCTGCGACAGTCACCTGAGTTTGCTCGTGAACCAAAATGTCTACTGTATTACAGAGCTTTTAGGATGTTGGGTTTTTTTCCCCATATAAAATAAATTAATTAGCATCTTGATTTCTTTGGGGTGGCGGAGTGGCACGTGGGTGTTATCTCAGTGCCACTTGGATAAACCACCTCTACCCCACCAAAAGTACAACCGTATTATTTAATGTTACTTTTCTTGCTCTGGCTGCCTCTGTCTTCAGTCACTGCCCTCCCTCTGCCTCTCCTGTCTCCTCTCTTACCTTCCTCTATCCTTTCCCCTCCCCAGCCTCCCACGAGTACCCTTTTCCCCTAGGTAGGCACCTCTGCCAGGGGCGGCAAGTTCCCATCGTGACGCTTCTCTGCAGTCTTGCACTGTGTGTGCTACAACTTGCTTTTGTTCTTCTTTTAAATTTTTTTTCTTCTGTGACTAATTTGACCAAATTTAATCAATCGTAAATGAAGCAGGGGGGGAGAACAGTACGTGTCTATTTGATATTGTTGTCCTGAGGCCCAGCCAGACCCTGTTGTGAAGAAGTGGCAGTCCTTCAGAGAATCATTATGGCTTACAGGAATCTGTAACATATTTCAGGACAGCCTGCTTTCTCTCTCTTTTTCTCTTCCCCCACCTCTGTAAACATATGAAAGAAACATGAGAGAGCATTAAACCACAGAAGACAAATCACGGTCAGAATAAATATACTGTTTGCTAGCAAACTTAAAAATACGCTTGTGGATTCTAATAGCTGTAGGCAAGAGCTGGATATTTATTGCAACCAAGGCTTACTGTGGTTTATTATGTTTATAAAACAGTTTAATACTACTTTTCTTTTAAAATGAGTTTTTAATTTAGAATAATTTTTTAGGATTTGTTTCCAGAGTACAGATGGCTGATCGCTGCGGGGGTGCGGGGTGAGAGGGAGAAATGTGCTTGTGGGTGTGTTTTAAAAGCGCTCCCAGATGGAGTGTATTGAATGAAATTTAAACCATCGCCCTGTGAACTACAAGTGTGATAAATATAATCAGTCAATCCACAAAGCCACGGTGGAGGGGGGAGAAGAGGATTGACGGGCAGGCGGTGGGGAGGGAGGTGGGTCCAGCAACGTGGCCATGACCCAGCAGCATCTCCATCGTGGGGTCCTCTTATGGAGGGAGCACCTGAGCTGCACCCACCTCCTCACGGCATCCCCCTCCTCGTCTGTAGCCCACCCCAGTCCCTCCACTCCTCCACGGGCAGTATTCACATCGCAGGGCTGACAAAAGGGAGAATTCATGCCAGAAAGAAGGCCTGGCTGCTGGAAGTACCCAGCTCTTGGAGCATTTCTCATTCACTTAGTCTTAATTACTTTCTTAGTGTAAGGATTTACAGCTGTCGCTGTTCTCTGCAGAGTTTAGTGTAGTTCGGTATTTTAAAAGCCATAGATTTCCTTAGAAGGATTTGTTTGTACAGCTCCTTGCCGTGTTTAAGACAGGTAAGCCGAACTGAATAAACTCTGCGCAGATTTTTTTGGACAGTGCGGCAGAACAGGTGAAGGAAGGAGAGTGAATTTTAATTGTTCCAAAGTTCTGAGATCTTCCAGGCTCTGGGAAACAATTTGCAGCTAAAAATGATCTATGGGCCATGAGCTGTGGTGTGGGAAAGTGTGTCTGTGTCCTGACTTACAAATGAACGACGCAAGGTTCCCCCTCTGTAGGAGACGGTGTGAGACGGACACTTGGTTTCCCTTCTTTTATTACAAACACGTAGCAGCTCAGCCTCCTTGGCTCCCTTCCTGCCAACTTCCATCAAAAATAAAGTCATCTCTGCCCCGGCCAGGATAACTGTCTGGCCAGCTCATTTTACAAAAGGACGTGCTTTGAGCAGGGCTTATTAGAAAGGTGACAGTTTGTTTTTTCCTGGCCAATACAAGTTTAAGGCCATGTCCAGGCTTGCAAAAGTTGGCATGATTTCTCCTTCCACCTTGCTTTCCTCATGCCTAATGTCTCTATATGAACGTGCCCAGATAGGCTTCCAGACTTTCACACCCCCGTTTGGATTAGATAATGCTTCAAGCAAGACTCACTACTGCTCCCTCGCATGGCATCGATGTGGGCAGAAATTGCTGGCGCAGTCTCCATGGTCGTCCAGCTCCTCCTGCCTTTGCAGTCCCCTGCTCTGCTCCCTGGGCTCCTCTGCCCCATGGACAGCTTGGCTGGAAGCCGCTTTGCTGAAGGCAAGCACGGCATGTGCACACACCGTGAAGCTCATTTGTGTGCCTCTTTTCCCAGCAACTGCCTTTGTTTTGCTGCTAGCGCTGGTGTGTTTTGGGGAAGGCACGCTCGGAGCAGCGTGCCAGCTGGCTGGAGACAAGTGTGCAGGCACCAGTGGTGCTCTGGAGAGCTGGTACCCCGTGCCAAGCAAGCTCAGTCCTTTTACATCACTTGATATGTTTTCAAGAGACCAACAGAGCTATGAGCATCGCTTTGGGCAACTAACACTTCCAAGAGTTGATAGGAGAGATGTAGGATGTGGTGCAGCGAGGATACGCAACAGCACCAGTGGTTCCTCTCAGCGTTGAAATGGGCTTTATCTGATGAGATGGGTCAAATCTTTGAAAATCCCAGCAGATCAGAGTGGGGGAGTAACAGGAGGACACCTCTTGGTCTACATGTAGGCAGGATAAAGAGAAGTATTTAGGCTTCCAACGTGGTAGCCAACTTTCTGAGCTGAGAGGCAAGATGCTTCCTGGCTGTCGTGGTCTGTTTGAAGGGATTCAGCCAACAGTGGTACAGCAGTGGGAAGGGAAGAGCTGGGTTAAAACAGGGGTGTTAGCAAATGAGAGAGCTTCTGCTTCGAGCACATATGTTGCTGTTGATAAATAGAAATACAGACTCAAAGCCCAGAAAGTAGCTTTCCATGTTGTCATGGAGCTGTCACTCGCATTTGTAAGAGAATGCTTATCATATGAGGACAAGGGTGCTCATATGACAGAGAGCATCATCACAGTTGGCATCCTTGTGCGTAATATCATTAATAAGTCTAATTGCATTGTAGGGCTTCAGTTTCCGATGCCAAATGCTATTTTTCAATAGCTCTATTGGTGACTGTGTGTAGCAACACTTCTGTATCTGATGCTGGGTAGTGAAGTAGGTATTCTTTAATTACATGCAGGTTGGCTCCATGGAGAAGCAAACCTGCCCTCCAGGTAAGTATAATCCTTGCGATATTAATGGATTTAAACCTATAAAGACCTATAAGCAAACTTTGTCAAGGACTTCTTTTGCGTATGTAAAGTGAGCTTAAGATAGTAACCATAATTAGAAGAAGCCATCCTTAAAACCGAGTACAGGATGTTAAGTCATACATGAATTAAAAGTGGAATTTAGCATAAGTCTGTTTAACAAATGAAATTGTCTGGTAAGATACGCAATGCAAAAATACATTGGTTTTGTGTATAACTTAACAGTTTCAGCATGCCTTCGGTTTATTTTGGGCTTTAGGCAGTTTCTGTGCAGAATCTCTGGATTCTTACTGGCATTATTGGCAATTTCTGTTGCAGCGTTCTTGGGTGGAGTTTGGTTTTGGTGGTCCAAGAAAGCAATCATCTGTGCTGTTCTTAGTTTGTTTAATAGAATTGTTCACTGTGCTTGAACTTTTCCAGCGAAGTGTAAGCTCTTCTCAGCAGTGGTGAAAATTCAAGCAATGAGATACGTAGCTCTGTAGACAATCAACCTAAAGGAGTGAGTGGCTGCAGAATTTATCCATAAAACAAGATGATCTAGAGGATTAGCTCTAAACTCTAAACCTGATTCTAATTTGCTTTATGAGTATTAGTTCTTCCCATGTGTAAAATGGAGATCTCTCTTTGGTGAGCGATGCTTTGATCAAGCAAACACCTGAGTTGCGTAGTCGTTCCCCAGCTCGGCATCCAACCTTTCCCCGCGCTCCTGAGACAAAAGCTGCGGCTTCCGCTTCTCTCCCGCGTCAGATGGGAACAGCAGGATCTCTCATCTGCAAACAGGTAGAGTTCTTAGAAAAACAGAGTTGCCATATGGAGAACAAGAGGTCCGTGTGTTTTCGTGGTAGTGGATGCCTCAGTCTGTGCCTGCACATCCTGCGTCGGCCTTTTCTTTTGTCCTTTCTCACGTCTCGCCTCCTCGGATACAAAACCCGCTCCCTTGCGCTTCCTGCCCTCGCCGTAGCCTCCCCGAGCCTGATGTAATCCGCTTTTCCCCCCTCTTTTTCCCGAGGTCTCTTGATTTGTCTTCATTTTGTTTTAAACTCTGAAACACTCGTAATGCAATTGTAGAGCTAAATAAACACTGTATTATGTTTGGGGATATTGCTTTCAGGAAAAATGGTCCAGTGCACAAATTGATAGTGGAGTATATTGCACTTAAGAAAGACAGACTGTGCACTTACTGCTTGCTGGAGAGAGGACTGCAGGAATTTTTAGTTCCTTTTTGTTGTTGTTTTTTTTTTTTCCTTTTTTTTTTTTCTTTAAGTTGAGTTTTTTCAGTCATCTATTTTTAGAATGCGTGTGTAAAATATCTGCATCCATAAAGACATTATGGTTTAAAAAGCACATGTTGTCATCTCAATCATTTTCAAACCGGCTTCCTGCAGGAAATCCTTGAGAAGCCTAAAGCAATCCCATCTCCTCTTCATCCTCCTTTTTTTATTATTATTAAAAAAAAAAAAAAAGGTTACTGCTATGCCTTTATAGAAAAAACCCCAAAACAGGTTTCTTGTGATCTCAGTACCAACGAAAATGAATAGTAGGGCTTTTCATTGGCTGCTTTTTATCTTGTCTATAAAGTGGTGGTAGTGACAATAGGGAGAAGACGATGAGGACCGGTTTCCTTTCTGCCACCGTTGTTTCTCTTTCTGAACTTCTTTTTTTTTCCCCCTTCCTACCAGCCACCTGTCTGTCTTTTGATTATAAGGTCCTTAGAAGCAGCGGCTGCGCTTCCTCCAGTGTCTGGAAATGAGACATCATATTGTGAGTGCAACCACAAAGAAACAACAGAAACAAAACAAAACCCAAAAAGGAGCTCAATTTACATACTGTGTGACACAAGTCTACTGTACTCCACTTCCAAGGCAAGAGTGACTTCCAAGAAGATATGAAGAGAGGGGGACAGGTAATGAGAGGGATTTAAAGACAGACAGCTATGGAGGTAACAGTTCCCTGGGTGGAGCTGTACCTGAGGAGATAATAGATCCAAGATTTGTAGTTCTTCAAGCTCGAGTCTGTGCTGCTTGATCAAGGACTGGATGTATTATTTGAAGTAATAGCAGGCTCATAAATCTCCATTCTTCTGGTCGCTTTAGGGATCCATACTTAGCTGGTGTAACACTTGGGTACTGGCAAAAACAGCAATGTGAAAGCTGGAACTCACTGCTGAAAGACAAAATACTCAGTTGCAGGGAAAACCTAAGGATTATTTCTTCTCTGTAGCACATGGCATTGGAGCAGGCTAGGAGTCCAATACTTTGCTCTTGCTGAGAGTTCCTGGTTGTTGACAGGCATCTACACACTTGGTTCTAACGTGTCGGCCCTTAAAAAAACAAGAGTGCTTGTGTGATCTTGAGTTGAACATTTTAATTTATTCTTTGGAAACAATTTATTTCTGAAAAGTCCAGAACTGTGGTCCCGAGAGTCCAAGAAAGAGGAATTCACCCTACAACCTCACAAGGCTCTTTGTGGACTTCTTAGGCAGAGGTTTTCAGTGTCCCACAGGGGCTTGTGAGCATGTCTCCACTGGAAGGTACTGGGACCTTGGTTTTCCAGGTTACATCTTCCTTCCTAAGAACGTCACCATTTACGTTTCTCTCAAATAGTTCTTGGAAAGGGCACACTGCAAACTCTCAGATTGCATCAACAAAGAGAGCTGGAAGAACTGAGGTCTGGAAAAAAAAAAAAGAAGGATTAATAATAAGAAATATAGTCTGGCTTCTTGCAGGCTCTCTCCTGTCTCTTGGCAGCTCTGGTAATCACTTGGTTTTGTCTTTTTGCTCATCGTAGGAAAAGGCACATCAGCAGTGCCCAGATGCGTAACTCAATAGTTATGTTGTTAGGGCTGCGGTGTCCAAGGATGTAACGAGGGAAAGCTTGTAAAGAGATAATATCTTGTGCTAGAATCATTCAAAGCTGGTTTTTATTACTCTTCACTTGCGCTTCTGCCTCATACCAAGAGTTGCCAATAAAGGCTGGGCACCGTAGCAGAAAGATCTCTGCCAGTCTTATATTGAATAAAAGAATAGACCTGGAAGCTCCAGAGCCCAGTGTAAATCAGGCGGCTTTCCTGAAGCTAAATGCACGTGAATGTTCAGAATGTGATGTTCTTAACAAAGGCTGTTTCTTTTGAGTGGGTTCCATTATGACTTATAATGGGTAAGAGAAAACCACTTAAGTAGAAATGCATGTTTTTATCATTAACTTGTGTAGCTAAGCATAGTTTACTAGAAGAACTAGATTCTTTCACATCTTATTCATTCCGCCTCCCATTTTCTGTCAGAGTTGACTGCGTTCGCCCTTACTGTGGCTTTATTATCTTGCTGCCAAAATTAAAATCGTACTGATGATAACTGATTTTCTGGCGGTTGTGATGACAGATCTGTGATGTTTAGAGGTTTGCATTCTTGCCCTCCCTCTGAGTCCCCCCTCCCCTGTGGGGCGTCCGTGCCAAAGAACAAGCTCTTTGCCTACGGCACTCAGCGTTGAACCTTCAGATCAACCAGTTAATATTCAAAACATTTTTCTATTTAAATTAAAAACTTACTTCTTCTTAATCTGCCCGTTCCCCACAAAAATCTCCGGCTCAACCTCTTATGCTCTAAATCTAAACCCAAAGGGTAAATGATCTTTACTGTAAGAAACTAATCAGATGCAGGAATTTACTTAATGGAGAAATTTTTGAAATAGATCTCTCCAATAATAAAAACAGAGAGCCTCAAAACACTTCTGTGCTTTTTGAAGTCTTAGCAGAAGGTATCAATAGACATTTTCTGTGGTAAGGATTCAGCCCAAATTTATTGAAGAAATCCATCTACTAGGCCCGAGTCTGTTGACTTCTGGGGGCAGCTGGTCCCCTCTATTATTTCTGTGTCTTTGAAAATCTCAGATACAGGCTCGGATTTATGAAACAGAGTTTTGTTTTGGCAACTGTCTCTTGTTCATGCTTCTCATACCTTGTGTGTTTATGTACTATATAGAAACACTGCCCACTGAGTTGCAGGGTTAATGAAGTGCAATGTCACTGCATAAAGGTATTTCCTTCATGGATGCATTTTAGAACAACACCAAGTGTAGTTTAATTATAGCTCTATTCGTTTCCCTTAGAAGTCTTTACAAAGAGGTTGCCGATTGCTTATTCAGTAGCATTAGGTAAACTGGGAGGGAGAACTGAAAGTTTCAGAAGGTTTAAACTAGTTTTCTTACTGTAGTGTTCAGAGATAAATCACTTTTGGTTTACTTTTCATTCTTCTTTGCAGTTCTTCCTCTCATACCCATTCATCCTCACCTGCCCTATTCACAGTACCAGTGAAGGAAGCTGTAAGCTTTTGTGATTACAACAGGGTTAAAAAAGAGTTATTGGGAGGATTTTGAAAAAAGGAAAAGGAAATTTTGAGAACCAAAACACGCTAATTATCTCTACTCTTGTTTAGAAAGTGTAGGCAGCTCTTAGTCTGATACCTAAGTGGGTCCCTGTGCAGTCATAGCAAATGGAATCACAGAATGGTTAGAGCTGGAAGGGACCTTAAAAATCATCCAGTTCCAACCCCTCTGCCCTGGGCTGGGACACCTCCCACCACACTAGGGTGCTCCAAGCCCCATCCAGCCTGGCCTTGAACCCCTCCAGGAAAACAGCAGCCACAGCTTCTCTGGGCAACCTGGGCCAGGGTCTCACCACCCTCACAGCAAAGAATTTCTTCCTAGTATCTAATCTAGGAAGATTAGATACAGCTGGAAATAGCTAGAAATTGAAGTCCTGGTGCACATGCCCAAAGCTGCCTCCCTTCAGCTGCCTTTGAAATGGAAGAAGAAAGTCAGAACATGGTGAACTGTGCAGTTGATTCCTTCAGTGAAGGTGTGTGGGTACACATGTGCCACGGATCCATGGCCTCTTGGCATCAGTGAACTTTGAGGGCAGGAGTCACACGTGTTGGATGTCTCTTTCTCTAAGGCAGAGGAGCTCAAATTGCCGCCTTCTCTGGGGAGGCTGGGAGCAAAGCATGGGTTTTGGCTAAAGCACAGGGCTAAGGATTGGCCATGGGCAGTTAATCTCCTTTGCTGCAGATGCAGGTATTTAATTCTTGTAAATGCCAGGCTGTAAGGGAATTATAGACCGGGAGGGAGAGGAGAGCAGATTAAAGTTACAAGGTGCTTAAATGGCCCAGTACAAGATTGGCTCTGCCTCAGGGGACTGGGGAGGTGGGGAAAGCAGAATGGAGACAAAGCAATATATATTTTGTTTTCTTTTCATTACTCCTTTTATGGGCTTTTTTTCCTCCTCAACCACTTCTTCCAATGAAAGAGTGTTTTTTCATCAGGAATTTCTCGGTGCCTTCTTTGGGGAATAGCAGTATTTTTCTCCATCCCTCTAATCCACTTCCCCCCTCTGCCCATATTTTACACCTCGGAGAAAGTCTGAAGGCACTTCATCCCTTACCCCTCCTTGCTTGGGTAAAAGTGTTGTCAGGGAGTATAACCCAAAGCTGTTCTGCGCCAGAAGGACAAAACCTCTCTGCAGCTCAGTTTTGCTCCTCGACTCCCAGAGCAGTGAAGTCCCAGGCTTCCATTTCCCAGCCCGGCCGAGCGCCGTGTCACTGGGAGATTCCTTGACCTACTCGGGCAATTAACATCCCTCCTTTGGAGGGTTTCTGTTAGGTCTTTCAGCACTTGAAAGGGCTGTAGTTCGCTGCTGGAATGTCAGCATAAGGTTTTCATTTTGGAGTCGTAATGGGAAATAATGTCTATAGAGCTTTGCCCAGAAAAGGGTTAATCTGACAGTCCCAGACTCCTGATAGAGTAAAGCAGGAAAAACTATTTCCATCATGGTAAATAAAAGTGCATTAAAAAGACATTTAGTCATGGGAATAAAAGCTAAAGAAACACATGCTACATTGGGATGGTTTATATTAGTGTCATTAACTCCTATGTTTTGGAATAACTCCCAGATGAAGGATTATGCTGAAAGTAGGAATTAATGGCACTAATGTAAGCCATTCCGTGCAGTGTGCCTTTGTACCTTTGATTCCAGAGGCGTGCAGCAAGCAGTCAGCAGCGCCGCCGAGCTGTGTCTTGTGCAGACCATGATTAAAAGTTAGTGTGAACTAGCCTTGCTTTGGGCCAGGGGAGCTTTATCCTCGAGGCTTAAGACAGCTGGAAAATCCTTAAGTAACCTCGTATAACCTGCCATTAAGGTCTTGAGCTTCTCAAAAACCAGGCACCTAATGCAGAGGAAAATGCAGTGTCGAGTGCTTATGGAAGGGCAGCCTGCAGACCATAACAGCAACTAAATAGGCCTTTCCCAAAATTCCTATGGTGTTTGCAACCTAAAATGAGCAAGGCCCTTTGCAGCTTCCAGGGAACCCTTTCCAGCAGAGGGAGGTGAATATGGGTGGTGGGGCACGGCTGAGCTCCTCGGGCAGCGCGAGGGGAGCAGTAGCAGTTGGCTCCTTTCTCTGACACCTGCTCCTCTATGAAGTTCTGGGTCAGTACATTTTCATGGTAAGTTTTGAGTTCAAAGCTGTTTTGTTCTCTAGACTGGGAATTCCACCATGGAAATCATGTATGGAGCATCCATAAATGACTCAAGTAGATGTTTATTTTCTTCCAAATTTTTTTTTTTTTTTAATTCTTCACTCTCTTCACTGATTGTTTTTACAGTGTATAGGATGGGTTGGTTGAAAGGTGGTGAGCAATTTAGAGGCATAACTGCAAGAAACATTCAGCCTGGTGAAAATCCCATCCGTAATGTTTGTATTGCCATATTACCCATTGTATGTGCTGTAGAAACGTTGTGAAATGCCATCTCTTGAGCACAGAGCCTCTAGCCCCAAACTCCCCCAGGTCCTGCCTTTCTTGGACCTCCTGCAGATGTGCTCCCATCCCAGCACCCTGGAGGGACATCCTCAGGAAGAGAGGCCAGGAGGATGATGCCTCCCTGCATCCTCCGGCAGAGCCCCCAGGTCCTGTGGGTGTTGGAGGAGGCACATCCAAGGAGTTTTGCTCTGTGACCCACAGGGACAGGCACTGAGAACTCCCAGGAACTGAGACTTATTCCTCCTGTCTCCCATCACTGCAGCTGATGAACCAGGTAGTGCACGGGAAAAGGGCTTGTAGTTTATTTTGTCGATGAATCTTCAGTGGAGGTATTTGGAGAGTTATGACTACCATGTATATCTGCCGTTATGAACTTCTGTCAGTTGCCTAAAATTTATGATAACACTACTCTTGGGAAGAAAAAATGGTCTTGAGGGTTCTTTCTTTCTTTGTTTAAAATTGGTTTGTGACTAGTGATGCAGATGTCTCAGGTGTGTAGAAAAGCACATCGATACTTTTCTTTTTTTTTCAATCCAGCCATGGTATCCCCGTGCTTTCTGCTAGAATTGTGAAACGTTTAATGTAACAGAAGACACGTGCTCATGTCTGTGTTACTCTTTTAAAAGTTGAGGTTTTGATTATGGAAGGGTACACAAAATAAGCAGAGCTTGAATCTTTCTGAATGTGCTAACTTTAACAGCAAATTTGAGACATTTTTGTCTGAAATGTTATTTCTTGGTGCATATCCAGTTTCAGAGAAATCCAGTTTTGGTTCTTTCCCTTATCCATTCTGGAAGTTTGGGGTTTGTCCATGTCAGTGCTCTGTAATCATCTCGTCTGATTTTGGCATTATCATCTAATGCCTACAGGGGCGTTAGGTGTAGATCTGGATAAATCACAGAGCCTGGGCATCGTGAGCCTGTGAAATCTCTCCTGTGAGGGTGGCAGTGTCACTGGTGAGGCTGGAGAGGAGTGTGCCTTCTAGGACTGACTCCTCTCCGTTTTTCTCACCCATTTGGGAAAAAAGGGAATCATAAAGAATCCTCTCTCAGCGTAATAATTGCATGTATTTTATTTTGTTGATCTGTCTGCTGGTAATAAGTGTGCCCATATGTGAAACTGCAAAATCATGTGTTTTGATTAACTTCAGTTGCTTTAACTAAACTTTGAAATGGAAGCTAACTTTGCTGAAAGCAGAAAGCTGCTTAGTTTCTGGGCTAATCCTGGAATTACACACTGGATTTGCTTCATGGAAATAAGTGTGCTTAAAAAATTACCTCCGCTAAGTAGGTTTGCATTGTTTGAAGAGACCCAGGAATAATAACTGCCTTGAACCCTTTCCATCTGCAAATACCCTTTGTCCTGGGGAGCAGAGGGCATCGAGGTCAGTGAAGCTCATGCGTGCTAAGGTAGGGCTGCTCCCCACCCACGTCATCGTCTTCTAGATGTCTCAGAATCAAGCGTGTTTTACAAGATGATTAAAAATATTTGTGAGCACGAACTAGCTCCAGTAGAAACAGCATTTAGGGAGATGTTGGTGTGGTGGTTGCCGTGGGTGGTGGTGAGGTTGTGTTTGGAGCACTCCCTGATGGGAGTTTTGCTGATGGAAGAGGTCGTGCTGGGAAGGCGGGACCTGTAGCATGTGTGCCATTTCCATGGGGATGTTGGTGTTGGGTGTAATCAGAATATCCATTTGCTGCCTTTGAGTTACAGATCCACTCCTTTGAGGCCAGTGTGTCTCCCCAGTGAAAGCTGCTGCAATGCCCCATGGCGAGGGGTATTAAAAGGTCTGTCAGCGTGACGTGGGAAGCACAGTGCGGCTTGCCGGGATGTGCTGCTGGGGCTGCCACGTCCTCTGTCTGCTTGTTCATTTGGAGCCTTTTGCTGATTCACAAGGCGGTACTGCAAGGTCTTACAAGGCTTTTCCTCTCTGGAAGGGCTGGGACATATTTGGGCATAAGCTCCTTGACACAAGCACTAAAGCTCTGATGAAGCACACGAAGAGAATAATAATCTTGCTGTGGAAGTGCATCAGCTCAGGAGATGCAGACTTGACTTTGTCTCTGGTTGAGGCTCAGTCTGTCCACAGAGACCTTCTCTTTTCTCTGCCTCATTACCCAATTTGTGCAGCACCTATAAATTCTGCTGCTTTTCCTTACTGGGATTTTATGCTGTTTAATTCCTTTATGCTTGTGATGGCTTCAGATAGTGCAGTGAGGAGTCCATGTAGGTTCAATAAATAAATGATGAATATGGTTATTTGTCTTCTGTTTGCATATTTACAAGGCTATGTTCTTTTGTGCACCACACTTAGTGCAGAATTTGTAATGAATTATGTTGCAGCAGCTTTTTCTGTGGCTTCAAAAAGGTCAGGGCGAGTTAATTTCTTCGCTATATCGTTTGTGTGTTTTGCCCTGACTTTGAGATAGAACCAGCTTTGCTGAGTGCTGACTAAATGCCAAAAAAAATATGTTCGGTTCAAAGTTCAGCTTCACTTTTTCCCCTTAAACATACCATTCTTCCCAAGGGAATTTGAAGATGAGTATTTTAATTCTGGATGATCTTACACTATGGCCTTAGTGTGTCCTCTTTCTGAAACGTTCACCATCCTAGAGAAAGCGGCTTCACCTTTTTTTGTGGTTGTATCAAAGCCTTTAATGGTTAAGAGCGTCCTGAGTTTCTCGGTATCAATACCTTCCCCCACCATTAAGCACTTGAGGGAGGGAGGGAGGGAATAGATATGTATAATTTTAGAATAGCTTATGTACACACTGACATTTACCACCGTACCCTCAAAAAGCAAAGAGAGATTCCAGTACAAAATGGCTCTGCTTGTACAGCTCTTGCCGGGCACGCTTAGCTCGAGGAATGAAAGATTCTGAACATCTTCAATATTTATGCTTCACAAGGCAGTTATCCTCAGTTATCCTTTTAGCAAGTCCCATTTCTCCGTGTTCTGTCATGGGCTCATTTATACTAGGCTGATTTAGTGCTAACTGGGGAGATTAGATTGCCCTGCTTGATGCTGTCAGCTAAAACTGAGTCAGTGTCTGTATACTGTGGCCCAATTGCTCAAAGAACCTTACCCTTTTCTGTATTGCGCATTCTATTAGATACAAAAGCCTTTCTCACCCGGCTTTTGTGCCGGGGTCAATTAGCTCCTGAAATAGCTCATATAACACAAATAATAATGGCAGCGCTAATCCTTTGGGCAAGCTCTATACAATGGCCACTTCTGGCCCGGAGGACAAAGGGCTGTTTATCTTCACTGCACACAGGCTCCAGGACTTTGCCCAGTCATTTGCAGAAGAATTTATTATCGCAGAGGTCATAGGTGGTTTACATTGGAGGAGATTTTTTACCTTGCCACCATATGGGACGTCCTTGTCTTATTCCTATAGGACTAAGCGGTGCTTCAGGTGAATTGGATCACAAATATCTATGTTCAAATACTGCTATCTTAGGTAAACAGGGGCTTGAAAGGCATTTCAAGTGAAGACTAGCACAGCACGTTTAATGGTCCTTCTTGTGGACGCAGGGAGAATTAAGGCAGGAGGGATGCCTCCCATAAGCTGCCCTCCAGCCTGAAACTCCCGCAACAACAGTCACATCGAGGGTTCCAACAAAGGAAAATCAGCCTCGAGACAGAGGCAGGGCTGGCTCTGAGGTTAATGTGCCCCAGCTCCTGCACTCGAAATAACTTCATCTTTGTCTCTTTACTCCTTTTAAATGGTATCTTAAAAGAAGGAAATGAACTGCTTGACTGAATTAATGAGAAGGATTTGCTGTGCGTCCACAGAAGGACAAAAGTTGCTCGTAGCCTACGATGCTGCAGGTTAAAGCTCTCTTTGGCTTGTATTTTTAAATTTGGGTCTTTAAATCCTTGAGAAGGGGACAGGAAGGGAAATGCTGACAAAGCTCACGCTGGAGTTAACCTTCCTGGACGTAAACGATGCACACTCGCTAAAGTGTGGTGAGGATGAGAAGGCATCTTAGCAGGCAGGAATGAAGAGAGGTTGACTTCCTTCAGCTTAAATATTTCTGGCAGCCTTTTAGCACCGTAATTAGCAGACAGAACTGAGCACCATATGCGGGTAGTCCCTATTGCTCTTCCCTTCAGGGGAAGTTTTGAGCAGTAGTGCTGCTGCAGGTACTGCGAGTGCACACCTAGGACAGGAGGGGGATGATTTATGGACCCCATCCGTGGAAATAGCACTTCCCACTAAGCGCTTTTCCAGGCTCACATATCTATTAATTTCACCTATTGTTTGTTTGCTTTTCCTCACAGTTGGTCTTTTTCCAAAAGAGTGACGTGCCTTCCCGTTACATGCTGCGGTGTAATCTGCCGTCAACGCTGGGAAATTTAATTTAGATTTCTCTTGCCTTTTTAAAAAATTTTATTTTATTATTTTTTTTACGTGTCCTCCATCTCGTGCCCCAAGAAGCCTCATACTTTTCAGGCAGTTATTTCTGCTGGCTTTGGGGGTGGTAGCTCATGAGTTCCCGAGCCCTGAGTTTTCCATAGGGTGTCTATAGGACCGGATAACACCCCAGGCCTGCAGACCCAGGGTGTGCTGAGAACTTCGGAGCCAGAGGCATCTGCAGATGGGTGGGGTGGCGAGGAGAGATGCGTGAGGGCTTTTAAAAAGTTCCTCTCCAGTATCAGTTGGCGTTAGGCCAATTATAGATCATCCTCGCTGGGAATGTGGATAGGTTGTGTGTTGCCTTCCCGTCTCCGCTGTTTCTCTTATCTTCCCAGAGTGCCACACGAGTTGCTCCCAATGACTTTTTATTTCCAGAGTTCTCTCCCTGTGCTTTCTCCAATCTCCTTTTGCCAGACATTTTTTCTCTTCTCGCTGATGAGAAGAAAAATAACAGTAACTTTTCGTGCTCGTAGAAACATTTGAGATGAAAGCGAATGAGAACAGAACATGGCAAGCAAGTTGTACCCATAGTGTAACAACCATTATACCAATTGCTTTGCTTTAGTTTGTTCTCGGTAATAAGATCTGCTAAACTTCCAAGGCTCAGCATCGAGGGAACTATCTTTTAAAAGAATAACAAGAAGATACGTTTTAAAATATCTCCTTCAGCCTTGGATAAATCTAAGGGTAGATGACATGTGAGTCTCTTGGGGGGCAACTTTCTGAAGCAAGTTGGATGAGCTTCCCCCAGCTACTTTTTCATTAAAGAGGAGTGTATAGTGCACGTTGAGAGCACATTAATGACTACATCATCAGTAATAAATTAGGTTGTTAAGAGCTGTGTGTGATGCTATCAGATCATCATAGCCATGCTGCTTTTATTCTCTATTTTTAAATGAATCTGGAGTCATATCTTGAGAAAGTCAAAAGCCTCTGAGGCCAGAGGGGAAAAAAACAAAGCTGGATAGCTGACTGGAAGAGAATAGCAATAAACTTCTGGAGAGGAGAAACAAAGCTTCACATGTTTTATTTCTCTCTCACTCTGTTTTTATGTATTGCATCTGCATCTAAACTCAAGTCCAATGAGGAATGTGTTCCCCAACGATGGAGAGAACGTGGAGCACGGAGATAGACAAACTCGTCCAGTCCAAAGATTGGCATTTCATTAACACCAGGAGCAGGAGGATGGGTGTGTGGTTAAATGTGGCTCTGCCTTCTATAGAGACCTGTAGGTGACTCCCTGCTCCCCTGGAAGAACTTGGTCAGGCATCGGAGCTCACCCAAAAGTGTTGGGTTTATTGGCTTGTTCTTAATCTGACTCCATGCACTGCAACCGCTGAATCATCCTGTCCCTGTGTAAAACCATCTCCAGGCTGGTTGTGTGTTTATCTCCTAGTTTGTGTCTCAGTACAACCCCTGTCCTACAGCCTTTCCTCAGCATTGATGCGGGAACAGCCTTGCCTCCATCTAATCGTTTAGAAAATCAGCTCTATTCAGTGACTAAAAAGATTCCTCTGGTCTGAAATACAGCCTTCCAACAGGGCTCTTCTCCATTGCTTGTCCAGCTGGTTTAGTTGGCCAGCAGTCAAGTGTGTTGGAGAACCAAATCCTATATTAGAATATTGACTTTTTCTTTATTAGACATCTAATTTCATCCTGAGAGTTAGGGCAATTTTCCTTCATCAAATGAGCTCCCTCATCTCTTTTTGCATTTCCAAAAAATTCTGCCGCAGAATTCCCAGTCCCTGTCTTAGCCTTTGCCATGGATAGATCCCAGCTTTTCTTGGACAGAAGGTGATTTATTTGCTGGCATTTAAAGGATTCTAACATAGTCATATATACTGACTTATTTTTTTTCTGGTTTCGAACCATTCCAGTTCAAATACCACGTGTATATATTAAAACAATTACCAGTACGTTATTTCAGGTCTTGGTGGCTGACCTGGGGAACCGCGCTTGCACCAGTGTATTGGGTTGTTTTTTTTTGAATTTAGAAAAGTGTTGTAATTATTATTAAAAACAAAACAAAACAAACAAACAAAAAAACAATAAACCAAACCCTGGCAGAATAAATGCACATTTTAAGTAGAATTAGTTGTTTGGTTTGCTTTTTGTAATGAAAGAGGATGAAGATGTGCAAAAATGCAGATTTTGAGCATTATAGTCTATTTTTATCCTGGCTTAGGTCACGGAGAGTAGTGTGTAAACAGTGCACCAATTATTTCCAAACAGCACATCATCGTCCTACCACCTGTTTAAACAGAATTTCACAGCTGACAGTCATCCCCTAGAAGAGACTCTCTTCCAGGACATATTTGATGTTCAAAGTTCAAAGTGTGAAATTACGTCCCCATTGGGTTTTGTGTCCAGTTGTGCCTCTGGCTCTCCTTTGCATCTTAGTTTATTCACCAATAAATTGGTGTGTATTGCTTGCCTGTCTCACAGGAATGTAGCGAAGCAACAAAACAAAACAAACGTTTGGTTAAAGAGATTATTCCCAATAAAAACCGGTTCTAAACATGTGAAAAAACTGGACAACGTTCAGATCCCAGATGGACATCAATGGCCTGTGTCCATAATGGTTATTGACGGCAAGAACTGGGGCAGGAATTTCATAAGGGCTGAAACATGTTTTTATTTCCTCATCTGACTTAAATTTGGGTACTGAGCTGTAAATTGCTGCTTATTTTGAAGCCTAAGCTCTTACTTAGCGTACAGCTGTATGGACGAGTTATTTAACGCTGAGCTCGGATGTGGATTTCAAAAATAGGAGTCTCTCTCTGTTTTTTGACTGTGTGTGTAGTTTTACAATAGATAGGAGCCAGCTTGCCCTGCTTCCACCCAGTGGTGCCCTGCATCATGGCGAGGGTAGGGGTGGGCTATTAAAACAGAGCAGCTGATTCCCTTAAAATTTACATACTCGTTTTCATTGTGTTACATTTAGAAAGGAGGGTTGTGGAGATTTTTTTTTTCATTCTGTCAAGAGCTGCCTGGTCAAAGTTTCTACCTGTTCCAACAGCCTCCAAGAACTTCAGTCCCATCAGTACTTCCTTCACATAATATAGAATAATAGAATCACAGAATGGTTTGGGTTGGAGGGGCCTTGAAGACCATCCAGTGCGACCCCCTGCCCTGGGCAGGGACACCTCCCACCAGAGCATTTGCTCCAAGCCCCATCCAGCCTGGCCTTGAACCCCTCCAGGGATGGGGCAGCCACAACTTCTCTGGGCAACCTGGGCCAGGGTCTCACCACCCTCACAGCAAAGTTCTTCCCCAGATCTCATCTCAGTCTCCCCTCTTTCAGTGTCAAACCCTTCTCCCTCATCCTGTGGCTCCCCTCCCTGATGCAGAGTCCCCTCCCCAGCTTTCCCATGGAGCAGTCCTTTCATTTCTGTTAACACTGTAACACAGTTTTATATTGTTGTTCCCAGTAATTTTTATAACAGTTCACATCAGAAAGAAAAAAAAAAAAAGAAAAAAAAAAGGAGAAGGAAAGAAGGAACGTCATGGAGAATGTCTTCAGAACAGCAGAGACCTGGAAGGTGATTTTGGGCTGGCAGGTGGCTGGGCACTGCCGTGGTGTCAGCGTGATCTTCCTCGCGCTGCCGTGCTGCTGCAGGGCCCGGTGCTGGCAGATTACAGCTCTGGAGCTAGTCATTTTCGATTTATTTGAACCTGTTTCTCCAGTCTACTGAGCTTTCGCTGGCTAGCATCAATTCAGACACATGGCAATTCCTCAGAACCTCTACCCCATCAGATGGTTCGATCTATGAGAAATTTAGCTAGAGGCGCTTAGAGAAAAAAGAAATATTGTGGCTGGGGAAGCATTTAAGTTAGAGGAGGCAGCCAGGGCTGTTTTATTACTTAGGCCTCTGTCACCTGTGATGACCCATGAGAGTGGAGAATATTGATCGCTTGTCACTCACAGCATTCAGTGGATTGCATTGACAAAGCTTGTCAGGCCTCTAATAGCAGGGTTAGTGGCCTTGGCTGCCACCCAGGGGAGAACTCTACAGTGCCTATTACTTGGTGGCCTTTAACTCTTACAGAATTGGGAGTGAACGTTGGCGAAAGCGAGGGAATCATTTTGTACTTACAAATGCCCTTTCCTGCTCTGTGCTTTGTTTTGGATCTAAATTCCTTTACTTTTAGACCTCTCGTCCTCATCAGCCGCACTGCTTTCGCCACGGCAGGGAAATCTCTCTGAGGGCGTTGGGAAGTGGTGGAGTCGCCGTCCCTGGAGGTGTTTAAACAACTTGTAGATGTGGTGTCGAGGGACATGGTTTAGTGGGAACTTACCAGTGCTGGGTTAACAGTTGGACTTGATAATCTGAAAGGTCTCTTCCAACTGAAAGGATTCTATGATTCTGTGTTTGCCTCTTCCGTTGGCATCTCCAGTCCTTGCATGAACGCTTCTTGGAGAAGCTGTCTGGTCCCTCAGTCCTATAGCTGCAATGTATTCTTAAGAAGGGTATGGAGGAAGAGATATGGAGCCCAAACCTGAGCCTGATACCTGCAGCCTCTTATAAATGCAGTTACCTGTCACCTCAGAGTGAAGGTTAACAAACCATAGCAGATTTTTATTTATCCTCAGATCTCTGTCACTGCCACCAGCTCTTGTTACAAAAATAGAAACATCATGTGATGGATTTATCTTGCCTTGACTTTATCTTCCCTGTCATCTCAGTGTAGGAGTAGGACTTGATTATTTGAAAAAAAATAAAATGTATATACTGGAGGATGGAGGAGGTAAAGACCCATGGCAGTTGGATTAGATGACTGTTGTAGGTCCCTTCCAACTGTGAAATATTCTACCCTATTCCTGTTCTATTCTGGAATAGAACCGTGGTATGGGATGCTGTTCAGACATCTGTGCCCATTCTTGCTATTTCTGACCTCTTTGTAGTTAAGCCTTAGGTTAGAAAACTGGAAATGTTTGGACCTCAGAGGCTTCAGGAAACCAGTTTGATTATCTGACATGGGGTCCGTGCCCGCACCATGGTGCAGAGCCCTTGTGTCTCCCTGGCTGCCTGGGAATGGCACAGTGTGCTCCATCAGGTGCAGATAGTGTGAAACGGCAAAGAGCAAAGCTTTACTGCCTGAATATCTCAGAGAAGTGAAGACATCATCAAGGGAGTCAGTGTGTGCAAATAATAGCTGAACATTTGATCTACACCTGCATTTTCCATGTTCTTTCGCCTTCTTCCAAGAGTGGCTGGGACAGAAGTGCCACAGCTGGAACATCGCTGCTGCCCCATCCCCTCTCTGTTCTCAACAGCAGCACAAAACGGAGCGGGGTTCTGTTTTGGGGGGAAGTTGGGGAAGGTTTCTGGTCACCAGTGAGTACCAGGTTAAATGTTCTTTGCTTATTGAAACTTCCAGCTGTAACTTCCAGTGAGATGACTTTTATTTGTTTCCTTTTAACTGCATTTTTTCTCCAATTCACATCCAAGTGTCTGTTGTTTGAGGTAGCAGAAAATGGTGGCATTTAAAATATGTGATTCTGACTGACCAGTCTTTTCAAGGAAATGTGGTCAATAGCGTGTAAGAAATGCTTTCTGGGTGGAAATTGCAGCAGAGCAGCTGATAGCACTACATACCGTTTTTAACTAAGCTGCAGGATGTACCCATCGAGAAATGCCCCAGCTGGAGCTTGGGAACATAGCTGAGCTTTTCCAAAGAGAAAGAGAAAATTAGGGCTGTGGGGTTTTCACGTGGCTTCTCTCTAGATGTTTTGACCAAATGCTGTATTTTGCTTCCAGTAATTTTCTTTGATGCTTGCAAGAGGGGGTGTGAAGGGCTGGTAAGTAATCTGTGTCTCTTTGCCATGTGTTTTTCGTGGATTTGGCAAGAAGTGTGAAAAGGTGATTTGAGCTCGTAGGAGCTTTACCAATCCATGTTGGATTGGGGTGCATTTAAATGGAAAATAAGGATCGTATCAAAGCCTGGTGTGCATTTCTGAACCTCCTGTGGAAACTGAAACAACCTTTTTTCCCACAAAACCCGAACTCTCCAACTGCAACAGACTGACAGGGAATGGGGCAAAGCTGATGCTCAGCTCATAGAACACTTGTCTTCTCCCCCCAGAATACCTGATTGCACAGCTGCTCATCGTTCCTGCCTCCTCCGTAGCAGCAGCACAAGGAAGGCACCGTGATGCCATCCCTCAGACATCTCAGTATCCTGCTCTTCAGATGTTAAAAGCACCGAGAGTTTGGTTTCAAAGATGCCCTGCTTGGCTTTGTAGAAGTTAACGATGGCATTTCTGCATCCAAACAGCAAAAATTAAACCTAGCAGGAGAAATAAACGCTGTGGTAATTAGGCAGGTTTCTGAACATGCTCGTCCTCCCCCAGCAAAGCATAAAAGCCCACTTAAAAGTTAGTGCGGTTATTAAAGCTAAACATGAGCTGAAATGTTTCTCAGTGTCACTACTTAGAAACTTTCTGGGTTCAGGATGAAACTGGACACCAGGCTTCAAGGAGAGCTTGCTGTCAAAATATCTCCCTTTTTGCTATTACCAGGCGTCAGGATTTAGACTAAGAGCTTCTTTTTGCCTCTACTGACCAGTTCTCAAATTCTTCCTATTTTCTGTGAGAAAAAAGCCTTTCAACCTTAGTAGAACGTATATTGCATATGACATGCCTTCCTCTGCCTCCCTGAGCACAGGCTGGCTGGTGGAAAGAAGAAATTAATTACCTGTGTGACTTTGTCCCAAATTGAAACCTAGCTCTGGAAAACAGATGCCCGGCATATTAATTCACCATATCACATTGAGCCTTGAGTCTGAGTTCTCTGTGAAAGGTTTTATAATTCATATAACCTGAAATAATTTACACCTAATTAGATTTTGTCAACTGAATAATTCTGTCTCACGCTGCTTCCGCAGAATAATTTAAGCAACTTCATTTTATCCTCAAAATAGTTGTAAATGTCACATTAATTTTGTTGACATGAGCAACTTAAAGGAGAGGCACTTGGCAGAATTGTTTGTCAACTGAATGCGTTCCGGGCTTTTCACACCAAGTGCAGTGCAGGGATGGACATCTTCTCCTGATGATGTACTCAGACTCCTAGTCCAATGTTTCTTCTGACGATAAGGTGCATAACCTGTTGTCAGGGGTCTGCTGATAGTTTTTGTGCCTTGGATAATCCAGGCAGTGCTGTCACAGAGCTGATGAGTCTGGCATAGCCTTTGGTTGCCTTTCTCACCAACCCAAGGGATCAGATCCTGCTTTGCCACCTGACCATCCAGGAAGGCCTGTAGCATGAGCCCAGATTGAGCCATGGACTTTACCTGGAGGTCTGCAACAAAGGGATTTGGACACCTGTCCTGTGCTCTGCCGGGCATTGCAGAAAGGATGGAAAATCATTGACATGTTTCACCATCACCTCTATTTCAGGTGTGTTTTGCAGATGCTCTTGAAAGTTGATGTTTGTGCGGTGTTTCACTTAGGGTCACAGAATCACAGAATTGTCAGAGTTGGAAGAGACCTCTACAGATTATCCAGTCAGTTTAAAAGCTCTCCCCCCTCGTCCTATGGCTCCTTTCCCTGATAAGAGTCCCTCCTCAGCTTTCCTGGAGCCCTTTCAAGGTCTGGAAGGNTCCTGCCCAAAGGAGTCTGGTACAAGGCACTACCCAGATGGAGGGTGCTCTGGGGGCAAAGGAGATCATTCAGGGGGAGCAGGTAATTGGATTTGCTGATGTGAGATATTAATTCTATGCCTTTCTTATTTAGAAGTAAAATAAAATTAAAGAGAATAAAATTACATGCACTTAGATGAGCTCGTTACACAGAAGATAAGAATTATCTACTGTTGTATTTGTTATACAGTTACTTCTTTTATTGAAATACTTGAAAGCTTGTTGCTTGCTATTGAAGGCCATGGGTTAAATCCTACACAGGATTGTTATGTGCTAAATAAATATGGTCTATTTGCCATATTCAAATTAGGGTAGATAATGAACATGAAAGTGGAAGACTTTAAGATGTAAGGAAATGTTGTAATAGCATTTAGAAAGGAATTAAATGTTACGTATAGTAAAAGAAAGTGAGATAAAGCATATCTTCTATGATTTTTTAAAGTGCCATTCAAATTTCCTTTAATATCTGTGACATTTGAAATTTGAATCCTTTTTTCTTCTCCCCAAATAGTTGCTATATATTTACAGCTAAATTGTTGATGTAGGGTGTGTGCCAGAAAGCTTCACAGTGCTGCTGCCTTGACTCACGCGGTTCATGTTGGATTTTTCACTTACTCTGCTGATAGACCAGACTATTTTCCTGTGTGCCATTCGCAGTGATGTGCCGTAGCATCAGAGCAGGGGCGTTGCCGTAGCTTTGAAAAAGAATGGAAATCTTGTCATGAAGCTCCAAGAACTAGACTTGGGTTCATTTGGGAAGGGTTGGTGTCGGCTTGGGGGACCACAACCATATTTCGTTTTGCTGAATAACAAAATACCTGTTGTTGTCTTCTGAACTTTGGTGGTTTTTTTTCTCTAAGTTTTGAATGTGAGGTATTACCTGCTCTGATTTTAGTTCTGTAACAAAACTCGTCATCAAGTGGATTCTTAGCTGAGCCGGTGGGTACCACCACCGCAGGTACCACCAGCCATGTGCTGTCGCAGCGACAAAGTCCTGTCCCCTTCCCACCCTCCTTCCCTGCTGTGTTGGGGTGGACTATGTGAAATAACATTGTCCCTGGAGCCCTCCTTCATCTCTTTGGTGGCACTTGACCAGTGATTGTGTGTGAAGGGTTGGGTGATCAGAGGGTGAGCCACAAAGCACAGCGGTGTGGCCATCGGCATACCCAGCCATCCCTTTTCCATACAGTTAATTGTGCATCTGCATATTTACCCCACACTTTGAATCATAGAATCATCTAGGTTGGAAAAGACCCTTGGGATCATCGAGTCCAACCATCTACCCTACTCTGCAAAGTTCTCTCCTACACCAAATCCCCCAACACCACATCTAAATGACTCTTAAACACATCCAGGGATGGGGACTCAACCACCTCCCTGGGCATTTGGGTAAACAAAAACATACTTCTGAGCACATTAGAAAATTCAGCCCTGGTGGCCGTGCCTAAGTAGGAGTAGAAATCTTTAGACAACCTTCCTCCTGTTGTTGATGCTTGTCTGCAGCTCTTCTGCATGCTGTAGTTTGACTGAGCCTGATGAGCTTTAATCAGCCTTAATGATGAGGATTCATACTGGGAAACGCTGTGGTAGTTTATTGGTTTTCCACTCTACTTGGTCGAATTTCTTTTCTTTGAATAGGTGGCAGATAGACTGTCACGGTAACTGTACTTTTTAGCAACTACATTTCCAAGCACCTTCTGTTGTAATATCATTTCAATTGACTTTATAGTATTCTTGACAACTCAGGAAACATGAGTAGGGTGTTTTGGGCTGGGCACTGAACACACAAGGAGATTGTTCCTTTGGGTAACTTTTGGGTGGGTGGGGTGCACACAGGCACTGAGGTCCCCGTCTGAGCTGGGACATTGACTGTAACTGACCATCTGGGTCCTGTTTGTGTGACCAGCTTGAGGGTTCTGTTGTGCCTGAATTAGGAGTTGAAGGTGTACATTCAGGGCAGCTGCTTTCTTGAAGTGTCATTATAAACTCGGTCTGGTTTTGACATCCGCCTCACCTTTCTTAGTTCGGTGAATGAGAGATTGTGTATTTGGTATCACTGAGATTTATCTCTTATTAAATCCGACAACTTACTGTTTTTTATGGATCCCACCTTTGAGTATCATGTGGCACCTCTCTGGTGCCTTGCTGTGCCTGTAAGAGCTGTCTGTAGACACTTTGGGCTGGAGACTTTGGGAGGCATAGGGACCAAACATTTCTAGAATGCACTTTGAAATGCATATATTGCAGATTAATCATAGAATCACAGAATGTTTTGGGTTGAAAGGGACCTTAAAGACCATCAAGTTCCAACCCCCCTGCCCTGAGCAGGGACACCTCCCACCAGACCAGGTGGCCCTAAGCCCTGTCCAACCTGGCCTTGAACCCCTCCAGGGATGGGGCAGCCACAGCTTCTCTGGGTGTCACCACCCTCAGAGCGATAAATTTTGTCCCCAGATCTCGTCTCAATCTCCTCGCTTTCAACCTGAAGCCTTTACGTCATGCTGGGGTCTCCCTGATTGTTTTAGCAAGAAAACAAAATAAAAACAACCCAAAAGGTTATCTGGAGATAACCTAGACAGCGGGGTTAAGACGCACGAGGTTTGGTTCAAACCTGGTTTGAGCCAGCAATTTCGTTTTTATTTGCCTTGATTCAAAGCAAGTAGGCAAAGTGTATACTTTTCAATGTGTATATAAGTAAAACTTTTTAAGCATGTATAAAGATTGGCATTATTCAAGAAAAATATCTATGGTTCTGTGTTCCCAGTAGTTAGCTTGCAGCAGTTCCGTTGTGCTCCCTTTATACAGATAGTGCCAATTATTGTAATTTTTTTTCCCCATTGGCTGGGAAGCAGCGAGGCATCAGGACAGTTGCTGGTGCAGACACCTGACTTGGCTGTCTCCCTGGAAAAACAGCAAAATTCATTTTTTTTTTTCTGGAGAGAAGTTTATTTTCAACAGGAAAACAAACTTTTTTTTCCCAGGAAAAACCCCAGCCCTTTGATCATTCAGTCTGATGTTTTACATTCATCGTCTGTGGAAATTTATGTCCATTAACTTGCATTTGAAATAAAGGCTCTGTGATAGAAGGGCTCCATTATTGATTTTAAGTCTTCCAGGTAGGGGAGGACTTACTGGGGCCAGATACAAGCTGTTCTAAGGCTTGATTTTTCCTTCCCCTTCTGAAAATTACATTCTGTTTTCCTGTTGTGTTTCTTTTGTCTCTCATCTCCCACCACAAGTCCCTTAGAGATGCCCGGGACACCACTACCAGTATCTTGTGTAATTCCCATTTTGAGACTCTAATCCATTGGCAGTGGTCTTGACCCATCCTGAGATATGCAGATACTGTGCTTTGGTGCCGTCACAGGAATTACAGTGGCAGTAGGTACAGACAGAGCAGGTTCAGAGCCAGCAGGTCTTGCTTAATTTTCAGAAGGGCTGAGGAATGTTAAACATCAGGGCATTTACGTTTTGTGGTTGGTAGGTCAGCTCAGGACTCCTAAAGCAGCCACCAAATCACCCATGCTTTGGTGTGCTGAACTGGTGGAATTGTATTAACACTGCTGTTCAAAGTGGGAAAAAAACTAGAGAAGAAAAAAAAAGAGAGGAAGATGCAAACTGTGACACTGATTATTTTTATATCTTTATTTTTTTTTATAAGAGGAAATGGTCCTGACAGACTCAGAAGAACCTCTGTTGTAACTCAGGTTTCTCCTGTTGAGTACATTTTAGCTCTAAAGCTAATTATCACACGGCTCTTGGAATGACTCCCTCCCAGTTCTTGTCTGGGTACCAACAGAGTCCATGTTCTGGTTTTGAGCGGATAAAATCCTCCTCCTGGAAGCATTTGTTTATCATATTACAGCTTCACATGAGCTGAGCTTGAGCCTGACCCGATGTTAAGTGTCTGTGGTAGATTTCATTACATCCATATACTGGAAGTCCTGCCAATATACTGGCAGCAAAATCCTAGTGGAAAATAAATGGCAATAAAGAAGAGAAATGATAGCCTCTGTGAGTGGTGAGGAGCAGAGCTTTATTGAGACCGGACAACCCTAGAGATGTCACTTGGCACACAGACACGAGCTTAAGAGAGTGCGAGTGAAAGCTGATATTGGAATAACGACTCTGTGGCACAGACAGGGGAATAATTTAATTAATTGCACCGAAATTTCTTTGATGAATAGTTATGTGGTGATAAGCATGAGGTCGAACAGTAGAATGAGTTTCAGCTTTTTAATGGGCCAGCACAGCTGCAGTTTTGGAAGTGTTCCCATTTTATTTTTTATTTTATTTTATTTTATTTTCCTCCCCTCTCTGTGTTCTGCCGCTCGCTCCCGCTGCACACACGTGCTCCAGTACCCGGGCTCCGCTCCTCGCCCCCGGCCGGCCCGCCCGGGAGAGCGGGCCAAAGCCAGTTGGCCAAGGTAGCCACTTTGAAATCAATGCCAGATCGAAAGGAAATTGTAGGATGGTTTCTTTATGAATCCTGCATTTTTTTCTTATGATGCTTTTAACAGGGCCTCCGCTGCAACAGTTGTATGAAGATTTTTAATAAAACTTTTCTGGTCTCCAGAGGAGGAGGCATGTCTTTGTTGTTGGAGAGCTGGAGGGGAGGGAACAATGCAACACAGCTGGAATTTGAGCATTAATCCTATGGTTCTTGGGCCATATTTTCAGACGGATCAATTACTTCTGGCTGTAACCAATCTCCAGCCATTTCCTCGCCGTGCGGGGCTGCGTTTACAGGCACTTGGACGCTGGAGCTCAACACAACCTCCCAGCTTTATAGAACTTCAGCTGTAAATAGCACCCGTTAGACCCGCGGTCACTGTCAGCTATGGTTTACTATGGGGCATTAAGGGAAAAATTAGGGATAAGAGTTGATGGTGGTACTGGCTGTTTGGCTGTAAGTTATATTTAGTTATTAGTTCTATTTAGTGCCCATCTTTCCAAGAGCCTCAGGTGCTGTGAGAGGTGTGGGGTGGGTTGTGCAGGTTCGTTGAGGGGTTGCCAGTGTGAAGGGATTGGAGAGAAAAGTCTCTGTGTCCTGTGGCGAGAGACAGGGAGTTGGGACCAGTTGTGGGTGCCTCTGCAGGGATGTGTCCCCCAGCAGAAGAGGAGACCCCTCTTATGCTGTCCCAGGCTGGGGGCCAGTGAATAGTCTGCCAAAAGAGATATGAACTCTTCAAACAGCAGGAAAAGAAAATATGTGAATAGCTGATAAAACCTGTTAACTTCATTTTTTTCTGCACAGACACCCTTGGTTTGGAATCACCCTCTTTTATTGGTCTTTTTTTCTTATTTTAATTAGAGTAATAGCACGTTACTCTCCAACAACAGCTTCTCACTGAGGTTTGCCTTGTGTTTGCGAAGGTTTGGTTATTGAGCCGTGGAAGCTGGGACCGGGATCCCAGCTCAGTCCCAGCCTTCATGTGGGCCTTCCTCCTGGCAAACAGCGACCTGCTCTCTTCTTGCAAAATTAATAGATGTGCGATGCCTTCCTTTGAATTGGGGTACCTTGTAGCGTGGCCTCCATAAGGATTTTCCTCCTGGTCTGCCGCTCCGTTCAGTGCTTGGTGAATATGTAATATACCGCAAGCCACGCTGTTATCTTTAGTGACAGACATTTGCCCCGCTCTCCCTTTCCAGCCTAATTCATGTGACTGCATTTTAATATCTGATTTATTAAGGAGGGTCACTGGTAGGATCGCACGAGAGTCTTGTGGCTTTGGCTTTTGCCAGCAGCTAAAAGTGAGGGAGGGGGGAACCGCACGGTTAGTTCAGTTAGTTGGTCGGGTTTCTTTTTTCTTTCTTGGAACTTTGCCCATCTTATTATGAGTTCTTTAGAGAAATGAAATGCAGCAGTAGCTTGAAGAAATCATGGACACTTTCCAGCAGTAAAAGAGCTCTGGAGTCAGTATATAAGCTTTCTCCCCTGGTTGCAGTTAGGAAGCCAGTTGACAGTATAATAGGCTTTTGGAGGGGGGCGCGATGGTTTGTATGTTCTGTTTGATGTTGCAAATACTGAGCCCTCGGGGAGACCAGGAAAAAGGATGTTCTGTTCTTTAGGAGAGGAAAAGATTAACCTGAAATGTGAACTGAAGCTTGGGAGCTCTGCAAGACTTAGGTGCACCAGAGACGAGTTTGCTTACTTTAATGGAAATATCTTCTGTCTTGTAACAAAGGCGGGCAAGTGTTTTTGCAAGGATTTGGTTAGAGAAGTAATGTGTGCGTGTTTATATAGAAGAGCCACAGCCAAGGCTCGAGGTAGGTGAATCTCGAAAGCACGGCGGTTCCCTTAGAGGCTCCTCAGTCAGAGACTTGGGACTGTTCTCAAAGAAAGTCTGGAAATCACACGTGGTCACTGTTTTTCCAGAGGTTTCTGCAAAGTGTGCTTCTGAGGCAATTCTTTTTTCTCACTTCTGCTTCCATCTATATCCATAAGGAAACTTCTTCTTTAAAGAGGGGACATCTACTGTGGCTTTTTATAGAGCTGCTGGGGCAAACATACAGCCCTTTCCTTTGGAGTATGGTCTTTTTGTCCGTTCTCAGTAAGTGTTGGTGAATACAACAGATGTGGCTTTTTGTCAGCAAAGTTGTATTTCCATGTCCTTAGCTTTGCCTGCAAATTCAAATATTCTGGCAGAGCCAGGCTTATACCAACCTGACAGAGCTTCATCTTGGCTTGGTTTGACACTTTTGGGGGCATTGAGAATAATGACACGGGGCAGGTTTCTGATACTCCAACCGCTGTAGATGTGGTTCAGGCAGAGGCACTGTCAACATTGGGTTTGTCTCTTTCAGATCACTCTTAGTCTTTTACATTGCTCTCAGAATTTACATTCCTCTTTTTTCTCCCTCTGCTTACCATAGCCCTTACTATTTCTTATCTTCAGGAGCAGATAACAGGAATTTGGGTCTGTGGGCTTCTTACAATCTAAGGATATATACTATTAGTTTGCTTTGGGTATTATTTCTTTATTTTCTTTATATGAATCTTCTTGTTTCTTTAAGTTTCTTTTGTTACTGAGTGATAAAGCAGTGGGTTAATGCTTGGATTTTGAGGGAGATGTGCCATTAGTGAATATAGGCGGGTGGGACATTGGATTTGCTGTGGTAGGGAGAAAAGAGGTATTGTTTTAATCCAGTTTATACATATGCAGCTAAATCAAAAGTTCTGCTTCTTAAATAAGTTAGATGGCATTAGTGAAGCTTTCAGTCATCCAGAAGTACTTCAGGGAATTGGAAAAATGTGATCCCTGGGGTGATTGGCAGTTGTTTCCATCCCATCTCAAGGATTTCTGACTTTGTATCAGAACCCAAATTTGATGTATGACCTGTACCCCTATTTGTGGATGTACTTGTCTGTGCGTGTCTGTTTCTGAGGAAACACGAGATAATCATTATTTGGTAAGGGGATTATGGCTTGTTTTGCTATATTTTGTTTCCGCCGCACTTACAGTTATTGCCAGAGACAATTGAACAAGTTCTTATTTAATGTACAATGATACCTGAATGACAAGTTCATCCACTACAACAGCCTGTTTTTAGTGGGCTGTGGTAACCGTAACACCAGAGAATGAAGGTACACGAGCACAGTTGTAATTACACGATGGATCTTAATCTGGGCTGATATTGTAAGATATGAATCTATGGCACTTTCCAACTGAAAAATCAATAAATAAAACTTCAAGCACTCTCAGCACTTCAGATAATGGGCATCTTCCCGGATTCAGCACCTGCTCTTGAATCTCTCTCAAAAATAGCATCCTGAGCTCTTAAAACTTGCCTACCCTGCTGGAATTTCCCATTTAGCAGGGAAACTCTGTTGAGCAAAGACTGATATTCTCATCTTGCAATGGTTTTCTTCTTCAGGATAAATGGAGTTTCCAGTTCCGCAGACTTGTATTTCACAGAAAGGTAAAGGGGAATTTTTTCAGTAAAGTTCAGTGTTCTCTTGTTTAGTTGAAGGAGTTTAAGGTTTTCATAACAGTGTGTGTTTACGGAAAATACTGATGATCTTCACCTATAGTATGTTATCATCCCAGTGCCCTTTTGCTGTAGCTTTGTATCAGCCCAAACTTCAGAGCAAGTTTAGGCTTTAATCCAGGTGCAATATCCAGATCTCTGGAGGACAGAATCTGCAGCAGCTTTATTTCTTCCTTTCTCCTTACCCCTCCACCTCAAAATAAGTTGCATCAGTAAATGTGACCCTGGTGATTTTCCCTGGAGCTTTGTCATGTAGAATTTGAGGAAAAGATGGTGACATCATCTCTCTTATAAATCTAGTCTCCCCAAGCTCTCTGTAGTCAATGAGATAGAAACCAAACTTCCACAAAATTATTAGGGCCACTGAGCTTTGGTGCTTGCTCCCTCTCTGGAGTGATTCCTCATTTCTATATAGGAGGAGGAACCTACGAAGTTGGAATCCCAGGGTTAGGCATTGTGAATGCTTTGAAGCCATAACTAGACACAGCATCTTAACTTGAGCAGAAAAAGTTCTCAGTTGTTGCTGGAGCCGATGGCGCCATGATTTAAACGTGTTGAAGTGTACTTGCTGTGAGTGCCATCCCTGATTTCAGTGTGATCTCTTGCAGCAGCAAATGGTAAGCATGTCTTCATGTTTAGGGTTCTTTCATATAAGCACCAGCAGTGGTGCTCTGGGGAGTGGAGAGTGAGCACCCCATGGAGGTAGTGTTTTCCCTTTGAGATGAGGTTGTGTTTTTCCAGTGAGTGCTGTCTCCTTCCAAGCCCCAGAGCCAGGCTGGCTAATGTTGCTTAACGTGCTTACTCTCCCGAGAAGGTTTTCAAGAACTGTTAGAAATCAGAGTAGGGAGTTCCAAGCACTTCAAAGTATTCATTACTGGAACTTTGGCTAAAGCAATGTCTTAAAATAGAATGTGGGATCAGCGTGCTATCTCAAAAAAGATATTTTTTTTCCCCCTTATAATCCCTTAGAATTTATTAGGTGGGCGTGAGCAAAAAAAGTTGGCTCCAATAAAAACCTGGCTTTGTAATGATTAGCAGGGGCCCAGTATAATTTAAGATATTCTTTACAGTTTATAAATACAGGCTCATAAAAAGCGTAGATATAAGGAAGCTGTGACTTTAAGTCATTAGAAGCCCAGTGGTTTGATAAAATAACAGGAAACAGACAATTTATTATGAGCAATCTCAGTAGCTCTGGATTATCTATAAAACTTTTATGGCCCTCCCCAAGTGGCAAGAAGCCATAAAACTTGCCTGAATGAGGGACTTGTTAATTTACTTGTTAAAGCAAATTAAAAATTTATAAGTGCTTTTAGGTAAATGAGATCTTCTCTCATTGCTGCCCTTGCGGGCTCAGGAGTCCTAGGAGGAAAGAAGTGGTTGCGCTCAAACATCACAGCAGAACAATAAAAGCTATTAAATTGGTTCAGTTTATTACTACAGAGCCAGGCAGCTGTTGCCATGGTTTGCTGTGGGATGCCAGAGGTTGACAGCGTGGCATTTCTGTGCCCTTAAAAAGAACGCAGTAACTGTCCCTTTCACCCACCCCAACGGCTCCTGCCGTGTCTCACTCCTTCTCCCAGTGCTCGCATGGAGCCGTTCAAGTCCGTCTCCATCCTGTGGTGGAGACATCAGCATCTCCTCTTGTTCCTTGTCTTAGTTGCTGTAAAATAGGTTTGTGAAGCTGCACAGTTGCAGGACACTTAACAGCAAAATAAGTTTTATTTTATTCCAATGCTCCCGCTGTAACTAAACACGCTAGTGAGGAAGAAGGGCCTGGCAAGGAAATCAGGGCTGTTGGGCATCTTTGAGCAGTCTTTGAAAGCTGTTAAAATGGATTTGAGAAGCGTTTCTCCAGATCACTTCAACAATGGCTTCCTACTGCAAATGAATTCCAGCTGGAAGCACCATGAGGAGCTACATTTTGTCCTTGCAGATCTAACTCAGAGCAACCCTGTTAAGAAATAAAGTTTCTATTGAATAGTCTTAATATTTAGCAAAAGACCTGCTTCAGGTAAGGTTTGGAATGAGGAGATATCTAAATCAAGCTGCAGTGAAGTTAACAAAGCCTCTCCCAAGCCTTTCTTCTATAAGCAGCTTGTCTCTACTTGTAGTTATTTCTCTTTTGTTCAGGAAATATCCCCTACAGATCTAATATTATTTATACAATGAGTTAACAGCACTTCCACGAGGGAAAGAGTGGTGTAAATTCACAAGGTTTATGTTGTGAACACTTCAGGTGATCACTTCAGATACTTTCAGGTGTCTTAAGACTAGTACCCAAAACTAAACGTGCCTGAATCACCGGCTGTCTAACTGCAGACACAGCTTTTAATGCACATTTCATCCTTCTGTGTTTCATTTAACACCCATTTCATCCCTGTAGGATTTGTATGATTGTATCATTCAAAGTGGGTATTGCAGGTGCTGTCCTTCAGAATAGGAAGTAATCGATGAGAGAAATACGTGGAGTACACAGAGAAGGTCTAAAAGCATGGTCTTCAAGATAGGCTTGAAAGAATTGAGGCAATTTAGTTTTAAAAAGAGAAAATGGAGTGGAGGTACTGATAACAGTTTTCAGACACAAGAAGATTGCTGCAAAGAGGAAGGGAAACATCTCTTCTGCATATCCATGATAGATGGGACAAGGTCACACTGCAGGTAGGCAATGCAGTTGAGATATAAAGATAGCTTTTGAAAGGTAAAGGCAGTGAAACGCTGCTCTAATTCCCCTGCAGTGGTTGCAGTTTGGGCTGGGTTACCTGGTTGTCTGCATGTTGGGAATGCTGCAGGACCACCCCGAGTCCTTCCTGGGCTCGGAAGGATGGGCTATGGAACTGCTTGAGTCTGCATCTTTCGCTGGTTTTCTGTGATTTTTATAATGCAGAGACTCCTGGGCGCTCCTAGACTGCAGTAGGTAAGATGAGTGCTCAGGTTCTTCAGGCAACGCTGCCCCAAAGTCTTTATTTCCCATGTGGTTCCCAGTGAGAGACAGATGTTTAGCAGGACGCTTTTCCTTCACGCTGCTAGACCAAACAAAAGCTTACAATCTCCAGGAACTCAAGTATAGCGATAGTAATATTCTGGCACTTCCATCACTCAATAGTTGTATTATAAATATTTCATGGAAAAACTGAATCATGAAAGTATTATTTCTGTAGCGTGCCAGGAGTAGATCCAGGCACTTGGAGCATAAAAAGTATGAAAGTCACATTTTAATATTGTGCTACCCTCGCTAAGTACAGTGTTAGTCTGAAACCGTCTGACATATAAAAATAAGGCAGTGCCTCCAAGGTATATTAATGGGGGTTCTATGGCTAATGGTTACATGGCAAACCCCCAGCACATTCATTTTAGCGCGCACACTTCTCTGAACCAGATATGACTGCCTGGAAAGGTCTCTTGGAATCCCATATGGCATCCCCAGGGATGCCACTTCAACCGTATTTCACTGAACCAGGAGTGGATGTGAAAGGAGCCAAAAGCTGGCTGTCTTTCCGTGGGGTTGTGCTCCCACCTCTGCTGGGCGCAGCTGAGCCTCCCAGCCCCGCTCCTCTCCTCGGCATTCGGGGTGATGACGGTGCTCGAAGTCGGGTGATTAATCTTTCACGTCCTTTCATACCTAACTGCTGCTCTGGTTCCACATTTTGGAAACCTGAATTCTGAATGGATTTGTGGGTGTTCTCAGCCTTTCTTGGATCTGGCCCTTAACCTGTAACAACCTATTTCAACAGAGGGAAAAGATCAAGTGCCGAGGCAAAGAGAATTCTTTGTTCGGGCTGAGCCTTTGAGACGGGTACAAGCTCATAGAGTAGGGTGTGAGAAGGATGTGGAGTCTTTTAGTGTAGGTGGTCCATTATGGAAATATCTGTAGAAATACATCACTGTTGTTGGGAATATGTTGAGCCCAGCGTGTTATTTCTGGCATAAAGTAGAAGGAGGGAGAGGTCTTGGAAGAGCTAATATGCCCCGTTGGTAGGGCATCAGTTGGCTGGTAGAAGGGCCCTGTAACCAGAATGTGGGTCGCTGCTGCTTGACAGGGCAGCAATAGAGACATTTCTTGGTTCACTTCAAACACCCCAAAACACCCCAAACACTGAGTACCCCAAAATGAATCTGAGAGGCAGAGTCCTGCAGTGGGCTCCTTCCCTAAACCTCTGTTTTGTGAAGGCTTATTTTTTTTGATGTTTATTGGTTTAGCCTTGCAAGTCAGTGTTTACATAAATGACATGATTAAAAGCAAAACAGAAACCTGGGCAGAATGTGGTTCCTGTTAAAATTGTTCCAAGTTGCTTGCTAACTTAACCCTTTTGAAAACCAGACACTTGCTGAGCTGCCTCCCTGTTTAATGAACAGCAAGCATGCTGTTCAAGTGCTTCAGTTTATTCCCCAAGGTATTTATTTACAGGGTTCATTCATGCAGTAGCTAGGTGATGGCAACAAATGCTGAATAACATCAGCCTTGTGCCATGCCCTGGGCGCAGCGAGGAGGCCTTGCCTTGGCTTAATGTAAATCATTACCTGCCAAATTGGTGAAGACCTGCAGAAAATTCATCAGTAGTTCTGAGCTGCATATCTGATTAGGGCACACATGAATTAGATAGCTTGCTGGATGTGGTGTAAAGAGGGGTGGTTTTTTTATAGCAGCTAGTTTTTGCACAGGTACAGCTTTGATGAATGCTACCCCATGTTCTTGTCACAAATGAGCAAAGGAAATATAAATTAGAAGCTCATAAATATAGGATACTCCTTGCCTTTGAAGACCTTCATTTCAATAGGGTTTGCACACGAGTGCTTTCGTTGCTTTCAAAAAATGGATTTGGTTTTGGCTAGACTGTAAGTAACGCGTAAGCCATGACATTGTGAGTAGGTGTCCTTTATCTAAGTAGATAAAAAGGGACATGAGATCTGTGAGGGGTTAATTCATACGTCCTAAATGAAAATGAAATTAGAAAATAAATTCCCTTCTAACATCTCTACTCAGCATGCAGATCAAAGCCATCATAGGAGTAAATTTATGTCTGATAGTGTGGACGGTTTCAATGCACACTGGCGAAATATCATGCTGATTGCTGATTGAAAACAGTTGTTAATTCTCTACTTCACTAAATTCAGAGTGGAAAAACTTTCCTTAATAAAGAACAGATTGAAGAGAACCAAGACCTTACTGTGTGGAAATTAATGGCAGATGCATATACTGGTAGTTAAAATGTTTCATTAGATGTTAATGTCTTGCTGTGTTTTTAATTGTTCAGAAATTAGCCTCTAGAATATTAAAACCATCTGTTTGTTATCATGATGAAACAGAATACTTAAATAGTTATTAATTTTGTGAGCTTTTTTTTTCCTTGTCTGCAAAACTTTGATCTGTTGAGATTTCGGTGGATGCTGGATGCAAAAGTGAAAAGCAATTTTAAAACACCTTAGTGCCCCAGATATCGGCATTTGCTGCCTGCCACCCATATTTTGCACGCCTGCTTTATTCCACAAATTATTATTCACCAAGGAGAAGCTGACGTTTTTTAGTGCGTAGAAGGAGTGTGCTGATGCTTGCTGAGCCTGTATAATGGTTGATTTAAACTGTAATATGGTGTGTTTTCACATGCTGATACTTAATTTTTAAGTCTTGTGGGTCATTTTAAAGCCCAAATATTTCAAAGCGTAGAAGGGGTTCCTTGTAGATCCAGCAGCAAAAGGGTTTCTCTTCCTTCATTTCCAGTTATTTATAACTATTGTTTGGGGTTTTTTTAGGATTGAATTTTGGGGGAGCTGCTTTTTTTTTTTTCATTATTATTTTTGGGGGAGTTTTTTATATTAGGGGTTTTTTTTTGGTTTTGTATCATGTAGGTGAACAATAACGGGCTTCTTTGGGGTCCTGATTCAGGTAAATACTCCCCTTTATGAGAACATATGTTGAATATATTTTCGATACAACAGTGAAGATATGCTTATTTTTTTTCCACCTGAGATGAATTTAACTAAGTGCTTAAGTGCTGTCTTGCGCAGAGACCGTCGCATGTATGTTTTATAGGCAGCTCTGCATTGTGAAGAGCACGATTTATAATACATTTTGTAATGCTTCTTATACGTGACTTAAGTGTGAAAATTTATTCAGTAAGTCTAAACATTACTTAGAGGGCCATTAACATCTTTCCAAGTGATTTTTGACCTTTTCCTGAATAAGCACTTTACAAATTATTAAATGCCAGAATGAGGATTAATTCAAGTAAGCATAATTTGATAGCAGTCCCGTGTTACAGGGTTTTTGCACTTATCTTTAAACAACAATAAAACTCCACTTACCTAACGTATGACTGTATTTCCAAGACAGGTAGGTTTAGTATGATTTTACAACATACGAAAAAGAAGTTAAATTGTGGTTTTTATCAGTATAAGGTACAGAAATTGTCTGTCAAGTAATTCTAGTGGACACCCAGTTCCCTTAAATGGATTTTATATCCCTAGAAGCCAGTGGAAATGTTCTTCTTGATTTCAGCGGGCACCAGCTCTTGCCTTGATTCCGTACCTCTGTTGAGCTGCCAGCACAAGGGCTGATAACAGTAGCTGGCAGAATGAATTTCTGGAAATGACACTGGGTTTGGACTTGGACTGAGGCAACCAGCTCATCAAATCTATCAAACATTAAATCAGCTTTGGTCAGTGTTGACAGGGGACAGACTCTGAGATGTACCAGGGGATTTTTTGACATTTGCAGATAGGGAGACTCATTATTTCAATTGGCAAAAGTAGTCCAAGGTGAAAGCACAGTGCTGCAATGTATTTTACATTATTTCTCAGGATGAGGGGAAAAGAGGTGAACAGGAAAAAAAAATAATCCAAAAATTATGTAGAGCAAAGCCAAAAACCCAACAAGGTGGTATTATTAGGAATTTGAAGACATTCTGAATTTTTCGAACCAACTGCAGCTCTTATTACGTTATTCCAGGGCAGAAATTCAACAAGATTTAAGACATGAAGTCAAGCTGTGGTTTAAGGACGTAATTCTTCTGCATTTCTTTTCCTGGTAGTGCCTGAGTCCTTGCCATCCCTTCCCACCATTGCCACAGCCATCGTGCCAAACCAAGAACTGATCTGAGTTAGGAGCAATCCAGGAAACAAAGATTTAAAAAAACAAAAAACCTGGTCGTTTCAAAACTTACAGAGTTCCCTGCAAAGCCCCAGTGTTACCTGCAGCTGTACAGCCTGGGAAGTCTCAGAGCTCTGGGGAAAGCTGCCCGGAGCAGGTGGGTAACAGCAGGGTCAGGCTCTTGGATCAGAAGGAGTGCTGTGAAACTACGGCTGCGAGTACAGGGAGATGGTGAGTTGTTAGTGGCAAGGAGGCTGGCCTTGCAGAGCAGCGCCCAGGGCTGCCAGCAACCCCTGTGCAGCCCAAAATGCTGAAATATCTTACTTTGAACAAAGAGCTTCCCTCCAAAGAGGGTGGAGCGTGGAACACAAAGGTTCCTCTGAGTGGCAACTTGCCATCTATCAGAAGCTAATCCAGACTTAAACAACTTAAACAACAGTTCCTCCCTTTGCTTTTCTCCTGAGTTATTTGTGATGACTAGCTTCTCTTCATCTCTAAACTCATCTCCACATCAATGACAGCTGCTAATGAATTCAGAGGGTTCATTCCCTTCCCTTCTGTGCTTCTTCAAATAGCTTTTCATTGCCAGATACTTCAGCTCCCCTTTCCTGCTAACAAATTGGTACTGAGCTATATTATTATGACTTTTGCTTCTATCATTCAAGCAAGGGGAAAATACAGTATGTATAGACGTGAGTTATATGTCAAAATGCTTTTACTCCCCTTCCCCCCCTTCCCTTCACATTATTAAATTATAGAGAAATACTATCATAATAGCCTCTTGGCCAAGTCACAGAGAGGAGAGTTATGGTTCCCTTGATAAATTGCAAAACATTATTAAGTTTTGCTCTCTGGACTGAGAGTATTGGCATAAAAGGACATCAACCACAGTCATATTGGTCTTGATTGCTGCTTAATTGCTGCTTGTTTGTGTTAGAGATCATGTGGTTTGATTGATCTTGCCCTGCTTTTGTCATTATAGTTACAACTTCCTAGTTTTCTCCTTGTACAGAGACCACGGGATGACTTTTAAATCTTGAATTATTTATATGGCTGGGCAGTTAAACGGCTTAAAATAGTATTATATTTTTAAGCCAATAGCTCAACCTTCAAATCATTATTTATGCAACCAAGTTATTAAATATTTATTTTGGGCTTATATCGAACTATGAAATAACAGAGCTCTTTTAAGTAAACAGCGGCAAACATCTTGAGGTCCATCCATGAATACTGATATTTCCTCCTCCAAGACATTTATTTACTTCTGTGATGTTAACTGGGTGTCAGGTTGGTGGTCTGCATTGAGGGGAAAAAAGAATGACAGTGGCTGAATTCAAGGAAGCAAGTCCTATCACTCCGGGCTTTTTCAGGCTCTGTTCATGGAGCTGCGTGACATCCTTGGATGTTCCCAAAAAGTCTCATCCCATCTGTGCATGAGGAGTGACCATCCTGTGGACTTGAAATGGGTGAAAGTCTACAGAAACTACCTTGGTTGCTTGTTTCCCCTCATTAAAAAAGATAGAGGCTCTTTAGCCCAATTTGCAGAGAGCTGTAGAGCTGTGTAGTGCTGTTAAGTTCTCCTAACCTGGCCTGTTTACTTTTTGTTCCATCACGTGATTATTTTTATCTTCTTAAGTACTCTTCCAGTAAGTTATACGTTTCAAAGTCAACCAGAGGCCATGCAGAGTCCTTAGGGAGTTGGATGTCGGGCACTCCAGGCTAAATGCAACATTATTTCACACAGTCAGAGAATTACAGAATCTTCTTGGTTGGAATGAGGAAACATGGAATCTTCATGATTGGAAAGGACCTCTGAGATCACCAAGTCCAACCATACACAAAACCACAACCCACTCTCTACAATCTCGGCCGCTAGAGCATGCCCTCAAGTGCCACATCTACACCTTTCTTAAATACCTCCAGGGGTGGTGACTCCACCAGCTCCCTGGGCAGGCTGTTCAGTGCCTGACCACTCTTTCAGTAAGTCATTCTTCCTAATATCTAGTCTGAATCTCCTCCGGTGCAACTTCAGACTGTTTCGTCTGGTCCTTTTCTCTTCTTCTTTTCCCTTTCTAGAGTTTCAGAGTAAAGGCAGGGTGTTTGCCTCCACTTTCCTACCTCACCCATCCTTTTCCATACAACCGAAGTGAGAACTTGTTGGGCAAGAGCTGGGACTGGGACAGAGTCCCTGAGGCCACAGGCTGGACCCTGTGTCTGTCACCACTGAAGCAAGAGCCGGTAACAGTCTGACTAAAGGGATCTGGAAAGCTGTTTTTGCCGAGTTCTCTGAAATAGGCTATTCTTACCCAGAGCATCAGGGTTTTCCATTTTTGAAATGAGCAAGTCTAATGGAACCACAAAACCCGGTCCCGCAACGTGATCTAGTGGGATGTGTCCCTGCCCAGAGCAGGGGGTTGGAACTAGATAGTCTTTAAGGTCTCTTCCAACCCAAACTAATCCGTGATTCTATGAATATGCACACGCTGCTCCATGGAGGGTATTCCTGAGTTCGAGGGGGGATATCTCCATGCAGCTGTACACCCATGGAAATGAAAAATCCAGTGTGGGGACATAGCGACTGAGATTGTTGGTCTGGGTGGTTTGTGTTGTGGGGTTTGATTTTTCATGGTGTTGGTTTTTGTGTGTGTGTGTGGGTTTTTTGTTGGGTTTTTATTCATTTGAGATGTGTGTATGGTTGGACTCGGTCATCTCAGAGGTCCCTTCCAACCACAAAGATTCTGTGAATGGTCATCACTCAGCTGGACAGCATGGAGGTCTTGTGCCGTGTGCGGACCGGAACGTGAATGGGTGTACATCCCTGCAGGCAAGGATGGGACGCTGGCACAGGGTAGGAATAGGCTGTAAAGCAGCTGTTTCAGAGGTGGTTTTTCACATGTACAAAGGCTGGAGGGCCCTGGAAATCCAGAACGGGCTACAAAGAAGCTCAGCAGTGGGACTGAGGAAATGCTGGGAGGGGGGAAAGGGTTCCCCCCCAGTCGCCAGTGTTCAGGTCTCTCTTTATCCCTCTGCCGCGGGAGCTGGTGCTGCGGGAGCGGCTTGGGGAGATTGATTGGTACAATGGAGTGCTTTGCAAGGTGTAATTTTAAAGGCCGTATTTCTCACTGTGCAACCATCAAAATGCAAAGGGTCAGAAGAAGCCTATATTTTTTTGCAATTCAGCTTTTAAAGTGTGCTGAAACACGCTTCATTTGTTGCAATTGCCAACAGCTTGCTGTTTCATACTGCTCTTAACAGGAGCTGGGGAACAAGAGCAAGTCTGTTACACTTTATATGTTGTATAATGTATGTACGGTTCTGGGGTGTGATGAGTTTATGCCAAATTTATCTTTGATTTCTGTATAAACAGCACAGAAAAAAATGATGGGCTGCATTCTCCGTGTAACTTACATAAAATAGAACTGCAGAGCTACTTCAGAGTACCTTCTGTGAGCTATATATCTAAGGTTGCCCGAGCATATAATGAAGGAGAAGAGGATCTGGAAATAAATGCCCGTTCTCTTTACCCCCCGCCCCCGCTTTGGCAAGGATGCTGTTTATTCTTAGCCTGTGTTGCTTCTGCTGTCGCTACTGTGAGCAGAACGGGATGGCTTGGTGTTTCTGTAATAACAATGCTAAATAGCCAAGTTCTCCCCAGGAGAAGAGGGGTGTAGCTTTGTGTCTTTCAGTAAGATCTCCCCCATTTAAGGCGGTAGAGGATGAGTTCCTCCACGCCGATGCCTTGAGCAAGTGCAGCAGCAGCCCCTGGATCAGCTCTCGGGCAACAGGAAATGACCACCAGTGCTTTAGAATAAGTAAGTTAAAGACACCCTTGTTCTGTATCATAGAGCTAATTAGGTAATTGCTTATAGTTACGTGATCAAGTTCTATTAGATTTAGATTTCTTTGTCAACAGGAAATTGGAAAAAAAAATTATGTGTGTTTATTCTTGTTTTTCATAAAAAGAATTTTTGAAGAGGAAAATTACTTCTCGGTAGAGGCAGGAAGGAAACAAAAAATAAAACCTTGTCTTTGTTGTTCTACTTCAGCTTTACCATATGGGTACACAAAATAACTCTTCATGCTCTGGTAGGGATGCCAGATCCCAGGATGGTGGCGTGTAGGCCCTCATCTCAGCAATTGGCAGTTTCTTGGAGCATGTACATTGGTTGTTTTCAGATTAAGTATCAAGGCATACACAGGTAGCCTCTCCTAATGCTTTATTGTTCCTCTTAGGTAACAAGATATTTCTTCCCTGGTGTGAAAAATGTCTTTGTATTAATACTGTTTGGGGTCCACGCATGGTGTGAATCTTTTTTCCCATATTTACTGCCTAACCTTGTGTGCTGTAAATACTCTTCCTTCTCATTATCTCACCTCTGATTTGCTTTCCTTGAGCTGCTTCTCTGTTTAGCTAGTCGGGCAGATGTGGTGGTGGTGGTGAGTGTGGCTCTGTTAGAGATGCAGTGTAGAGAGGTCTTGCTCCAGGTCCACAGCAGCTGTGTTGAAACATCTTTAAACCTTTGGGTGACATCTAAGTGCTGCAGAACTATTATTTGTCTAATATATGTCAGTAGCAAGATAGAATTAAATGAAAGTATTTAAGTGGCAGCGGTTAATCATGATTTAAATTGTGAGTAGCAAGCCTTGATTTACATTATTGGTTTTTTTCTTGCTGTGCCGTTCTCCTTTTCTTTGTTTTCATACAGCCAGATTTCTTCTCAATCGTTGATAAAATGTTTTCTTTGCAAACAAATATTCAGTCCTACATGAAATCTGGTGTTGCTCTTTTCTGGTTGATGGAAAACACTTCACGTGTGTGTTTGGGCTGGGCAGGGCAGGCACCGGCTCCTTGGGTCGTCTTTGTGTGGTGCTTCCAGAGGGGACATTACTGCCAAGCCTGTGGGTACGAGTAGCACAGAGAAGGCTGTAATTCATTGCCATTGGGATGTGTATTTCTTATTTATTCTAGATATCATTTAAAAAGCAGCACCTTTTAACTGAACGGTGTTTGACTCATCACCCTTTGATCCACTGATGTTATACTTCTGTTTCTTTCTATACTCAATTGTTGTCTTCTTTAGAACGTATTATACTTCAGCGTGAATTCTCAAAATTTTGAAATCAAAGTTAACAGATTTTAAGGACAAAACATGTTTCATTTAAGTGCAAAATGATGCTACAATAAGTATTTCAATTTGCTGATGATTTTTTTCCACCCTGGTGAGTGCATTGGGGATTACGGGGGGCTGTACTTAACTTTTTGGCCATAAGAGCACATTAAAACCAGTTTACTTGGAATATATGGTGACATTTATGTTAGGAAAAAAAAAAAAAGAAAAAAAAAAGATGGGTAAAAGCACTCAGGGCGTTGGTTGGGTCAGCTTCACTGCTGGGTGGTGGAGGTGCTCCCAGTGCTGAACCATGTACCAGGTTCAGAAGCATTGGATGCTAAGGAGGCTTCAGTGGTCCACCCCTTCCCCGTCAGCCCAGCTCACCCCAGCACATGGTGCTGCCCAGGGCTCTGGCTCCCTCCCCACAGCTCAGGCTCGTACACCATCGCTGGGAGCTGTGAGGATGCAGCCCAGCAGGGTGCGGAGGAGCCCCCCGTGACCCTCCCTGTGACCATGCAGGGTGGGAGTGGGAACAGGCTCCCCTGGCATCCTCCCTCCTTGCTTGTGTGCTGTGAGGCAAACTCCTCCCGTGTGCCAAACCCTGAAGGAACAGGGATGAACCCCTGATAATTCGTGCTGAGGCAGCCCAGCCTGTTAACTAGAACCTCACTGGTTTCAGCCAGGCTTTGTTTTTTCTTGCAGGCTGAACTGGCTATTGCTTCCTGGCCTTTGGCCACCTGGAGCAGCCTGCAGTCATCAGCAGCTGCCTGATTTCCCGGTGCTTCTGCATAGATCCATGTGTGCAGCATTTGGGAAAAATATGTGACTGCCAGTAGCAAAAAAACTTCACATCTTCAGAGCTAGCTTGAGCCTGAGCTCCTGGAAAAAGCCCTGAGAGCAAGTGGAGGCAAGTTGTGTGTATGTGAAGGAGCAGGTAGAAATGGCTCTGTACTGTGTAGGGCTGTTGCCCTGGTCAGGACAAACCACTGTCATGGGTTTGGGAGTGGGCTGTACCTGTTCAGGCTTTCTGGAGTCAATAAGCATCACTAACAGGGCACATATGAGCCTGCTCACCAGCGGATCTGAGGTAGAGAATATCTTCACCCAGGTGGGAGCTGGGTCAGAAGAGTTTTGGACTGTCTTGCCCTTGCAGAAGCTGTGTAAATGAAGAATAACAGGCAGAACTGAAATCTTGAAATTCCCCTCCACGCAGTAGGGTTATGCCATCCTGTGGGGAGCAGGTGGTCTCTTCCTCTAGGACTCTGGTAAAGGCTTAGCTTGCTGGCTGTGCTATAATAGGAAGAAGTGTTAGTATTCATAACTTTAAAGTATAATGTAGTGAAATAATCCTTTAATTCCATATGGTATGGAAACTCAGGCGCCTCGAAACTATACCATAAATTTACTGCTGCCAAATGGTATGGGGTTTTAAATTAAAATATATTAAAAAAAAAAAAAATAAGGAGGTTGGAAGAGCCATATTAGGGTGTTTTTGACATGATATATAAGCTCTGTGAAAAAGGCTTTTGCTAAATTCTCAGTAGGTTTATTTATTTTGCTTTTTGTTACTTGCTAACCAGGCACTGGTACTGTGGAATTATCTAACGTGGCTTAGGGATCCAGCAAAGCAAACTGCGGTCCTGAGAGGATGATGCTCTCTGTAGTCTGGGGCTCAGCTGCCTTTTCATCCTCCCTTACGCCTCTTAACATGATCGGCTATCTCTGTCCTTCATTCTTCTCCTTTCTGAGACAAAAGGCAACAGAGAGCCATGTTGTTACGGGTTATCCTTAGGAGTGCTTTATGGCTTATGGCCCCCATCCTTTCATTTCACAGAAATGGCTGACTAAAGTAGTAACTATAGCGCTGTTCATGTAGATCCATCCTGCTCCTCAGCCTGTGTATTTAGGTCTACTTTACCCTTTGACTTTGAATGGCAGGAGGCATAGCAGAGAGCTGCTTTCCCTGAACACAGCTGAATATTCAGTTTGCGCTTTTGCTGTCACAAAATAGGACTGAATATTTCTCTGGTGCAAAACCAGTTCCATTAGATTTCAAGTCACCTGAAAAGCTCTCCATACCCTGAAAGAAGAGTTGTGCTTAGTGTTTACTACTACAGCAGTTCCACATTGATGGTTTTGCATCTTTTTTGGTTTATTCATGGTCTTAGCTGTTTCTGCCTAGTTTCTTTGTGACCTCTAGGCCTGAGCTAGAAGAGACTCTTTTTTTGCTTCCTCAAATGGTCGCTGTTAGGGTTGCATATCTTACACTTCTTCTCCCCTCCCCTTGGTGACCCTCTCACGCTTTGTGTCCCTCCTGGTACCTCCAGTTCTCCATCTATTTTGCGTTACTCTGCATGGCAGTGCAGCGTGATATGTCTCAAGTTTTTTGGCTCAGTTTAGAGTATCTGAGTGCTTTTCATCAAATCCCACAGTGTGGTGAGTTTACCTTGGCTGAGGGCACCCCCTGCCCCCTCAGCCACTCTCACATCCCCCACCTCAGCGGGGCAGGGGGAGGGAAAAAAAGAGATGGAAGAGCTTGTGAGCTGAAATAAAGACAGGAACATCACCAATTACCCTCAGGAGCAAAACAGTCTGGACGTGGGGAAAGCTAATTAAATTTGTTGCCAATTAATACAGAGTATTACAGGGTAGCAAGAAACAAACAAAAATGGAAACACCACCTTCCCCCCAGAGCTCGCCCTCGCTCCTTACTCCTCAGTGTGGTGCAGGCTGGGCTCTGAGACAGCTCCTTTCCCCTGCTCTGCATGGATTCCTCCCAGGGGGGACAATTCCTTGAGGAAAAATCTGCTCTGTTGTGAGCTCTCCAGGGGCCAGTTTTCCTTCAGGGAATATCCACCAGCTCCACCGCCTGTGAGGGAATCTCTGCCTGGGCCCTGGTGCACCTCCTCCCTTCCTCAGCCATCACCTGCCTCTTCTCCGGGCATCCTCTCACCATTTTTCCCTCAGTGCTCTGGCATTTTTGCCCTCCTCTAAATACACTTTAAGAGAGGTGAGGCCTCGGCCATGCTGTGGTGGGGGCCATTGCAGAACCGGCGGTAACAGGCGGGAACCAGCCTCTCCTCACAGAGGCCCGTAGAGGACACAGCCAAAGCGCACAGGCTTCATACCGCTCCTGTCTTTATAAAAGGGAAGAGTGAAACCCCAGGTGAGTGCAGCTGTTTTCAGGCCTTTTTTTTTTAATGTGTCTTTAATAGGCTTTGTCAGTGGAGCCGCCTCACCGTTATAATGGTTGTTGCCCCCGGAGCAGTGAGTGGGGCTGCCAGGTGCTGTAGTGTGTGGTGCACTGCACAGTCACCCTCTGAGAAACTTCCCCTGCTAAAAAAACTAACCCTAAATAGACCAGGTTTTGAGAGTAGAGAAGACCCATCGTTAGTCTCGCTTTTTGGGGAGGAAATTGGGTGTGGTGAAGAATGTGAAATAAAACCCTCTGCTGAGTCCCAGCCCAGTGCTTCATCAAGCAGTCCCCCTTCCAGGTATATTTTTTCCCCTTTTCCTTTCTTTCTTTTAATTAAATAGCTACCTAGTTAACCAGTTCTGCTTGACTTCCGAGTATCTTCCAAAAGATGGAAAGGCATTACAAAGTGATAGGTTTGTATATGTGATATGACATGACGATGCTAAGAATGACCAAAAACTAGAACACCTTTGGGTGGTGGGTGTGCAGCAGGGCCTGGCCCTCTGCCCTTCAGCCATTCTGCCTGGGCAAACGGGCTCAGGTCACCGATTATCTTTTTTGGATTTTTTGTTTTTTAACTTGTAACATCTCTGACACCCAAGGAATCCTTGAGGCCATACAAGTTTGTTGGGAGTCAGCGACAGTCTGTGGTTTTAGGAGTTTGTGCTTTCAGTCTAGAAAGTGTCTGGTTTTCCTCTTTCCTGTAAGCCAGCTGCATCCTGGGCTGCATCAAAAGAAACGTGGCCAGCAGGTCGTAGGAGGTGATTCCACCTCTCTGCTCTGATCTCGTGAAACCCCACCCAGAGCACTGTGTACCCAGAGCACTGTGTACCCAGAGCTCTGGAGTCCTCAGCACAGGAAGGACATGGACCTGTTGGAACAGGTTCAGCAGAGGGTCATGAAAATAATCAGAGCTGGAGCACGTCTCCTGTGAAGATAGGCTGGGAGAGCTGGGGTTGTTCAACCTGGAGAAGGCCCCAGGGAGACATTATAAAAGCCTTCCAGTCCCTCAAGGTGGGCCTGCAGGAGAGCTGGAGGGGACTCTTGATCAGGGAGTGTAGCAATAGGACAAGGGGTAATGGTTTTAAATTGAAAGAGGGGAGATTTAGATTAGATACTAGAAAGAAATTCTTGACTCTGTGGGTGGTGACACTCTGGCCCAAGCTGCCCAGAAGAACTGATGCTGCCCCCTCCCTGGAGGTGTTCAAGACCAAGTTGGATGGAGCTTTGAGCAACCTGGTCTGATGGGAAGTGTCCCTGCACATGGCGGGGGGGTTGAAACTCAATCTTTAAGGTCCCTTCCAAGTCTAGCCATTCTATGATTCTATGATTCCTGCGTGGATACATTCCCTCCCATTGTCCAGTCAAAGCATGGATTCAAATGTACTTTTTGCAAACTGTTCTTAATTCCTCACCTGGTGAAAGTAGAAGAGTAATGGCTGTGTTAATGTGGGAATGTCCTCATGGGACACTTGAGTAGACATCATGGGAGTTTCATGGTGACTTTGCTTTTTGCATAGGGATACAGGAACAAGACTTGTTAATGTTGCACTTATATTTTTTTCTAATGACAATTGCATTTTTGAGGGGAAGCTGATTTTAGGGTCCCCATGAGCTCCACTGGTAATGCACCAAGTGCATGCGGTGTAACTAAAGATCCAGTCTTCTACTTGTCAATGTTGTTTAGCAGCACTATGTTATTTCATCATTATTTTAATTTTAAGTGGTAGAATCTGTGCAAGTAGATCAAAACGAACCATTGCCTATCCACATTAAGTGTTCTCATGTGCGTTTGTGTGTAACTTTAGGTTCTTAAAAGAAGACAATGGGCACATTTCCATGCTTTATTTTTTTTAATTTAACACAGATTGATGGGTTTTGGAATAAAATGTAAACCCTCAACAGTTTGGCACATGGAGAAACTCAACTTGGAAAATAAGAAAGGAAAATATGGAAAGCTTATAAATCTTAACTTGGACTTACTTCTGAGTTTGCTGTCTAGTCTATGTAGTTCACTTTGTTCCTACGGAGTTTCAGGCTTAGATATCTTAGTCATATTCTCTTATTCCTTGTAAATTGTATCTAGAAAAATGACACCTGCTGGGTTTTTCTTCTCTTCTCTGTAAAGAGCTGCAATTCGCAATGTAGGAGAAGTATAAAAATTACGTAGTTAGCAAATAACTAATGTATGAAAATTGTGTACAAGGTAAATTGAGCTTCTATAAATGAAATTTGAGACTGGAAAGAATTCCTCAGGCCCCAGTTACAGTAAGAGTTTTTCCATCATTGAGAGGATGTTGACAAAAGACTGTGTCAGGGAAAGTTGATCCATTTTCATTTGGGTTGTTAAATTTTAAACCTGGGACCATAAAATTACAGTACACAGTGGTCCTAGATAAGATCTGTGAGTTATATATGAAGTATAAAACTTCTTGAATTTGTTATCCTCCCTTCCGCTTCCAAAAAAAGCTACCTAGATCCATTAGATCTGACTGATAAACCATTCCATTTGAAATAGAAATCTTTTTACTTGAGATTTTCTGGCTGAGCTGTGGAATATTTAGTTTATTTATTAAATTGTGAGTGTTTGACAAATAGCTCTAGATCTTGTTGCATTTTCTTTGCGCTGCGAGTACACCTGTGCCATTTCTCGCAGTTGGGCTCATGGGTTGCAACTCCATTGTGTGTCCAAGCCTGTGGTTTTTCTCCTTTCTTTCTTTTCTCCTTTCTTTCTTTTCTCCTTTCTTTCGTTTGATTGATAGAGATCACTCAAACCTGCCTTTTACTAATGAGTGGAATAAGGGATGAAGGTAGAGCAGCACACCCGTACCAAACTTGCAGGTGTGATTTGCTCTTGATGTAATGGTAGGGAGAAACTTGTGATAACCATTAAGGTGAGGATGCTTCATGAACCTGGGAGAGGTGAGCAGTGTGTACAAGTGTGAATGTACATCTGGGACATGTGTGTCTTGTGGGCGTGCACCTGTAAAAGAGAAGGGGTGTGAATTTTTGTGTGTGCTTGTGCAGAATGTTTCTGGGAGAACTGGAAAAAATGAGGAGAGAGAAGGAAAGGGGGGGAAAAGGTGGAAAGAGTTCATGGAGAAGAACTTTTGGGCTCCAGTCGTGACATGGTGATGAATGTGATTATCTATTTCTGTACAGTGTGAATAGAAATTACTAGGAATGTATTCATAATTGAGTAAGTTAGGAGGAGTTGTTTAGTATATGTTACATGAATACTGGTATATGTAGTAGGTGTCTCATAAAATTAGATACCTCGCCAAATATTTTCTCTGCATTTACCTCTTCTGCCAATAATTACCTACATGATTTTAAATCTACATTTCTGAAATTGACTTTTTGCCAGTCTTAACCTCAGGAGTAACCAGTCTTCACAGCAAGTCAGTTTAAACAAAGCATCAACAAGGCTAAAGCAAAATTTTAATGCATTCAAGCAAAACATAAGGAAAGATATGTTAAAAGAAATATATACATTTCCAGCTATATTCTTGCTATATATATCTTTATGTGCTTGTGGACATGTATGCAATATATGTATATGGTAAATATTAATTTCAGTGCACTGCTGTTGTAACATGTTGACCTGCACAATCCACAGCATAAGAGAAAGCAGATGTGCTCTGAATCATATTGAAAATGTAGTTTCTGATTTTTATTTTTTTTTTTGTATTTTTACTTACTACAGTGCCAGTAAAGTTCATTAAATCTGGTTTGAAAGGCAAAAACAATCTGATACCTATTAAGTAGATCATGCTGTTTTATAAACATTGAGGTTAGTATCAGGCAATGTTGTTGGGGGCCATCCCAGCAAAAGGCCTTCCCGGACCCATGGTTGCTTCTTCCCTTGGGGAGATTTCCGTTGATCCAGGATCCTCAATACTCTTCTGCTGTAATGAGGGAGGGGTTGATTCTGCACGTGCTTTGATGTGATGGTAACTTTAAAAACTGCATCTATGGTGTGCATCAATTGGCAAATCTACAAGTTCCCAAAATGAAGGTCTTAAACTGTGATTTCCTTGGGACATGATTGTTGCCTCCTTCTGCCTGCAGGATCTCAGCCCTCGCCTGAGCTGTGGTTCACGTGAGCCTGCTTTGCTCTCTGCGTTCCTGCTCTGGCTGAGATGCTGCCCTGGCACCAAGGCTAAACCATGTCAGTTGCAGTGCTGCAAGCAGTGTGTAAACCCTGTTTTGTGTAGATATGGGCTTTGGTTAAAGAAGAGCAGTGGACAGGGGGGCTCATTGAACCAGGCTAAACTTTTGCTCTCTTTGTTTTTTCTCTTCCTGCAGCTCAAGCCAGGTCAAAACAGTTGCCGAGACAGTGACAGTGAAAGCGCCAGTGGGGAATCGAAAGGTTTCCGTCGAAGTAGCTCTCGGGAAAGACTCAGTGACGTAAGTAAAACTCCTGCAGCCAAATACTGCTCTGATTAACCCCTGGTGTAGTTTTCTGAGAGGTGTCATACCAGGATTTGGTTTCTGGGGTGGTTTGTTGCTGAAAAACCCTTCCATTTAGAGGGTTGGGAGAGGACGAGGTAAATTAGGTCTCCCACCACAGTTCAGTAAACTTCTTAAAGTTTGGTACAATGTCTGCCTGTATGAAAACACTCTTCATATTGAAATAGTTGAAGGCTGTTTCATGAATTTAAAATGCTCTGCATTGTTGAGAAGTGAGATGGCCTCTTTTTAACCCAAGTGGGGAAGGAAAAGAATGTATTTCTTTGGGCTAAATACTGTCTTTATGAAAAGTGTTAAGAGTGCCTGGAGAGACTCAGCTAATTTATATATAATGAATTGATATAACATGGCCAACAATAGCATAAGCTCTGCCTTTATTGCTCTTCCTAAACTGCTGTGGAAGGTCCTAAGATGGCAGCTCTGCAGAGAATGTTTTTCTCTCTTGAAGAATGCTGGCCATTCACTGAGTGACAAGCGTGAGTTATTCAAACATGTGAATGACTACAGAAATCTTTCTGTTGCTGCCATTAGATTATTATTTATTATGTGCATCATCACAAGCCTTGAGTGTTTTATTCATAGCTCTGGGTCCTCTGCGCTACATGCTTTACATGTAGAATATAAAGACAGCCCAGTCCTAAAAGAGTATCTAAATTGGGGATTTTGTAGGTCAGATCCTTTGATGGTAAAAGCATGGATAGCTGCATCACTCAGACCAATTTGTATCAGCCAGATACCTGGCCCTACTTCTAACTAACCCACATTTTGGAAATGGGGATTTTATTGATAGCATGCCTATGTAGATTTGGATGACAGATACCAGATGGCGTCCTCCATAGGCCAAACCAATAAAACTGAGTTGAGCAGACATTAAAAGAAATACCTTTGTAAAGGATACATTTCGCTGTGCAAATTTAAGCCTGAAGGCACATGGCTAGTAATTTTGCTGAATTGTGCATATCACTGGAACAGCCATCTGATTTTTTTTTTTTTTTTCTGTGAAGGTGTGACATCTGTAGCACTCTCTTTCCTCATCTCTCTGTCACATTATTGTAGAGGTCTGTTCCTCCCCCAGAGTCAACCTTTATGGGTACATTCAGCTAGACACTTCAGAGCTTGCCCTTTGTAGCTGTCAGGTGAGGTCAGTCTTAGGGCTGCAAGGTGTCTTTGGAAGAGGTGGTTGAAATCAGAGAAGAGAGTAAGGAAATGCTCTGTGCGGGTAGCAGCGGATGGCAGATGACAGTCGACCTGTCTCCAGTGCCATCCTAGCTTGCTCTGAGCCCTGTGGCAGGTGAGAAGTCACTGCAATGAACTTCACAATTACCCAGTACCTTCCAGCAAAAATATTTGCAGCTCCTTACAAACGTGGTTTTAATTTAGCCTTGTCATTCCCTTGCAATATGCTGAGTGGAGAGCTCTGAACCTTATTTGAGCTTCCGAGCAGCTCGTATCATTGCAGTGCCAGACCTGGCAGTGAGAGTGAAGTCCTGCTTCCCCTTCCACCAATCAAATACAGTTCTCTTCTGATGTTTTTACAATACTTTCCCTTTATAGAATAACAGAGCCATAGAATAGTTTGGGTAGGAAGGGGTCTTTAGAGATTGCCTAGTCCAACACCCCTGCCATAAGCAGGGACATCTTCAACTAGGTCAGGTTGCTCAGAGCCCCATCCAGCCTGACCTGGAATGTTTCCATCTACCACCTTTCTTGGCAACCTGTTCAGTGTTTAACCACCTTCATTGTAAAAAACTTCTTCTTTATGTCTAGTCTAAACCTACATCTTTTAGTTTAAAGTGTTCTGTCACGACAGGCCTGCTAAAATGTTTGTTCCCATCTTTCCTGTAGGCTCCTTTCAGGTACTGGAAGGCCACAGTAAGGTCTCCCTGGAGCCTTCTCTTCCCCAGGCTGAACACCCCCAACTCTCTCAGCTTGTCCTCACAGCAGAGGCCTTCCATACCTCCATTTATCTTTGTGGCCCTCCTCTGGACTCATTTCAGCAGTTACACATCTTTCCAGCTCTGGAGACCCCAGAACTGGACACAGTGTTCCAGGTGGGGTCTCACAAGAGCAGAGAGGCAGAATCCCCTCCCTCACCCTGCTGGCTCTGCTTCTGTTGATGCAGCCCAGGATGCGGGTGGCTTTCTGGGTGCAAGCTCACATTGCTGGCTCACATCCAGTTTTTCGTTCACCGGTATACTCAAGACCTCTTGGCAGGGCTGCTCTCCATCCCTTCATCCCCCAGCTTGAACTGATACTGGGGGTTGCCCCAACCCTGCTCTTGACCTTGTTGAACTTCATGAGGTTCACACATGGGCCCACGTCTGGAGCTTTTCCCCTTCTCTCTGAATGGCATCCTGTCCCTCAGGTGTGTCTCTGCACCACTCAGCTTAGTCTTGTCTTTGTCTTGTCACTTTTGCAAATTAACAGGAAGTGGAGAGCAAATGTAACTTCCCCAGTGCACCTGAGAGAGGTCATAAGGATTCACAAGTTACTTAAAAGGGACATTATGTAAATATATGTGAAAATGTTTATTTTAAAATGTTACACATAATTTATGTTTTGCTTAAAAAGTGAGTTCCTTTATGCTTTGATAATTCAGCGCAATGCAAGCATGTCTTTGTGGTCTGTTGTTGGTAGTTCAGCTGAGATTTGAAAAACATGCACAAGAGAACTCTCATCTTGCCTGAGTGTGTGCTGGCATTTCCCAGACTCTTTCAGTTAAGAGAGATAAATACCATTCCACATTTCTCTCTCCCCCAAAGACAAATGCCCCAAGGTTTTAAATGACCTCAAAAAATGGTAGCAATACTTCTATTTCCAGCTATGGGTGAGCCCACCTTCAGCTGTCCTCTTATGCACAAAGATGCATCAAGAGCTTAAAAAGGTTATTTTAAATAATATCTTTTAAATGAGTGAGTTCACTAATGATACCTACCAGTTACTGTCCAGAAAAAAACTACAGACTGAAGAGTGATCCGTTTCTCTTTTTACCAGTGTGTTCTCAGAAAAAATAAGCAAAAAGTTGTGTACTCAACAGAAGCTAGAACAAAACTATAAAATATTGCAGGATTAACCCTGAGGTCAGAAAGCAAATTTTGGACATGAAATGGGAGGGATCTCCACCCATGTAGCCTGACAGCACTGTAAGATTAAGCATGGCTGCTGCATGGAAATATGTACAATGAAAGCAGTGCATATCCTCTAGGTGGATGATCAATTTTCAAATCCCTAGTTGTAAGTAAGCTGTTGAAACAGGAATGTTAGCTTCACGAGCTTTAGTGCAGAGCCTAAGTGATAGCTTAGTGACAGATGCAGAATGAGGGAGATGGTATAATGAATATCCAGTTGCAAACTGACATGTCAGTGGCTTCATTCCCTCTCCTGTCAGATATCTTTCAACTCTGCATATTGTGAATGTACCTACAGTCCTTGGATAACACAGATTGATGCGAAGTGTGTTTACAAGGGATGACTCCTTTCCAGGCTAATGAGATCCAAGCAGGTAATTTGCAGCATTGGCGAGAGAGGTGGTCAAAAATGAAAAGAAGATAATACAATGAAAAGACCATGTTAAACAGGAGACTTTTCTCATAATGAGGCTTGAAATAGCATCAGGCAGTAGGAAGAGAAATATCCTGTGTTCTTGTCAGAGGCAATGCAGTGAGACTGATTTCTGTCAACTCTTTTCTTTGTCCTCATCTCGCACACATGTACACACACGCACCCACCCCTCTGTGAGAGAACATAATTAGCAGAGAACTTGACCTCTGCTAGATTAGGGATAATGACTGCTCGAATGCTCCATTGCAAGTGTTTGACAGTGCCCTGATACATCTCCCCGTTTGAATTTCATAAACCCATTTCTCTCTGCCTTTCTCCCCTGTATAGTATTTTTTGGAATGACAACTTGTTTTTTCCTTTATGGACAGAGGTAGCTCCAGGGGCCTAAAAGAGAGAAATTGGAGAGCTGCTCCTCCTTTATATATAGGGTGCTGTAGTCAGTTTAATCTCATCAAAATCTTGCCAGTAGTAGAATTCATTTTGTTGAGATTTTGCTTGGAGACAAGATGGCAGTGCTTTCTCTTTTCCTCAGCTTGGAGCTCAGTCAGCTTGTTTTCCTTATCTTTCTGTATGTATTTATTTTTAATTGAGTCTTCCCACTTTGGAATACATGGATTACTTTTTACCTATGCTTTACAAAGCAGCCAGGAGATTACATGAGGAAAATGTGAGAATTACAGCTAACCTGGATGGTAAACGCGCGGAGTATTCAGGGGTTCAGCCACCTCTTTGCTAATCAAAAACCGAATTAAAAAAACCTGTTTTCTTTGGTTCACATTCCTAAATTCTTGATCTAACACAGAACTGAAGCTCATGCTTGGCTGTAGATCATTGCTCGTCTTGTTAAAATCTGGTGTCTGTGAATCGACCCTTGCTCATGGTTGTGGTAATAATGATCCAGTGCTGGAGCGAGCCCGGAGTGATGGGAGAGGGCTGGCAAGTGGCTTTGGGCACCCTCTGCCCTTCCTGCTGCTCCTGGTGCTGGCTGCAGGCTTTCAGCGAGGGGATGGAGAGCAAAAGCCCTTCATGTGTGTTCATCGGCTGGGAGGAAGCACAGGTCTGCCACTCTTCTTACACAAAAGGAGCATGGATGCCTGGCCTCTTTTGGCTCTTCTGAACAAGGAGTCAAAAACTAGGAGAAGTAGTTGGCACCTTTCTGTCTGGAATATCATTCCAATTCTTGAAGAGAGAGTGGGACAGGAATCTTTCCACTTGTCCCCTACATTGAAGATCTTGTCTTGGGCTCTTATTGAATCTGACACACTCTTTCATGAGTGCTTCCCTTACCCTGTACGTTCTAGCTGTGTGTTCCTACTGTGTTGTATACGTTGTGCTTGACAACAGGTTACAATGAGGTAGCATTGAGGAGTTAAGTCCTGGCGTGCCCTACCTCCCAGGTCTGTTGGTGTCTGCTCCAGGAATAAAGGTAGCTACATCCCCAGCAGTGGACACAGTTTTGGCCTTAAGTATGGAATATTATTAATTCTCTGTCTCCCATTCCTCCCACCTGCATACTGAGCCCAAAGAAAGACAAATTGAGGAACGGTTTGGGTTATGTGCTCTGAAATCCTCAGTACTTTTCCTTCTCCAGAATATCCCTGGTAATCTTGGCTGTATCTAAAGTAGAATAACACCAGCAAAGCTCTGTGTGTGTGTGTGTGTGTGTGTGTGTGTGTGTGCCAGAAGCTGAGGCTGATCAGCTGCAGTGGCTGCTTCTTTGTGTGTGTGTGTGCGTACGTACGCGAGGGTGTGTATGTGCGTGTTTAAATGCTTTGTTGCATTATGTTAATTCCTCGGCAGTGCAATCAAATTCATGTCGTAATTAAAGCTGTCAGTTGGAAGGCAAGCCAATCGCCAAGAAAACACAGCATAACAAATGAAGTGAAATGATTCTGCGTGTAGCTATACAATGCTTCGCCAGGCATGAAATTAAATAAGTAATTTGATGTTGACATCAGAAATTGAAATGATACCCACTGTTCCTTCATTCAGTCAGACCTGCATAAACAATAGCCAGAACAAATATGTACAACACAATCTTTCTCCCCACCCAGCTCCCCAAGTAATGCACAATATATATGCAAAATGGGTGTAACTGTGCCTTCCAAGACCTCAAGGATGTAATTTTCTTTGGTACACAATAAACTAATGCTTACACAAGGGTTACTACTTTTTTGCTCCTGGGCCAAAAGTTCTTCTCTTTAAGAAAGAAAGGAAAAGGAAAAGAAAAAGAAAAAAAAAAAAAAAAAAAAAAAAGAAAGGAAAAAAAAAAAAAAAAGGGGGGGGAAAAAAAAAAAAAAAAAGAAAAAAAAAAAAAAAAAAAAAAAAAAAAAAAAAAAAAGAAAGAAAGGAAAGAAAAAAAAAAAAGTGGTGGGTAAAAACAAAAGCAGAAGGAAAATAACTAAACCCAAACCCTGTTTACTTTAAGCAAGTGACTTGCCTTTTGCTGATGGGCACCTGATGCAGGCTGCTGCTGCTGGTTGTGTGAATATCAAATAGTGTATCTAATGTCAAATTTTGCGAAGGGTTTCGGAAAGTGAAACAGTTACCTCTGTTATAGGCACACTTTATATAAAAGATGTAGAACCATCCAGTACAGGATCACGACTCAGCATGGGCTTGTAAAGATGCTGCCCACACAGTATCACATTCCTCAGTTGGTACCAAGGCTGGGCACTGGGTAGTGGGATCCTTTCGCTATTGGGAGTTATCAAAGAAGGTGAGAAGCTGTCGTCTTGCATAGCCCTTGCTTCAGCCTATCTGCTCTGTCAACACACGGTTCACAACACAGCTGACTTAGTCATTCATGCATGTGCAATGCAGTCTTCCTGACTTCAATTAAAAAGAGTTTGCAAACTGTACTATCCATATGCAGCATGCAATGTGTGAAGGGCTATATTTCCATCCAGCAAACTCAAATTCCCTGAAAATGTACAGTTGTTTCTTTTCAGTGAAACTCATTTGATTGCTATGTTTCGACTGTCCTCCCATAGCCATTGCAGCATTGCTTTTAAAGGAATGGAAATATTCAGTGGGAAATACTTTGTTTGCTTATTCTTTCTTCTTCCTTTTTATTGTTTTGTTTTGATACTTGATCCTTCCAAAACTTGGAATAAAAAGGAGACAAAAATTACACACAGATGCAGAATGCAAACTTTGGAGCTTTCAGCCTATAAAGTAAGTTTTTTAAATTGTGAGTGAAAGAGTGGGACTCGATTGACATCTGTACATAGCTTGAAGTAAAGCGGTTACAGTGATTGCACGTGTGTATTTTGGAGATCTCTAGCTTAAATTAAAAGAATTTAAATGGCACAGAGCAGAAAGCAGAATGGCTAAAGCGAAAGGCAGTATGTGTAATGTACTTCAGAAGGAAAGTAAGTGCATTAGATACTAAACTGGAGAACACTGAATTGGGCTCTTTACCAGGTGCAGCAGAGCTGTAGTCTGTGTGCTGCAGTGGTTCCCAGAACCATAGTACGTGGCCAACAGAGGGGACTGTCTGACTAACTGGGCCATACTATGACTGGGGCTGGGGCAGGTACCAGGTTATTCCCAGCTGTATGGTCCTGGGGACACAAAGTCAGAGCAGTTGGGCTGAGCTTGGGAGCCTCATGGTCATGTGTTCCCCAGTCTGTGCTGTCCACTCCTCTGCTGCTCCAGGGCTGCTTTTGAGGACATGGTCCCTGGGACCAAGTGGGTCTTGCTGTGGGAGCTCGAGGCCCCCAACCAGCAAGAGTGAGACCAGAAGGAATTAGGAATTTATTTATTTCTGTAGAGCACCCCTTGCATTGAGGTAACCAGGTCAGTAGACTGCAGATCTTGAGTCCTGCGATAGCTGCAGCCTATAAAATAGACAGTATTAAGGGGCAGGAACCACATACCTTCAAGATTTTTGTAGCAGTTTTGTTTCTTCATGTAAGATGTCCCACCAGAGTTTGCTGATTTTATGATATTGGTGCCCTTAGGACTACTAAGGTCATTTCCTCTTGCTCTTGAAGAAGTGTTTAACTTCTAATGGCCTAAATGAGAAGACCTTGCCTAAATTTACATGACCTCTCTAAACCTCTTTGATCTCTTTGATTTTTTGCAATGAATTTTGTTGGTTTTAATTTAAAATGTCGTGGCACAATCTACTTCTGCTGTGCCAAGTTCAGTAAAAAGACACTATAAGCCCCTTGCGGGGGTTTATTTTCTTTTATGTCAGTGCTGTGCCCCATGATCAGAAATGGAGAGAATTCCCTACAATAGCATCTCAGAGCAGGGATGTCAGCGATACAAATTCTGCAACTTTCCAATGGTTGGCCAAGGCTGGTCAGGGCCCTGTGCGGTTGTTGGGAGTCACTGAGCCGTGTCATTACTGGAAGTAAGGTTGTGCTAAGGAACAGGAATGGGAATTGAGCTACAGGAGTTCAAGGCTGGTCACCTGGACCACCCGCTGCTCACTAGAGAATTATCCTCTGCGTTTTGCTCCCTCGTCCATTGACTCTCCTGGCTTGAAGCATTGCAGGTGATAGGGCTGTAGCGTCGGGAACTGTTCACCCTTTAACGTAACAGCCCGTGACCTGGATTGAGACCAAGATGTTTAGGTCTCTCAGCATATCTCTAAGAGAACCTGCTGTGTAATCCCCATTGCTTAGATGAAAAACTAATGAAACAAAACCCTTTATCTCCTTAATTCCCACGAATGGGGGAGGTTGTGATCATGTCCCACTTAAACTGAATATCATTATGTATTTTTTTAAGCATTTAAACCTTTTGATTATTTTCCACGGCAGTAATATTAGTTTTAATTCTTTTTATGGGTTTCAGTTTTGAAATCTGTTTCACGCTGTAGATACTTGTTGTTTGGTTTTGCTTTTCTTTTTTAAATCCTTGGTTTCTCAAACAGTGTGCCCATCCAAATGGGAAATTGTAGTGACTGCGTTCTCCAGAAAATAGTACATTGACTGAAGCAGCTTCTCTGTGCCCACGCGTTCTTTACATTTCAGACTACTAATTATGTTTACAAAATGTCTCATTTTAGAAAAGCACTATGTGTGTACTAACCAGGGCCTTTTGGGAATAAATTGGCAAACAGGTCATACACTGGAAAAGTCATCCAAACCCACTGGGCTTATTGTTTTGAAGTCAGTCTACATTTTTTTTTCTTTTCCCCCTCCCGCCTGCCCCTTTGTGGCCACAAAGCTGAGTAGCTGGAGTCCAGGGCATTGAATGTCAGCGTGTCAGGGAGGCTGGTTGATGAGTGTCTGTTTAGTCTCAGTGCAGGGCGAAATGCCATCATTAATTCATTACCCAGCTGCCTGTCAAATAAATTGGCAATTACGTCCACCGCAGAAGCTTGGAATTCAGTAAATAGCACGTTACCGTCTCAGAGTCGTTGAGAGATGTAAAGGGAAAAATTAAGCAACACGGTGTTTGTTTCAGTAGCAGATGACAAGGGGCAGCACATTGGTGCTGTGATGTAGTGATGAAAAGCTTGGAAAGGGCTGGTAATGAGCTATGTGGATTGGAATGTGTTAAAAACCATCACTGACTTTCCACTTTGTCTTTGTGTTTTATTGCAGAGCTCAGCTCCTTCCAGCTTGGGAACAGGCTACTTTGTAAGTGTATCTCGACTTTAACACATGTGCCTCTGAACAGCGTAGCATTGCTCCTGAAACCAAAGTGCCTTATTACATGGAAACAAGCATAAATAACCACTCGCAGTCTGCCCAATAGGTTAACTTCTCTTTTTCTATTCCTTCCTCCATGAATGCATTGTAAGCGATGTTTCAGACATGGTGGTCAGTGTTTTCCTGAACTAATCAGGTGTCATGTTAATTACTACATAAATTCTAACAGTATTTCATTTACACAATTATAACAAATAAAATGAACTGTGGTCTTACCAGCTCTGTCATCTGAGATGGTGGGATCTTGATTTCCCCTTGTACCAATTCTCATTGATTCATAGACTTGAAAGAGCCCGTTACGGCAGGCTTGTCTCACCGCCCGGGTACCACAGTCCAGAGACCATGACACAGTGATTCCTACCTGTCGGTTAAAAGCCCCATGTCTCACAGATGATCTTGGAAAACTCATCTGTAATTGTATTTGTTCTATATACACATTTTACATCATGAGGAGAGGATTGGGCCCCAGCTGGTTTGATAATTGACCAGTCTGGTTTTGTTATTTATTTAAGCATGCCCATTTATTGATTTAACAGTCTATATTCACACCTTTCTATCTGTGTATTCCTGCATTCATCAATATGCTTTTTACTTGCACAGATAAATTTGGGAGTAAAAAATGTTTTCCAGTCAATCCAATGCACTGTTGTTTTGCTCCAAGATTTGTATTTAAATTGCTCATACCCTGTGTTTCCCTTGTAACTTAAGCTATATTCTCCAAGTGTGTCTTTTCTACCTTTATACTATCTGTAGGAGAAATAGAGCATTATGTATGTCCAAAAACAGGTGGGTACAATGGAGTGAGACTTTTTCTATAGCATTGCCCTATATAGTTAATAGTGTAATCAAAGCTTACTTCTATCTTTTCATCAAACTCTGGGGAGAAGAAAGCTATATAGTATTCGATTACATGATGGAAAAATTTGTTGCTCTCTTGTCAGATTCCCAAAGAGTAATTTTCTCCCATTATTACATGGTGAAATTTAGTCTTTTTTCATAGAGGTCTGTGATCCTGTAAGAAAGTTATGGCATTAAAGTGTGTACGTGTGACCTCACATATAAAGTGTAATATGCAAGCACAAAAATTGCTTAATCCCTGGAGAAATGCCATGTCCTGCTGGATTTACATTGGACTTTTGCACAAACTGAACATCCATACTTCTGCCAGTGGGGAGGTTGGAAAATTATCAATTGATAATGCTCTTGTGGTAGTTTTTTTAAATTATACCAGAGCCCGAATCAATGTAAGGTAAGTTGTGAAACAGGAAAAAAAAATATTTCCTTTCTTCAGCACTTCCACTCTTTTGTGTCCTATGTATTTTGAAGAGGGAAGGAAAAATAATACCAGATGGCTGAATGCTTATTTTGCTTAAAGACTAAAACTTCCATGTCTTTCCATAGTTCAGAGCAAATTGCTTTTCTTCGTCTGGGCACTTCAGATTCAAATCATATGAACATATACAGACATGCTGTGGAATGGGACAAATATACTATGGGATGGAAAGCTTTAACATATATAAATAAGCCTTGTTCTCCTTATAGCGAGAGCTGAATATGCATGGTTTGAGAACAATGTTCGGCTTCATCTTTCGGAAGCAGAGGTAACAGAAGAGAAGCCATCTGCTGTTCTCTTGCACCATACTGTCTGTGGGTTGGTCCAGTAAAATGAAATCTGGAAGGTGTCACCATCCTCTGTGCTCCAGCAAAAAGCTTGAAAGTTTCCAGTTCTCCCGAGTTAGGGATTTAGTAACAAGAAGAAGCTTGACATCTTCCAGTGCCAATGTATTGACGCTATAAATCATACTAATTTGGATCTGTGTAGGTGGGGGAGACATCCCTTATTAGGTTCCATTAATATGATACATTTAACTCTGCTGTTTCTTGTGAATAGTCATAAGATTTCTTCAGCTTTCCTTTTCTTTCTTCGCTAGTATCTGAATAGATAGAAAACGTTCTTCTGTTTCTATCTTAAAGCAATTTTTATACTTACACAGTCTTGAATGAAATGTGGATGTTTTTTTCCTCCCTTTCCACTTTGGAAAATTGTTTTTAGGATTATCTTGCTTATTGTTTTAAAAAAGTCGGTACCCTTATTAACTTACATGGGGCAAATAAAACCCAGATGTGTTTTGTGGTACCAGACAATGAGAAAAATGCTCCAGAATGATCCAATTAGCATGTGTTTCTGATAAATGTAATTATTGTATTATCAAAGTGCAAAAGAATATGCACTGGAATTGACTTTTTTCCAAAGCTTTTAACTAGAAAAGACTGTTAGTTTTTGTGTTCAGTGTTAACCCAGAACATCAAAACAAGGGTCATTGGTTTCAACTAAAACAACAGTGGGGTTTGGTTTAATAGATAATAATAAAGCCTGTGGAAATTATTGATCAATATATGTTGTACTTTGGACTAAAAAAATCACATACTGTAGCACACCAAAGGAAACACAGGCAACCAGGTAAGTTAAAATGGACTAACGGTAGATTTGCTGTCCAAGCACACCTACAACAGAAAGCAGCAACACAGATGGAAGCTTTTATTCAGGAATGAATGAACATTGAGGTATGGATTAAGTAGCTTGTATTTGCTGTTTAAATCCAAGTATTACTGGAATCTTTGTCTTTAGGCCATGTTACCTAGCATGTATGTGACAGAGATAATATTTGTGGGACTTGGAGTCTCCTCTGAGAGCCATGCTTATGCCGAGTACTCAGGTTTGATGGGTGTAGGCTCATGTGTCTGCAATGTTTGTGGGTGCTGTGCACTCTACAGCAAAGCAAAAATTACCTTTGGATCCTTTTATTCTGTAGAGAGCGTCATGAGGTCTCTGAGTGTTTAAGGAAATGTTTATGAGCCTGACACTTCCCATTAGTACAAAATAATTTTTCTAATATCTGCATGATAGTTCCATCCCAGAAATTCATTACGCACTTCCAGTAGTAGTGGTGAAGGCTGAAATTGTATCTGGTTTTATGCTACAACTGGGTGAATTTCTGAATGGCAGAGCTGGAGACTGGATTCTTATGTTCTTGTTGCCGCTACATTAGTGCTTCTTGAAAAACAATAGGTAAAGAAAAAATCACATGCTCTGGGGAGGGCATTACTGCTGCCTGCTCTGACAACCCACCTTCACTGTGGAAGTCAATGGAGAAGGTTGGGAATCTCCATCAGGGGATTCAGCCTAACCCAAACCTAACCAGGATGATCAGAACTGCCGTGGACTAAGCAGACTTTCTAATTAGGTACCTTCAGCAAAGCAGGACACGTGCGAGTAACTACTAAATGAGTGTTGATGATGCAAAGTTGTTGAGGAGCTCTAAGTACCTCCACAAGTTTTTTTTCCATTAGAAGCAACTTATCTTTTACTTTTTTTTGCAGGTGCTAGCATGTTCAGTAGATTTTGTTGGAAAGCCATTTTCATTGTTGAACCTGTTTTACCTGTCTTGATGCACCTTGTCAGAGTGGACACTTTCCCCTCCTTTTTATATATTATTAAATCGATAGAGGCGGAGATAGAAATCATTCTAATTCTTGTAGGCCTTTTCTACTGGCCTGACTTTATTCTTTTCTGTGGGGTCGGTCCAGGTTATGATTGGTACATGCAAAAAAAGATTTGGATACGCTGTTAATATTGGCCTGCCCTAAGAAATCCTAACTAAGTATTTCCTGGAAAGTCTCCCAGTTGTCTTTGATACTTTTTGCATTGCAAATTGTCGTTGTCTCTCATCAAAGATAGATTATAAGGTAGATTGCATCTCATGGAGAAGTCAGAACAGATAATTGGAAAGCAGTTAGAATTTTAGGAAAAAACCCCACCTTTTTAGCTTTAAAGGAAAAGTTATTTGAATTTGAATTATGTGGATTTTTGACATTGTCCAGCTGTCTTTGATTTCAGGAGGCTGAGAGATGTTTTAGAATATGATTGGAGTTTGAATAATAGTAAAAGCTTTTTCCCTTATCTGGCAACAAACAATGATTTTTACTAGTTTTCTTTGTGTATCTTGCACCTAACCAAATTCACATTGAAGAATACAGGTGGTTCATTGGTTTGCAACGCAAAGCAGAACAGAAATCAAAACGTGAATAACCGAATATTTTATTTTTCAATGACAGACCCAGTTCCAAGATTGCTAGGTTCTTTGGCAGTTGTACAATTTCTTGGTTTATGGCAACTTGTTTCCGTTTCTTCCATCTTCTTCTCAAGTCTTTGTGGCAATTTCTGAGGGTTTTCTGTTCCTTTTTTTGTTTTGTTTAAATGCTTTTTTTTTGGTTGGCAAGTTTTTACCCCAAAAAGCACAGAGTTTGTTGGTTTTTCAGAGTGGATAGCATTTGAGAATAAGTTGGTGACAGAAACAGGAATGGAGCACTGGAAGGGAGCAAGATACTCCTGTGATGCTTTTTTTGCAAACAATGCTTTTGTTCCACCTTAAAAAAAAAAAAAAAAAAGGAGGAGGAAAATGTGATTTGCACATGGGCTGGTGACTCAGACAAACATAAATCGTGAGCATATTCCCAAAGGCTCTAGCTAATCAGTTGTGCTATCCAATTTGGCCCTGAGTGGGTTCAGTTCAGCAGATGTTTGCGTAGTTACAGCGTGCCACTGGGACACTGTGTTGTGCAACATTGCATTACATTACTCAGAGCTCTAAAAACTCATCCCAAGGAGAATAAGTGGAGCACCAGTGGTATTAGTACAGAGATGATGGAAAACCGGTATTTGGCCTAGATAAGGCCAGCTATTTCACTGTGCAGTAGGACTGATTTACACCCAAGATGTTACCTTACAGAAGAAATGTGGGATGCAAGGGCAGTGATCCTAAGTAGCCAAAGTTTTCTTCTTTGAGGTCATCTAATATGTGATGTTGTTGACTCCCTTCAGGTAGGAGAGTTTTAAGACACTCCACTCTAGGAGAGTACAGTAAGACCTGTTGGTTTCCACAGGAGAGAATCAAATAAATGAGATCAAAAGTATCACTTGAAAGAGGTTTAAGAAATGCAGCCAGCTGGTGTTAAAGAAAGGGTATAATACTCCACATCATATGCACAGTGATGTTGGTAAATAAAGAATTGTTATTCTTGCAAGTAGGTTATTTTTAGTGCTTGACTTTAGAAGCCATACATTTAAATGTATTTTGTTTATGTAAAAGTGTATATCCATCTGAAACAGCGGGGGGTCTTACAAAAGCACTATAGCTGTGGCTGTTTGGATGGCACCACACTCAATAAACTGTCATGTCCCTTCTGAATACAGTTGAAAAGACAATCCTTGTTATCCCGTGTTTGGCACTATAAATCATGGTTAACAGATCCTAATTTGCTTAGTAGGGTAATGAATGATCTCCAGTTTTCTCACTGTAATTAGTTTTACCAACTATTATTGAGTATACTGAAATCCATTTTAGCTCCACTTGAAAATCTCCATGTGCCCATTCTTTGCACACATGAAGCTGACAACAGAGGTTATGAATCTTCTGATAGTAGATTCAGCTTCAAGAAAAGTGGACAAGATCCCAAGTAGAAATCTCTCTCTGGGTGGTGATTACCTATTAGAGTTTGCAGACCTCAATGGAGCAAATTTGGTGTGGAGCAGTGAGACCTGGAAGCACTGGTGTTTCTTTATCTGAAATCTTTTAGGTGTTGTCTTTTGTTTTTCAGGAGCCATTGAAAATGCGGTTTATTGTAACAGCTGCTATAAGGGAAGCATCATCATTGCCAACTAAATACATTGCGTGTAATAAAATCTACCCCAGGTCTATTAATTTTAGCATTTATAAACTGTAGCACTGTTCCTAGGGAGAACTGAGACTCATTAAAGAGTTTGCTAACAATATGACCATCAACACAAGAAGAACAGCAAAAGCAGGTGTATGTAGATTTCCAGCTTGTCACTAATCATAAGGAGAATAGCTGGAGCAAAACGACTGTTTTTAGAGAACAAAGCAGTGTATTTTTCTAGAGGTTAAGAAAAACATATTAGTAACTCAATATCTGAGGAACATTTAGGCAAGCAGAATAAATGACCTGGGCTAGTCTAGATGGGTCTCAGATCATTTTGAACAGTTGCAGGTAGTTTGTAGACAGCTACATTTTAAAAACCTTGAGGTTTTGAGTACATGTTTTTGATGGTATTGTAGGTGAACTTCCTTCATAATTTTTCTTCCAACAGAAATCAATTTAGAAGAATCAAGACATGATCATTTAAAAGGAAATCTTAAGTTTTATAATTCCCTCTTCTGGAGATTTAAGATTTATATAAGTAGCAGAAAGACTTAAGATTTGCCGTCAGTCTGAATTTGGTCTCTGGTGTCCCGTGTTACATGTAGCTCATCTTTTGCTCATCAGCTCTTGCAAAGCAAAAGAATTATTTTTTGTGTGTTGCCCCACTTTTTCTCTTTCCCCTACCACATGGCACAAATTGCAGATGTGAACCTGAGTAATAAAGAATTGCTTCACTGATTGCTAAACATGCATTATGGTGCTTTTAAACTCATTTAAGGTCATCGTACTGCAAATTAGTTTGATTGTGAGCAGTTAAGCTGTCATATACAAAGCCTTCGTCTTCCAAGGGTCTCAGTTCCGTATCATTAAAAGAAAATGCTCAATAACATTGAATGTATTCATTGTATGTTTAATATTTTGGAGGAAAGATCATGTTGGGTGTCTAGAGGAAGATCTGTATCATTTCCTGAACAGAAAAGGCATATGCAGTCCCCGAGTGCCTCATTGGTAGTCCTGGGTTTGTATCATGTTTGAAGGTGGTTGACCATGTTCTGCATGAAACGAGTCAGTTTGCTCTTGTTACTGAAGTTTTGGACTTGGTGGATTATTTTTTTTTTTGTAACCCAACTAGAAAGAGCAACACTGGACTTTTTCTGATGCAAATTACATGATGGTGTTATTCATTGTGGTGAGCTTTTACTCAGATAAATGTAAAATATTTTTTTTCTCCTATGTGCATTTAAAATATATGGAAAGTCTTGGCAAAATTTCTGCATTATTTAACTTGAGAATTTGTAGAATAGCACAATTGTGTGCAAAAAGGGATTATGGTAGAAAGTGTTATGGTAGAAAGGAGTTTAAAAGATACAATCTGGTGAATTCCCTGGCTAAAAGGGGTCTGTGCTGGTGATTGCTTAGGTCAGTGCTGTGCCAGAGACACCAAAATGTTGAGTGCTGGTTCATCCTGCTCTCACGTTTGGGTCTGTTGTGTAGAGACCATGTCACAGAGCTCCTCTGCAAACCTGGAGACCTTGGAAATCAGCAGTGCTGTTCCTTGACTGACTGATAGCATTGCTCTGGAGAGAAACAGTGCAAAAGCCTCTCAGGAAATACAAGTATTCCATATGGATGGATTAATGATGAGGAGAAGCCACGTGACAGTATTATTTTGATGTGAGCTTCACAGATCTTTCATTTTGTCATTTTCTGAAGAAATGCTCTCTCTTCCTCACTTTCTCATATTTTGGAAGAATAGATTAACTAATTTAGGCTGCATCTTATTACTTAATCTTTTAAACAATAGATCTTCCTGCTAAACTGACAAGTAAGGAAATACTGGTATAGTTCAGTAGGGAAAACTGCAGGAGCTCAGTTCCAGAACTTGCCCAAAGTATGACTTGTACCTCTGGGAATGATTAGTGTGATGACGAATACGAGTATATTCTTCTTTTGAGTCACTTGGAGGGATGGTGGGATTGTACCTGAAGCGGGGAAAACGTCCCCTGATTGCAAGAATTAAGGCTGAATTTCACAGAAAAGAGTCCAATCCTCTTTCTCAGCCTTTTATGTCAGAACTCAAAATTGCTGTCTGATAAAATGTAGGACACCAGATTGAATTACTTCATTGAACCACTGCTGTCCCCTGTTAATGGTAATTGCACGGATATAGCGGTCTTTCTTGGCAACATCTCAGATATTTACCTCCCACTGTTTTTCAATTCAAACCTTTGATGAAAATATTCCCAGTACTTCTTTAAAGCAGACACCCAACTGTCTTCCTTGACAAAGGCAAGGTCTTTAAATCAGATCCTGACAATTTGTGACACAGCAGTCTATCTAAATCACCTTTTACCTATGTCACTGTGTCATTTCCTGAAAAAAAAAGTGTCCATCAGAGGAAGGTTGCTGAAGGCTTGGTGCTCGGAGAGTCTGTGCGTGTGTCAGCATGAAGCTGAAAGATTTGTGTGTTTGTTTCAGTGGAAGTAATTAGATGAAAGCTTGTAAAGTTGCAATGCATGCTGTAATGGTTCATTATAAATATTTGGGGGTACTTCGTCCATAAGAAAAACATTATTAGGTTATTGCCGTTCTCAGACCATTAGGAAGTGAAGGTTTTTTGATGGCTTTTCCTTTAGCAAAGGTAAATTGTAAAAAAAATAATAAACCAACCGAAAACAAAACAAAAAATCAGGGCAAATGTTTTCTTATTTGCTACACCTGAGGGTTAATGTGCATTCCGCTGAAGTAGCTTATTCACCTCCTGAAATCTCATCTCACTTGATGTTCTGAACTCTCCCTCCCACGGGGAGACGTGGATGCCACATCCACCATTCGCTCTGGCAAATGCTATTGTTTCAAGCCATCTCGCATCACAACGAGCAGTCCTTTGACTCATGCAGTCGGATCCGTGCAGCTTTCATTACCGAGGAGCTTCTGTCTAGCGCTCATGCTAGAGGGTTTTCCACCAGATCTCTTTGCATTACTGAGTATGCTTTTGGTACAAACTCAAGGTTGGCATATAGCATTGGTGGAGCTGGCCATATTGTGTAACATCGCTGTAAAATAACGTCTAGGAAAGATCTGTGAGAATCACTGGCTTGTGAATGAAGAGAAAGTAGTTTCTATGCATATTTATTATGAATGTTTAAGCTGTTCATTTTATTCGGTGACCTATATAACAGTGCTCTTCAGCATAGAGACAGTGCCTACCTGTGCATTTGTGCAGTACATTGGTAAATAGCTTTCTAGCTATTACTGTAATAGAACTTTTAAACACTAATAGCATTGACTAATTGCTCCACCTTAGCAGATGAAAAGAGATTGTTAAATGGCAGAGTAGACACCAACGATGATAGAAGATCACGAGATAACTTCATTAGCAAAGTGTTAATCCTTGCCAAGGAGCAAGTGTCTGTCAGGGATGGTGATGAAAGATGAGTTTGGAGGGGAAAACTGACTATTCTACCCTGTGTGAGTGCATGTGCCAGCCTGGTTCGTCTTTGGAGTGGCGTCACTGTAGCACGCAGTCACACTTGTGCCATTTGGAAATGAAAGAACCCTTCAAATGGAGGGTTAGACTGTTGGGTGTATCAGGGAAATCAAGAGGAATATGTTGCAGTTTCAAGGAATCATCTGAGGCCAGATGGAATGGTTTTCCTAGTGCACAGCTGAAAGAAAAGGTAGAAAGAAAACAGAGGGGCTTAAGGTTTTTAAAGCACTTTTAAAAATTCTCCTAGAAGAGATGCTCTTGCAATTTTGAGTCCCCTCTGCTGTGATGGGAAATGGAGAGGGGAAGAGAACTGCTGCCTCTTCTCCTGCTCCCATCTTACCTTTTGACTTCTCAGGTGGCTCCTGAAGACAGGAATAACTAAGTTCAGACAGTTTAATGGCATTGCAACACTTACAGTATCCAGATTCTACTTTCTTTGATGAAATATGGTGTTCAAGGTAATAATCGAAGTATTTGTACTACTGTGCAAAAGCCCCAGAAATTTTCCAACTGCAGCCCCTGTTTCTGTAGAGAAGCTCACGCACACACAGAGGTTGGAGAATTGGCAGCACAAGATGCCGGGAAAAGGAATGTGTTTTGGGGCTCTCTGATGCTGGTTAGTCCATCTGCAGAGAGATGGCTTACACCTGGTGATAAGCCGTGCTCTTCTTCTCTCTTCCTGCCTCCCCCACAGCATTCACATCTGGCTTGCAGGGCTGTTTCCACCTTGAAGTGGCAGCTGTGGCAGAGACAATGTGCTCTCAGAGCAGAGAACGGAAGCACAAGCAAACCTGAACCACACACTGGCAAATCCAGGCAGGCACCTTCTACGGCATTTGCTGTGTGCTTGGAGTTGCCAGCTTGGAAGAGGCAGCCGCAAAGCCCGGGATGCTGTTAAACACCACCCAGGCCTTGTTTGCTCCCTCCCCATTCCCCCTCCCCGCTGAACACAAACTGTGAGAAGTCCAAGAACTGCTCTGGTGCCAACAAGAGCAAAATTACTTACAGCTGGTGAATGCCACCTGCTCCTGCCGAACTTCAGCCAAAACAGTTTCCTCCCCGGGGTGCCCTGGAGTGGGGAATCCGAAAGCTGTTCAGAGCAGGGTGATATTTAGTGTGGATGGGGAAGAGACATTGCAGTTCTTGCTTGAGAGCAGAGTGTGTTTCGCAGGAGGTCTCTAGTACTAATGGCTGTCTCTCCTTTCCTTTTCCAAGCTCCCTCAAATCACCCCTTCTGCATTCTTCCAGTATGGTGCTTATGAATATTAATTCAGCACTCTCTCCCTTTATATGCCGTCCAATCCCCCATCCAATCTCATGCAAATTTAATGTGTTTTTTTTAAAAAAAAATAAAAAAAAATCTGCAAATAATAGCAAGAGCAGAGTATCTTGGAGGCTCTCTGATGTACTAATACAGTGATACCTGACGATACTGTGTTTTTTTCTGTGGTAGAAGCACTCCTTGACCCCAAGGAAAGAAGAGAAACACCCTTCCTTGAGATTCCTACTCTGTTTCTTAATAACCTTCTTCATCCATCACTAGGATCATTTGTTTGCCCAGTGTTTTTCCATAGTTTGCAGGTTATTTTACAATTTCGGTTTACTAAGTACCTATTGCTTACTTAAATTACCTGTGCTATAGAACAGTAAATAAAAGGAAAACATCATTATGAATTCATATCCAGAGGCTCCTTAGCAGCCCTCTGATCACCGTATTCTTTCTTATAGAGTACTTAATTGGTTCAAAGGAGTTTGTTCTTGTTGAACCAGCAGGAGTTTTGTTGTATTTAACTAGAAAACCATCAGTGTCTGAATGTCTGCATTCATTTATTTAAAGGAAGGATTTGAAGAATGCTGTTGTTGAATTGATCTGCTTAGGCTTAGGCAGCTCAGTGAGATGACCTGTACAACAGGCACTTGCCTAGGTCCCTTTCAGAGTCAAAGCCTATGTTGATTCATTTTGGTGGTTATATCTTCATTAGTCATTGCTTCTTGCTCTCATTCTTTGCAGCTTTGTTGCCAGTGTTTCTTTCTTCTTTTTTGTGCTCTGCCATCATTGCTTGATTTTGATAGACCTGCTATGAATTTGCTCTTCCTTCATTTCTCAGTTTAGTCCTTTTCCTTGCCTATCTGCAAAACAAATGCCTGAAGTGATAGTAACTATGGCCCCTTTATTATTTCTTGTAAAGATCATCCAGGATGTTTATCTGAAGGTAGGTTTGCTGCAACTTGTTTAAATAGATAAAGAAAGCTTCAGACAGCGTATGAGAGAGCTGCGATGCTGTCAGACATTCACTTGAATATATAATTTCAGCCATAAAATTAATCATATTTTTTCTGTTGGTAGCCTTGTTTCTTAAAACTTCTCCAGGTCCTCTCTAGGGACCTTGATGAACAGAGTCTTCTACCTGATGTTAATGATGAATATGTATGTGAGCAGTTGAAACACAAGGTTTTTTCAGAAGTTGTAATCCCTGGAAATTCCACTGGCACCCTGTTCTGTTTCTTCCATCTTTCTCTTCCTCATTCCACACTGCCAGGAAATTTGTTGCTTCTGATATAGGATACCTCTTTGGAGGAAGTGATCATTTCCTTGCTATGCATACCCCAGAGGAATGTAAAATGCTTGTTCCCTATAAAAGGATGATTGTGCTGCCTAAAAGTGCATAAAAAGGCAGCACAGTGAAAATAGGTCGCAACCATTATCTAGAGGTCATTGCATCAAAACTCCATTTTGCAGTTTTTCCTTGAAAAACAGCTTCCCTGATCCAGGAGGTCTGGTTCTCTCCCATGCTTCTGTGCTCATGCTTTCCACAGTGCTTAGGGTCTTAATAGGGATGTAGTTTTCTCTTCTTTTTTCAATTTTTATGTCAGCTGACTGTGTTCGTATAGCTAGAGAGCAGTAAAGTATTTCCTCTATTGACTGCTGCATCTAAAATAGATTAAATTAGTGTTTATTTAACTTTTTACTGCTGACTTACAAAATTACTTTTAGTCTGGCTTGAATATATAACTTTTTCTATTAATTTATTGCTGTGCTCTGCTTTGATTGCTTTTTTGCAGTGGTATCAAATTGTATGCTGCTTTAATATTTTCTCCAAGATGCTCTCTTGATTAATTCCATGTCGGATATTTATACCATGAAGAGGGATACTACTTAGAAATTCAGTTTCTTAATAAATACCTATTTTTAAAGTGCACACTTTTCTGAATTAAGGTGACTTGATTTAATTTTAGTTAATCACACTTTGTTCCTTGAACCTTTTGCATATACATTGGAAGAAAATAGTTTCCTGCATCATGACTCACGCATACGGCATAGGATACAGCATCAGAGGGGAGGCAATTTTGGGATGATGTGCAAAGTGTATCAGTTTAAATTTCTGTATAGTACCAGAATGATTTCTATTTTGGTTCTATGGCAGGATTGCAGTGAGAGCCTGAGAGTTCCTTTCATTAGTTTCTATATATGTACATTAACAGTCCTTGTCCCCGAAAGCTCGTAACTGAAGTTAACTTGGAGATTTGAGATCAAAAAAAGAGAATAAACCACTGGAGAGGAAAGAATATCACCCAAACGTATTATGTGTAAACAACTAGGTGATCTTAAAAATCAGAAGCCAGTTCACAGTTGCTGTCCATAGCCATTAGTCTGTGTGTTTATGGAAATGAAAAGGCACAGGATGAAAAAGAGAAACTGTACAGTCTAGTTCCAGAGCTCCCAGTTTGTGGTGAGCAGTCCAGGTCCATTGGCTGCACCAGAACTGGCCGGGTGACTCCAGGCGATGCTCAGTCTGTGTGACTCAGCAAGTGGCAACGCAGTCACTGCTTGGGTAGGGACCAACACACTTCACAAATCCTAGTTTTCTGTGTAGCTTGTTAGGAGAGTATTATTTTTTGTTCATGGTGGTGCTTTATTTTTTGCTTGTTTTGTTCTAGGAGTTCATACACAGCAAAACTGATGTTTTGATGGGGTCTTGAATTTGTTTCTTATCCTAACCCGTTACAGTTGGCTTTTCTTTACCCCAAAAAATCATCTAAATAATTAGAGTTCTTTTTGAGACATGCAGTTTTTAATATATGATATGAATATAATACATACTATTGTACATATTTATACTATAATATATATTCTGTGAATATTATCATATGGTAAATATATAATATATATATTACTATAACGTATGCACCGTGCATCTGAATCTCGCATACCTGTCCTTTAGCTGTGTCAGCTGTAGTTGCTCTCTGCATCTGAAGTCTGGCTGTACCATGAGTGCTTCCTCACCTCCTTCACCAGCCAGCATGAAATAGATTTAACCAAAACTTTTAGTAATTTGCTTTTTTAAGCTGCTGTTGTTGATTCTGTGTGTGTTGGATGAAGGTGCACTCGCACCATCCCTTTTGGCTGCACTCTACACGTGGTAAGTTCTGACAGGGAAGCAATAACAACCCACGGGGAGTTTGCAATGTTTTCAAATGCAACAGCTGTTTGTAAAGTCAACATCTGTCCTGGCCTCTGTCTCAACATTGTCACTGTTTTCATATTTTTGAATTGAGCATTTGTGTGGTTTATATAAAAACATTCAATTTTAATGGCTTTTCTTCTGATTTTGTGTTTTGTTTTGGTTTGTTTGTTGTTTTTTTTTTGTTTGTTTGTTTGTTTTTTACTTCCTATGTCCTTTTGAAGGAAAAGAAAAGCACTTGTATGTAGATTTATTTATTTTTCTCCCAAAACACCTCTGCTGATGGAAAGGTCTTGTTGCTTAGTGATAACAGCAGTATTTCTCACATCAGTTTAAATTTCACTCTCCTCTCTTCACAGCCTCATCTCAACAAAGCATAGGTTCAAGTTTAAACACACGCTAACATCCATTTTAGTCAGGAGAGCGTGTAAGCACACACGCATAACTGAAGTCAATGGGATTTAAGTGTGTCCTTCACTTTAAAGCATGTGCTTCACTGAATACAGGGGGGTTTAATCTGAGTGGTTTGGAAATTACAGTGGCCTTGGACATATCGGTTCTTTTATCCATCTGGAAAAAGGCCTGCTGTGAAATTTAGTAAGTACTGTTCACACTTCAAAACTTTTGTGTAAAGCGTGGTTGTTTTCTTTCGTGTTCATCTTCCTGGCAGTATGTTTTCGTTTGCACATAAAAGCACGGTTATCAAGATGGTTGGAATTTGTTCCTGTGCGTTTGAGTGCGCTGGTGTTGAGAGTGATGGGTGGAGGTAGGCGCTCAGCCCGTGGTCATGCACAGCTCTTCTGTCTGAAGAGTAATGGCCCCCAGGGCTGCAATATTCAATCACTGCAACTGGCACCAGAGACTTTCCAGTGGCCACTTGTAAGTACTTAACTCACTCTGGCTACTGATGTCTTTCCATGTACCGTGTCAGAATTCACAGCTTAAAGGCAGCCTGACGAGCAGTTGCTCCTGTCTGTCTGTCTGAGTATCTGTGTTACTCCTGTAGCTGTTGACACGTGTAATTCTCGCTCAGATGTTGAACTGCAGCTCAGCAGCTGGGCCCCGGTGTTTTGAAAATCTTTGAGAACTAATTAGGCTCTCCTCAGAGTATGGCTCATCCAGCCAGTCTGAATAAACAAATGTCACCATTTGTATTAGGAAATCTCTACAAATGACTGATCCCTGTCATGGGGTAACATTAATCTTTTTAGTATAGATTTCCAATAGTTAACCATCTGGCTCCATGCAGTTTTCCAGAAAACATTCACTACCGGGGCCAGTGGAAAGAAGAAGGTGGGATTAATAACCTGAATACATCATATGAAGCATTAATCTTTAGGATTGGCCATTTGTTTTTATCAGAACAACTCCCTTAAGATAATATTTCACAGCATGTGGTACTTGCATGGACTTCTTTCAAAATGAGAAAATGTTTCAGTATCTGTCATGATGTGCAGTTTGCAAATTTAGAGGGGGTGATAAAGGCCGTAAGAGTTCTACATTCTCCTCTGATTTATGTTGCACTTACAGGCCTGGCCTGGGTAGTGGAAATAGCTTCTCTTTGCAACATTTGTTGTTAAAGCTTTTCATTCAAAATAAGGCTTTTATACAGGAATCTGAAATAAATGTTAGTAATTAGTACACAGGCTGGTACAGGCAGCACAATTCAATCCCATGGATGGATTTTGCCAACTGAGCTGTAAAGATAAGTCCCGCGTCTTGGTCTAAGTTAAATGATCTTAATCCGGCTAAGCATTTAGGCACCTGCTTGACTTTAATAACCAGTTGTTCCACAGATTTCCTTGGTCCTAAGTGCTTTGTTGAAATCCAGCCATATGACTTAGGTCCTGCCTGAGGTCCCTGACTTGCAAGCTGTGGCAAATTAAAGGCGAAAAACAGCTGAAGAGGTTACGGCCCTCAAGCTGTCTGTCCTGCCCTTGTGATGGAGATTACGTCCTCTGCAAGGCAGATGAATGAATGGCTTCTAAAGCATATTAAGTTAAATTCAAATTGGAGACATAATACTCCAAGCTGAAAACTTGAGCGCTCCAGAAGCTGCTTCATGAGCCATTCAGTTGTCTCTGCTGCGGTGGGATGACAACTGCCATCAGGGGAACAGAGTAGCTAGTGTAGGGGATGGCAACTCCTTTGGCTGTCTGGTTTTAATCTATGACTGCATGCAAATCAGAGCTCTCAGTCCCTTTCCTGACAGCCTGGCTCATGAACCTCACTGCTCTGTGCAAAGCTGCTATGCTGCTGCCCAACCTCCCTCCAGTGCCATCCAGGGCTCGCCTGCCTTTATCACCAGCCCAGTACAAGAAAATCAATTTAAACTGTAATTTCCTTGAGAGGAGGGACTACACCTTCCATGTGTTTGGGTGCAGCATACTGTGAATACTATCAGAAGAGAACCAATGATTTGCCTAATCTACATGTGACACTGGTGCACTTGAGTAATGTACAGCCCTCTCTACATAAACCATGCTTATACCTTCTCACCCAATCGCGTCTGTTGCAGTATTTCCAAATAAATGGTGGGTTTCTTACTGATTCTTCCTGATAGAGAGCGATTTGTAATAATCTTGTCATTCCAAACGCATAATAATACTAAATGAAGACATTTGTTGAAGGAAGTGTTTGTAAATTACATGCAAATTCAAGCCTTGCTGGCATTAATCAATACTGAAACACAACTTTTGCATTTCTGATATAATACTGCTGAACCTAATCCCATGGATTTTACATTTCCATGTGAATTAAGCATTTATTTTGATTTAAAACTTTTTTTTTTCTACTGGGAAAAGAAAATGCCTTATTTTTTTCTTTTCTTTTTTTGAGTATTTATGCAGTCTGGGAAGACCTGCACTTCCATACACGAACCTGGTAACTTTTGTGCGTAGTAAATTAATCCGTATTACTTAAACCTGTTTGTATACTTGTTTGTTTGTGAATTTAAGATGATCAACCCCTCTGACAGAACAGACTTAAGTGAGTTGCCCATTCTAAAGATGACAGTCACCTGAGTCTTTTTCTCCAAATCAGCTTGATTACTGCAGTTGGATGTGGTCATGCCTGTTTTCCTGGCCACTTACAGACTGGAGCTTTGTGGTATTGGTCAGCCCCTGAATTATATTCCCAGCAGCTGTTCTACCTCCCATTCTTCTGGAGAGGCATGTGCATGTGAGAGGTTGCTTAAAATACAGCCACAACACCAGAAAGTCCTGCACAGTGTTGTCAAGCGGGTTGGTTCACTTCCATGGGACCAGGCAGGATGCGTTACATTAGGGACATAAGTAAAACTTTGTATGGTAAGGCTCTATCAAAATGCTATTTGATTTCAAGCAATGCAGTGTTTTATTTCTGTGGTCCTGTTTGATTGAGAACATTGCAGAGGTCCTGTGCTTCCCTAGTTGATTCAAGGGTCAGTGCTAGACCCTAGTGGGAATGGGTGGGATCAGAGTCCTCTCTTAGATGCTTAATTTTTTTGCAGGATTTGGTGGAACTAGAGCTCGAGGTAAACCATCAAACCCATTTCGGGATGGTTTGCAGGTTTTTTTTGTCAGGCATTTCAATACCAGTGTATATTGGTTCAGCACTATTGATATTGCATACTTAGTGATGTAGATGCAATGATATTTTCATACGTATTTCCATTTAAAATAGAGAGATGCTGCCATATCTTCCAATTGTTTTTTCGTTTAATCTTTCCACTGCTATCATCCACCCGTTTTTGTTGAATGTGGAACCTGCAGTGGATTGTTTTTGATAACCACTAACACATTCTACTAACAGTGATTTTTTTTTTCACTTGTTGTAGCTATACAAGATTAATTGTACTTGATTTTATTTTAAAATATTAGGCATCCATAATACAAAAGCTGACACTCTTGGGCATTTACCCTACTGGATTATTTATGTCACAGACAAATTTTTTATGTAAGCAATTGCTTCAGGGTGAATGCAGAGAATGGGTACTGTTTATTTACAACCATGTGCATGTAAACTGGTGTGTTTGTGTTTTCTAGGAATGGCACTACTGTGGCACGTTCTCATCCTGTTAAACTCTAGCGTTTGGAATATTTAAGAGGCTGCTGTACTTCAGTCCTACCAATCTCTTTATTTTAGGCCTGATTTAAAGCACGTTGAAGTCAATGCACATTCTTTGTTTGATCTCAGTACGTATCATTCTCAGTGATTTGAAGTTAATCGACCAGATCATCTTCTGTGATACATGTAGGTGATATTTATGTGTCTGCACAAATGTGCATCTGTGCATACGCCGACATAAAATTTTGCCTATCATCATAGATTGTTGTGCTGTGGAGTTCCTCATCTTGAAACTCTTGATGAGGGAAAGACTAGCTTGGTGTGAAATGGACAACAGTGGAAATAACTGACATGTCCTTCTCAGTTCAGTTATTTTCAGCAACTAGAGTTCAGCGGTCAATCCACTCAGCACTGCAGGGCAATGCTGCTGTTGGCGACTTGCAGCATCCTTGCTGCTGGGTGTATTAACTTTGGTTAAAGAGAGAGTAAGGGCTCTGGTGTAAAAGTCACTGGCTTTGGATCAGAACTTAAATACAGTTCTTATCTGCTAGATTGTTCAGCTATTATGTTTTCAGAGTGTATTTGTGTGTCTCTTGCTATGTTACTTTTGCGTTAATTGTCTGAGGGAAGCAATATTTTCCAGAAAAATATTATTAAAGAAATAGGGTCTGATTTTCTGTTTCTTCAGCACCGACATCAGGGTGACGTAACTCCTTTGAAATCAATGCAGTTATACCAGAATAAAACTGGTGTTAATGGAGTGCAGAAATTGATGTTAATGGAGTGAAGAAATCTGAGAACTTCTTTATATCAGACTCAATTGACTCTAATTTTGATCACCTCCCTTGAACTGGAATTAGTAAACACTGAAATAGATAGAACTGCACTGGAGTAAAAATAGTATAATTACATGGAGAATACATCCCTTATCACTCAAAGTGACTGCTACATAACCATTCTAACTTGAATTTTCTTAGTGGAAATTATTCTTTAATCAATCCATTTAACTTGAATGGTTTCAGAAATCCCGCCAGCATTTCAGTCACAACTCAGATTGTGTTTTATGGAATACGTTTTTGCCTTGAGAGGATCTTCTCCGAATGTATCGCTGTTCTAACTCAGCTTCCTTCAGATGAAGTAGAGGGACGTAAATTTGACGCTCTGAAAGCCAGGAAACCAGAGTCTGTAAGTTTTAATAGATCTTCCAGACTGTTATATGCGGTAACAGTTTTGCTTTTAAAATAAGGCTGAATGGTCGAATTGGAGATCAGATAGTGAGATTCAAAACACACATAAACACAAATGAAGGCAATTTGCTTTTCAAGGTCTTCAGTGCTTTGTATTTAGATGTTTGCAATTACACATTTGTCTGTCATAACTATAAAACTTTGGATGTGGTGATGGAGTTCTTCTTTTTCACTGCCTCCCTATTGCTGTTGTAGTGCCGTGTGGTTGCACAAGGTCACAGTCACAGATAAACAACAGTGAAATCTATCTTTAGGAGAGGCAATAAGTCAGGAGTAGTACATTTTTGTCCTCTCCATCTATCGCTATGTGCAGAAAAAATGACTCTAAAGTAGAGCAGCATCTAGAACATCTTGTCATAGGAGTACACTGAATTATTAGTGTACATAGCCTGCTGTGCCTCCAGCTGCCACAAGAAAAGCCGTGGCTTATGTCAAAACTTCTGTGCGAACTCCTGATCTATATTTGCCTTATTGGTCCTTTTGTGTTGTTGGTACATACTCAAATTAGATTGACCCGTCAGCTGATGTAGGGGGAACTGGGCTGGTACGGAGCTGCCTTGAATCTAGAGGCTGCAAAGCCTTTTAACATCACTCCTTCCTGGTGACATTGCAGTATTTTCAGCAGACCTGGGCTAGCAATTTACAGAATGGTTATCTGGAGTTTTGGAAACTGCGACTTCCTCTTTGGACTGTGAATTTTGTTATCAGTTCATACCCATCTTTCAGCGAAGTACAGTGGAAGATGCTGGCTGGGATTGCAATCAGAGTGATGAATGTCTTTCCTGTAATTTTCAACATCTAAACTTTCTGTGTATGAGAACAGGCTTTGAAATTGTCTGAGATTAAATTCCTCATTATTCACACAGCAATGTAAGCCATTGTTTGATTCTGAAATTCTGGTGGGGAGACATAGGGATGAGAACACGCTTTTGTTGAGGGGAGTTAATCATCCAAATTCCATCGCAATCTAGATTTGACAGATTGTTTGGAGCAATGACTATAGAATACATAACAGGGGAATGTCTCAGAAGATTATATTGAGCAGGGTTTAACAGATGAAAGCTGTGATCCATGATTGGATTCTTATTTTTGAATAAGAAAAAGTGAGTACACCTGAAGCAGTGCTTCTTGAGAGGTGTGGGGTGATGGCTGGCTATCTTATTCCACTTTTCCTGCTGTCTGAGTGGAATCATAGAATGGTTAGAGTTGGAAAGGACCTTAAAGATCATCCAGTTCCAACCCCCCTGCCCTGGGCAGGGACACCTCCCACCACACCAGGTTGCTCCAAGCCCCATCCAGCCTGGCCTTGAACCCCTCCAGGGATGGGGCATCAACAACTTCCCTGGGCAACCTGTTCCAGGGCCTCACCACCCTCACAGCAAAGAATTTCTTCCTAAGATCTAATCTAAATCTCCTCTCTTCTAATTTAAAACCGTTCTCCCTTGTTCTGTCACTCCGCTCCCTGACCAAGAGTCCCTCTCCAGCTCTCCTGGAGCTCCCTTCAGATCCTGGAAGGCTGCTTTCAGGTCTCCCCAGAGCCTTCTCTTCTCCAGGCTGAACAGCCCCAGCTCCCTCAGCCTGTCTTCATAGGAGAGGCACTGGCTGCTGAAATAGAAGCCAAATGAAACATTAGGGACTCTGCAAGTCTAACTCATGATTCTAGCACTGCAGTGAAGTTTGAAGCTAATGAAAAGAAAATACTGAACCACTGCCTTAAAAAAAGAGGAAGAAATATTTATCATATGCAGTAGTTTGAAGGCCTCACCTTTGTTATAGTCGACCAGAAGCCTGAAGGACTAGATTATTTTTTTTTCCTCTGACATAAATCAGTTCTCAGTGTTACCTTGGGCGTATCAGTTGTGGGGCTTCGATTTCAGTGACTTGAGATCTGTGGATAAGAAAAGACATGAAAACGTCTCCCAAGGTCTACGCCTGCTAAGCAGAGAGAGATCCAGGACCAAATGCGAGGTATCCTCAGCACGTAACAAGTAAAAGCTGCAACTGACTTTGACTGGACTTTTCTGTGAATGAAGTTTTCCCTCTTAAAAAGCACAACAAAACGGCTGACCGTGTTTTTCCATACTAGGCTTGTGGATGACATAGTGATTTGTAAGCAAGATATTTGTATCTCGAAGCAATGAGAATTTCTCTCCATGGCTATAAACACCGGCAGTTGCTCCCTTACAAGGGAGCACTCCAGCACCTATCGTTAACTATGCACAGTACATCATGGTTTATTGGGTTTAGTATAGGTTGTGGAGGATAGTTGTGTATCTTTTGCGGGTTGCTAGGTTATACACAACTTTTTTACTAAACACATACAGCAAATAAAATCACATAAGTGCTGCATAATGGATTGTGGGGTCAACTTCTTCCTCTTTCTTCATTTTGTAGCTTATTTCAGCCTCTGAGAAATGCGAACAATTATGCAGGTGTAGTGTCCACCAAAAGTAAGAAAGATTGAATTTGCTATTTGTAGCACTATAAAGCAAATACAGAATTCAATAATGTGTATTTTCATTATCCTAATGGAAGATTTCAGTATGTTAAATGTGTTCAGATGTCCTTGGCAAAATTGGGGTCAGTCATGTGAAATGGAGACAAAATACGTTTCATCATCTTGTGGTTATTATACTACAAGGATTTCATTGTAAGGAGCAACAGGTAATTGCAGCCACGTTTCTGATACTATTGACTGCATTATCTGATGGAAATTATTTCTTTCTTGATTATTTAAAATGAACCTTTTACGCTTCTCATGTAAAAAAGTTGTGGAGTTTTTTGGCAAAATCCATTACAGCACCACTGTTAACAACAACAAATTAAGAGTGTGCACTTCTCAAGCAGGTTGTATCTGAGGACCTAAAGGGGCTTTAGGGAAAAAATTGCGATTAAAATTCTTGTGTGTGGAAGGCAAATGGAGGAGATGATTAGCATGAAACCGAGTTGTTACTCATTATAGGCCTGAGTGAAAACTGCAGAAGTCAATAGTGAGACATTCATTAGTGTAACGAGCTGTGGCTTGGATATGCTATCCCCAGCTCTGCCCAGGTTGGTGGGGTGTTTCGTTGATGTCTGCAGGATTAGGTTGTAAAGTGGATTCCTCTGTCTGGGGTGACCCTGTGCAGTGGGCATCCTCTGCCTGAGCGCTCTGAGCAATGTGTGGGGCTTGCAGTGTCCCCGTATCTGATGGAGATTCTCTGCTACAGGGTTTGTTTTGCAGGAATCGGACTGATTCCTCTGCGGAGCTCTGCAGGACTTGGGTGACCTGCTCTTTTGGTTCAGGACCTACATTTGAACTCAGTGCTATCTTGCAGCAGACCAGGGATGAAGGTCCTCCTGCAGTAATTATTACATCATCTTCTTTCATTGCTTTTTACGTCCCAGGAGACACACACTCTTCCATGATTTCTTTCCCTCGTTCATATGTGGACACAAACGTAGACACACTCGTACATATACACACGCTTCCCGTGCTGATAGTCCCGGGCTACTAACAGAAGTGTGAGTACATTAAGTGCTTTAATTCATTCCAAGATAGCCACAGGAAAACAAGACAGCTCGTAAAACCTGGAAGGTTATGGGAACCCAGAATTCTGCCTCTTCTAAGCTGACAGTCTGTCCCAGTTCATGCAGGACGTACTTCAGAGAGATTATTTATTTTTTTCAGATGGTGTCAGAGGTACAAAATGAATTTCCATATTACACTGGAATATGTTGTTTGCTGTCTGAGGTCTGGGCTCTCAGTTCCCCCTGTTTTTCACAATACAAGATGCCCTTTATAGCTACCAATTTGCAGATTTAGGATGCACTGTAAAAAATCTTACTTACGGGATATTTGCCTGGCAGCAAACATGCATTGCTGTGTGCTTCAATTCACTGCAAATCGAATGTTCAAGTATATCAGTTGAAAATGTCTCAGGTTGCCTTTGCCAGGCTTGTCTTTTGCAACCAGTAAAACATCCCTCACTTGCTTTGCGTTTCTCAGTTGGATTTATAAATATGTACATATAGATACATAATTCATCCTGGAAGCATCAGAGCCCAAACTCCAACACTCATATGCTACAGCTCTGCAGATGTGGAATAACTGTTGATCTAAACAGGGTTGTTCTAGATTTACACCTGTGGAGCTTCACGTGGAGGAAGGCCCAAAACATACAGCAGTACCAGTTTTGTTTAGAGCAAGGTTTTAATTATTTTCACTCTTTGATCTACTGTATTGTAGATTTTTATGGGTCAGTGTGGATAAAAAAAAAATAAAATAAACATCTGGTAATGTACAGCTTTGTTTGTGCAGATTTATAGAGCTGGGAAGGGATGCAGCCAGAGCGGGGCTGTGGATCCAATAAAGAGATACTGTGCTTATTTCTGCTTTTGGGGGAAGAGTTGATCAAGTGCAAACATCCCCACTGCTGAGTTTGCTCAGCAAGCTGCTCGAGAGACCCCAGCCAATAATTATGCTTTCCAGGCATTTGGTGTTTTATGAACTTCTTTCTGATTTCTCCCCGTATGCAAATGTGGCGTTTCAGCCAGGTCCAGGCCAAGGCACTGGGAACAAAGTGCTGATGTGACACTTTGCGCCAGGATTTAGGAAGGTCCCTTGAAGCACAAAGTCACGGGAGCTTTAGGGCTGTTAAGCTGCTGAGCCCCAGCACCGTGATGTTTCTCCCTGCCTCTCTCGCACCATTAATTTGCTACCAGTTGTGAGAGCTGGATTCCATGGGGCAGTGACAATAAACCCAGGGAACAGGGTGCCACAACATCTTTTTTGCCATTAGGCATGGATTTTTTTTTTTCTAATTTTATTTTTATTTTTGTTGCTTTCAAAGGAGACTCCCTTTTTATTATTATTATTATTATTTGCAACATGTTCACCAGACAAAATTATTATGTTAAGGCAGAGACATCACATCACTTACATTTCATAGCTCAGTGCAATTTTCATAAAGCGCGAGGCAACATCCAAAAAAACATGACTCAGAATTAGAGTTTCAGAAGATTATTATATAGACATTATTTCCCCCAGGTCACGGGCTTTAGTCAAATTTGGAAGAGAATGAAATTGCCAACAGTGAAAAGCAGACAGAAAGGTATGAGTTCATGAGCAGAGAAATAACATTTTCATTTGTTCCTTCCCCATGGGAAAGATTCAACATTCCGGTAAATGGAGACGGTTATAAGAAATGAATTTTTGTCAGCAGGGATGTGATTTTAAGGCTCACTTATCCATTGGCAATCTAGATTTCTAACCCCAGGAATCTAGGAAATTGCTACAGAATGTAGTCTTTATTATAAACAAGTTTTTTTTTCTTTCTTTTCCTTTTTTTTTTTTTCCACCCTGTCTTTTTTAGTAGTTGAGATTTTTAAGGTTCAGGCCTGTGCTTCTCTGAGCCTTTCAAGGGGTCATATTGCCACAGAATTCTTCTGTGTGGCTTGCTGTCCCTTTGAACTGTGTCTTCTGTGGAGCAGTGATCCCTCTCACCCAGAAATTCCTCTGATCATTGGAACAAGGATGTTTTTGAGAACTGAAAGCACCCCCAGCAATGTGTCGTTTGCTGTAGACTTTGCTCCCAAGGATCTAAGTACCATTCCTTGCTTTGTGCCTTTCCCTCTCGCCCATCTTTTAAGCTCTTCTATTCACACAGGCAAGGAGAATCAAGCAGCAGAGAGCTTTTTAGGGGGTGGCTCTTGTTTCTAGTGTGTACAAATAGGCAGCATTTGCAGGCTTTCCATAGCACAGTCCCAGGCAGACTACTTTGTAATTAAAGAATTTTCTGCCAAGAGAAATGTTCATTTTTTCCTTCATCTGACTCTTCTAACCTCACTGCATTTGGATTCTGTGAGGATGTTCAAATGCTGTTACTGTGCCTTCTTGAGAGTAAAATTGGTTTTATAGAAGCCTAAACCCTTCGTTTCAGATGATGCAGATTGGTCCTCTAACATTATTATCTCCACATTGTTTTAAAATTAATAACTTGAAAATATGTACATCTAAAGCCTCCTTTCCCTAGTGTGTTTTTGTACATTTTAATAACTTTTCTTATGACCAGGACCTATTTGCCTTACTGCATTATTATCAAGGACTGTTATTGCCATTGCCTGCCAACATCTTACTCACCACAGATTGCATTAGTTCTGTTAGCTTCATTATTATTGTGTCTAAACTGCAGTATAATGATTATGGAACATCATGATAGAGGCTGATTAATAAATAAGAATTGATTACTTTGACTTTGTCCATTGTATTAGGCCCGGGAGATTTATCCTGTTGATGTCATTTTCTGAAAAACTGCAAATGCTTAAGAAAGATAGAAAGAGGGGAATATAATTTCGTTTTTCAAATGCACAATCAAATTGCATTCCTTTGTCTCTCCCGGCGTATAAGGGCAATCAGAGCAGCGGCATTAAGAGGCTCTGAGTGGATCCACTCAGTATTTCAGTGTGGAACTTTTCTCCATTTGCTTTCCTTTCTCTTAAAATGTGGGTGTCTGGAGTGTTTTAATGGTGCTGGCTGGCATCAAACAACGAGATATAGCTTTTCCTTCATGCAGGCATACAACTTTCACTAGTGTTTGTTCAGAGAGAGTATTTAAACATGCCTTAAGGAATGGAAAAAATTAAGGTAAAATGTGAAGTATTACAGCTGCACTCGTGCGTCTGCATTTCCTTCTGTTGAGCTGATTCTGGGAGCCTAAAAACCTCTGCTGAGCAACCTCAGCCTCCTCATGAAGGTATTCTGCAGCTCCTTGCCCAGCCAGAGCTGCCTCAGACCTGTAATTCCCACATTCCTTTCTGAAGGAAAGGGCCGGGGCTGCGAAGAAACCAGGAATGGAACAGGAGTTTGGAAACAGGTTTTTTTGCTCTTTTACATACCTTTCCTGGAAACTGAGTGTGAGTGGTCAAGCATGTGTAGGCTTCCCTCTGCAACCCATGGGTGCGAGCTATTACGTGGTCTCCTGGTGAAAGTAGTGGTGAGGCTGGGTTTGAGTTGTGCTCCGATGCTGGATGGTATCCCCGATCCACTGGGCACAGCTGGGCTGATAGGTCCATGATGATGTCACGAGGTAGCTGCGTTGTAGGGGTAGCAGAAAGTGCTCTGATCTATCACTGACTAATTCATCTGCAGGTGGGAAATACAAATGGATCAGAAGAGAGAGAATTTTATATTTTAAGAGAATCTTTGTTAGTTCTAGAGTTGGAGGTAGGTTTTCGTTGCTGACCCCAAATGGTGCAATTTCCTGGCCTGAATCAGGACTGTGGTTATTGCTCTAAGTAGTGTTGAGCATGGAAGGAGACAAAGCAGGAGTGAAGTATGACCCTCACACCTTTTGGGTTATCACCAGTCTCTGAGTAAAAAATGTAGCAAAAAATGTAGTTCAGCAGACTGCCCTGAAGTTATTTGTCCTCTTCTGTCTTTGCAAGTACAGCATAATTTTCTGCATGTACTTGGTTTAATTCTGGCTTACGTCTGTCCCATGAGTGGCTAACTCTCACTGTAGCCAAGACATTTTACAGTAGCAAGATTAATCCTTCTTAGGCTGTGAATTAGCTTTTTTCACCATCACTGTGGCCTTTATCACTGCCAAGGAGTCCGTCAGTGCATGAATAATACAGCCGAACCCTCTGAGACATTTCAAGCAGCTCCCCACCGCCAGCACAAGGAGGGGTTTGGCAGGTATTGGAAATGTGTGCATTTGTTGTGAGATGGTTGGGTTGGGTTGGGTTGGGTTGGACTGGAAGGGAGGGGAAACACGGGTGTCAGGGTTGGCCCAGGGACAGGCACCTCCCATTGTTGCATCCTTGCTGGCCTATGGATGGATTGGGATGGTGAGGAGGTGGCAGAGGCTGCGGGGATGTGCCCTCAGTCAGGCCGGATGCTGAGCTGGAGACTGGATACCGCAGTGAGAGGTGAATGTCTTTGCTAGATCAGTATTTTTCTTTGCTGGGAAACAGCGTTAAATGGAGCTTTACCGAGTTTGATTTGTTGTTTTTCAGCTTGCTGGTTTTTTTTTTCTCTCCTGTAAGAGAGCACTCCATTTGCCAGTGGCCTCCTATGAAAGCATTGCTTGTATTCCTGCAGTATTTATTGTAATTCCTAGAGCTGTCAATCAGGGCTCAGGCCTCCTTGTGCAGACACAGGCTCACATTGCTTACAGTCTATGAGAAATATAATGATCTGCACCTAGTGAAGGGAAGCATTTAATGAAATCTCTTTCAGACATGGGAAACTAAGGTTTTTACTGCTTGTTGATAAAGTCGTTCTCTTCTTACTAAGTGTACTGTTGGGAATGGAACAGAAAGCTCTTGTGTCTGATTGTTTCTTTTGCTGCAGCAAATGTTTTGAATACATGTTTGGCTCTGGAATAAATGTTTTATGTTATAGCCTGGTTGTTCCTCTGCAAAGAGGGAGCAAAAGACTCCTGCTACTAAGCAATTTTGAGAATCATCAGTTCAGGGGAATTGGAAATTATGAGTGAAAAAAATATTGAGAAATAATTCAAGTTATACGCTACAACCCCACCAACCCTGTTGGACTGGTGATGTTTTAATGTAAGGCACTGCCATCATGTATTTGATTTGATTTTATTTTACTGCAGTGCTCTGCTGCTTTAGCACATCCCATTGAAGTGGATTAAATCTGCAGAGGAACCAGAAGGCCCCTTGGTTCCAGATCCAGTGTGACTGGTCACATTTAGAGGTTAGAAGCTGACAGTGTTTTCTCTGCCACTTTGAGCACGCGTGACTGGGTGGCAGTTTTAAAGTCACCAGGATCCACCTGTGAAACTACCCTTGGAGATCAATCTGAGTGGAGGGGGAAAGAAATGGGAGATTTGCAGTTTATTAGTAGTCAAAGCCTTGAAAAGAAAAACAATAGTTCTTTCTTTTGTAGCTGATACAAGACTTCACCAGCGAGCACTCTAGTCCCTCCAGGAGCTGGCAGCTGCCAACTTGATTTTTCTGGCCTATGCAAGAGAGGCAGAAAAACCATTCCCAATTTACCATCATAATTTACCTTAAAATCTACTTTGTCTGCACTTAGAGCTGGGCCCCAGCTTGGCTTTATGAAGAAGATAATTCTGAAGTATTTTGTATTTATACTTGGTTTTTCAGCATCCAAACCCAGCAAACATCTTAAGGTTTTCACTAGTAGCATTTCTTGCTGCAGTTGTAACATTAAAGGGTTTCCTTCATCTGCAGATCTTCCAGAGCATTTCTCCTCCCCTGCCTTTCCTGCAGGCAACTTGCAGTTACTGGAAAAGTGAATGTCACCTTCATTCCCTTGCCCAGGTATGGACTTGGACCATTCAACCTTCTGTTGGTAGGGAAAGAATTGTGGCAACTACTGCAGTGGTTCAGTGTGGAATCCTCTTGACCTCTCGCCTGCTTGATTCTCTGGGCAAACTGAAATTTTTCAAGGGTGAAAAAAAGAGGAAGGGGTGTTAACATACTGCAGATTTTTGTCATTTATTCCCCTTACAGAGTTGCAAGGGGAAAAGGTGTTATCTGTTGACTCCTATTATTCTGGCTGTAGTTCCACTTATTTCTTTCTGTCCTGTTCTGAGCAAGGGACATCACACCCATCTTGGGCAGACAGTGTTTAATCTGAGGATTTTGTTGTAAGGAAAGGCTGTACCATCTTCACCTTAACTTCCACTGCCACATTTTTATAATAGCTCTTCTTATGGTATTGGTGAAAATACCAAAGTTGGCAGCCTTGGAGCCTGAAGCCCTTTTTGTGTCCTCAGAGCAGCTGCAGCGTGGCGGTGGGCAGTGCTCTGTTCTGCTGCCCTGACTGTCACTGGGCACGGAGGAACAGTCGTAAAAGGACTGTCATCGTGGCATGCTCCCATTGTACCCTCAGTCTGCCTGTTGAGGCAACCAGCAATCAGAGGTGGTTTTGGAAACCGAGAGAGAAATTTTTGCGGGTTTTGAGAGTGCTTTCTGGACTGTGCAATTTTTATTGTTGCTGGTTTTGGCTTGTAGTTTGGGGTTATTTTGCAGGGTATTGGTGTGAGGAATCAGTTTCCCTGTGAAGTAAGGTCCTGAGGGCACAGCACCATTTCAGAAACTTACTGGTAACCTTTCCCCTCATACACCACCACCTTCCCCACCCCAAACCTGCTAATCCTTCAGAGTTGATTAGCGTTTTGGAATACATCTTTTCCTGAGCTTCCTGAAAGTTGTTTATCTGATGGTAGGTTTTATTTTTGGTAGTCAGTTTTTTTCATAGCATCTCTGGAAAGAAAACTAAGATCTGTACCGCCTGGAGCTGCTAGCCAACTCCAACAACTTTTTGCAACCCAGGGATGAAAGACAGGAAGGTTGGTTGTAGGTGACGTGTAACAGGAGAACATGCTCTGTGTATGTTTCCTGCTCCAAAAGAAATAAGAGAAATTAGGCCAGTGGTTTGGTAAATTATATGAAAAATAGACCTTGCTTGCTAATGGAGTGTGAAGAAACTGATGTACTGAAGATGATCTATAATATTTCATATTCCTCTGAGGAGAAAAAATGATAAACTTGATGGTGTGTGATTTATTCATGTTTCTGAACATAAAGAAGAATCCTGAAGTCAACTGTCTGTTTCACACTCTGAAACCGATAGCAGGACTTACAGTGGGATTTAGCGGCTGGGGTTTGTTATGAGTAGTGTGGAGGAGAGAATCCTTGATTAATGATGGAGTTGGAAATGTCTACAGATGGGGTAGTTATGCAGAAACTGCAGCCTTTTCCACATATCTGTTTTACTGCTTCACAAAACATGATGGCAAATATGTTAAATTTGTTGAGGTTTGTTTTGGTGGTGTGTTGTGGGTTTTTTGTGGTTGTTTTTGGGTTTTTTTTCCCCCTCTTACTATTACTGCTTTCCTTTGGTGTCATTGCCTTTGCACATTCAGAGTGTTGCCATTCACTGCAATGGAAGCACTCCAGACCTGTTACTCTATTAGTTTGATTCATGCTGTACCTCTCCGGTGAACTGCTTTTTGAGCAGGGTCATCAAAACCTTATGTAATTTAGAAATTCAATTGACAGTTTCTTAGGTCCAGAAGGGTTGCTTTTCTTTGTTCTGCTCCTGAAAGAGTGGATCTTCATCTGACTCCTTGGAGAGATCTCCATGGTTCAGAAAAGAGCACAACTTCTTTTGCCTTTTGGCCTCGGGACCAACTGCTGTGATACATGGTCTTGAGGATGAAGTACATGAAAGAAAAGACCTTTGAAATCTGACATATCCTGCAATAGAAGAGAAAAGGGGGAAAAAACCAAACCCAAAACACAGAGAGTGATACAGAAGGTAGGCTGTACAGGAGGACGTGTGCTTTTTCAGTGATGATCATACTTAGGGGGAAAAATATGTACGCAGAGGCTTTGGGGTTCTTCAAATACTTTGCACTGTACTTGTATCCACAAGTTTTGACCTTCAAAATATACATTAAGTTGTATCTACTATCTGAACAAAGACAGAGTTCTAGAAACAATAATGTTGTTGGGTACATCATACATAGATGAGAAAGGCCAAACCCAAACTGTAGACTGCAGTGATTTATGCATTGCAGTAAACTGTCTCCAAAGACATGAGAGAAAGATAATAGATTTTGACTAGACTTTCCTCGATTCCTGAAGAGGTAGCATAGCAGAAATTGCAAAGGTTCTTGAGAGAGACATGATGACAAGCAGACGCTCAAAATTGTACTCCTTGGATGTTGACATAATGGCAAGATATAGTTATGTGAGCAGTTGGAGTGGGGCATAATAGTACTGTATTTTGAAGGTTATGAGAAGTGGGAGAAAACTAAACCAAGTGGTAATGCTGTCTGTGTATTTTTCAGTGCCTGAAGCACTATTCTGAGTGTATTTGAAAAGGGCAAGTTTTGCAGATGTTAGGGCCAGAGGGCAAGCAGTGGGCTACAAAACCTTTCACCTTTTGGGTCACCAGTTCAAAATTACCCTGCTTCATCTAAAAGTCATTGCCATCTGTTGGGTGGCTGCAGGCCAACATGGAATAAATGAATGGCATCAATCCAAGCACAGACAGCAGCAAAGGTATTATCACACATTAGGACCTCTTCTGATGGCCTTGAGGTTAAAGGGGGTAGATGACCCGCCGTGCCCCAGAAGCAGCTCAGTGGCTGAGCAGGGAGTCCAGGGGAGGTGGTTGTGATGCTGCTGCCTTTTGCTTGTTTTGTATGGAAAAGGAGCAGTTTGGTGTCTGGGGCACGTCCCCGTAATACACTTTCCAGCATTATATTATCATACTTTTTAATATGGATGTGTGTGTTTTCAAAAATAAGTACTGTCTAAAAATAAGGAAAATAAGGAGAAACCAGAATACTTTGAGCACACAGAGAAAAATGAGTAAGGGCACGTATGTCTTTCACATGCAGTGTGCTTCCAGGTGTGCTGGTAAGCAGGTAGATCTGCACATTCCTCACGTTTTCCCATCAGAGGTTTTTTGCAGTGGAGCACCCACTGCAGAGACTTTGTCTATAAGCACTCCTAAATGACAGCTGGACATGGAGCATGAGTTCATTTGTTTATTCTTACCTAGTAGCCGCTGAACAAACTGATGAACAGTTTGATTTGACAAGGTCGTACTGAGGATTTGTGAGGATTAACCTATATGTGGCATTTACTGAGAGATCAGACAGGTCATGAAGATTGGCATTAGGGAGTCTAAGAAGATCCTTTTTCCCTCCCTTCTCCACTGAAAGCCTCAATCCAATTACTGTCTTATTTTTGACTCAGTAAAAGCGAAATGAGCATGTACCATCCTCCACGTAAGAAGTGGATGGTGCTGTGACTTAAAATGAGTATCAGGGTAGGGCTGTCTAATAATCTGCCTTTCTGGCCTGCTTACCTGATGTTACTAGATTATTCACACTGTTGCTATAGTCATGGCCATTGATGGCCTTTTCAGTTTCTACCACGATGCCTCCTCTTGGGAAAGGAGAAAAAGTTACCCCTGTGTGCTGCGTGAAGCGTTGACATAATGGCTGTTGTTATTTACACTTGTGTGTTCGGAGATAACAGCGGAGTTTGAGGAAATGCCTTTGGAAGTTATTATAAAAACACAATAGCTAATTTTATAAAGCACGTCTTTCCTTCTGGGCAAACCAGCATCGCTTTGTGCACAGAGTACATCGCTGAAGTGATGCTCCCTTTATTCATTACCTTTGGTAACACGTCTGAAGGAAGGAGCATGTTTTCTTTATCTGCTTGTTCCCAAATATTCAACATCTAGACTATAAAGCAGCGTTGAATCGCCATCTATTTTGTGTCAACAGTTCTTTTTCTGTCAGGACGATTCCTATTTACAGTTTCTTCTTCCTGCTTGCAAGATCACTGAAATGTCTTTTGCTGAATTATGTTTAGTGCAGCCTATTTATATTTCAGTAGCACTACAAGTGCTGACTGCTTTATTGTGCGAGGTGCTGTATTTCTCCTCAGCCGGAGCGAGATGTTCCTCTGAAGAACTTTGCGGTCTCGCAGACACAGCCTGGGAAAGGGGCCGTTGCTTTTGTGCCTCCTCAGAGGTACCATGGGGACAGGGGTACATGACATGACTTAACTCGGGGTGTGTATGGAGCGGGGGCACACCAGGGCATGGAAAACAGATTTTCAGTCCCATATAAAAAAAACCCAAAAGACCAAACCCTACAATTTCATTTAAGAAGGTCTAAGTATAAAATCTATTAAATCTGTAGCTTGGAGGTCTTCCAGAAGCATGTTTCTGTCTGAGTTGTGATACTGTGTCACTGCTTGAATGGTGATTTACTTCCAGAAGCGTGGCTGGGCTGGTGGTCCCACGCTGGTGGGGCGGTGTGTGGAAGGGGACGAGGCTTCCTGAGGTCTTTGGTCTGACTCAAGAAAGCCTTGTGGTTAGTGGTAGGGTTCATAAGAAGAGCTGTAGCTGCAGGAGGATGGATGGATGTACTGAGGTATGCTTAAGCACTGATTACCGATCTGTGGGATTCATGAGTACAGTAAATTGTATTATTGCTGATGGGGGGTTAATTATTAATTTATTCTTTAATCAAAACTAATTAAAAATAATTTTGAAGAGTAGGAAGCTGTTCATTAGGACACTGAGAAGGAAATGATTACATAAACTGGGCTATGAGACTTCATCTAAACCTAGATGATTGCTTTGTTGATACTGACGACTGATGAAGCCAGTTTCAAACTTGGGTTTGCTCTCCAGCACTCCCGAGATGGGGCTCTGGACTCAGAGCAGTGAGTGCTGCCAGGGAAAACCTCTGGAGAAGGTCAGGGGCCCTGTGGTCAATTCAAGTCTGTCTTGGATGTTCCTCACCAGCTTTAGCAGCCCTGATTCACCTTTTTCATCTCCTTTTTGCCATGTATCACGGTGTCGGAACTCAAAAATCAGCAGCAACCATCTCTGCCTGCAAAGGCGAGTTTGGTTTGTGCAACGTGGAGGTGTGTCCCGTAGGAAGTTGCAAGGTTACACCAGAAGAAACCAGATCTTGGTTAAATTACTTGGTGCTTTTTGCTCTCTCAAAATGAAATCTGACAGGTTTTAGCTTGTTTCCAAACAGATCTGCCATGCGGTTAGATTTTAATGTTCGCTGGCCCTGCTCACCTTGTGGTGTGTGTTGGAGCTGCATATTCCAATTAACTTTTTATGATCCTGCACAAGGGGGAGATAAGTTAATCTGAACCAAATGTGTGGTTAGCACCGTGATACCTGCTGCTTCTCCCAGGGAATCGAGATACAATGCTTTTGGCTCCATAGAAAGGAGAGTGTAACTTCAACTCAAGGCTATGTAGGAGAAACGTTGAATTGGATAGTTTAAGACAGTTTCCAGTCTCAAAGAANAGGGTTTCTGAAATGTATTCAGGAAATTTATTAAAACCATACAGCAGGCTGTTTGAACAAATCGGGTCTTTCCCCAAGAGCTTGCTTCACCTCAGGTTTCATCACTCAGACGTCAGCGCTTGCCCCGAGCCCGACTGGGCGCTGCACCGGCGACAGGGCTCCTTTGTGTGAGACTGTGTCGGACAGATGCGTGTTCTCAAGGCAGGATCAACCCATCTGACATGGGCTGGGGTATGAATTGAAGCATCCTCAACTCATCTGATGGTTGGATTCTCCGTGACGTGCTGAAAATACTGGCTGTATCCTTAGTGTTGTGTTGGCTACTTCTGAACATAGATGAATGCCTAGCGAAGTGTTTCTTTTCTACCTAATAAAAATCACGGGGAGAAAAATGGTGCTGTTTCCTACTTGGCACATAGTTCCCACTCTCACTCACCTGTCTGCTCTTTCTTGTACTGTCTTTCTTTTAATAATCAAAGATACAGTAATAAATGGTGATCAGTCTTAAATCAAATTAACAGAACTGCTCAGTAATGCACCATAATTCTCATTGAGTGAGGAAGCAGTTTTGAAAGAGTGGCATGAGACAAAATAGGAAGGAAATTACCTTCTGCTTTCTTAAGGATGCTCTGAAAACCAATATTAAAATGCCTGTTTATTCTCAGTCCCTACCCCCCGCCCTGTGACAGCTGTTCTTAACTCTTCTAAAAAGTCATAACCATCCTCTTTATGATCTATTCCTTTTTATAACATTTTATGTTGCAGGGAAAGTTGTCTAGTTGTTTTAGTGATGCCTGGCTTCTCTTCCTGGCTCCGCTATTGTCTTTGGCCCTGATTCAGCAAAGCTCTTAAGCACATGATTATCTTTTCTTTTATGGGATGGTACATGTGTTTACAGCTAAGCATGTGCTTAAGTGCTTTGCTGAATCAGAGATTTTGTCTGTAACCTTGGATTTATGTCTCAACCTACTCACAAGTAAAAGGAGCTTAATAGTTACCTCCAATGATACTATGAAATGCAAGTAAAATATAGAGTGGCTTGAGTTTCCTTCACAAATGGCAAAACCCAAATGTACGATATAGTCTGTATCGCTTTGTTTCATTGTAAAGGAAACTGGAGTAGGTCTCTCTAGCTGGAGACATCTACTTTCTGACATGATAAGCAATCCATTACATTTATAGCTCCCTATAGATTTGTTGTTCTTGTCGTCACTGTTTATTTGTCAAAACAGCCAGCCCTTAACTTTGGTTGCATCTTTAGACACTCGATAAATATGACTCTTGATTTCAAAGTCTGGGCTTGGAAGTACAGTTCCTTTGGACAAAATTGGAGATGTGTGTCTGAATCCCATTGACAGCTTTGAAAATATCCCCCTCTGAATTTCTAATAGTCTGCTGGAATTATTGTTTAGACTATATGATGGGAGAAGTGACTTCTAAATCTTTACCAACCCTCCCCCTCCCCCAGACCGACTAGTTTTCATCTTTAGTTGATTTGCAGCACATTTAGGAGGTGCCTGAGCAGTGGCACCACAAGAACAAACAAAGCAATGTTCTTCTGTTAGTAGAATTTGCTATTGCTTTTGAAAACAAGATATTCTTCGCCTTACTGTACCTTTGCTTTTCCATTTAGGCATAATGATGCAGAAATGCCCTATCACGTTTTATGTAATACCTGTGTACAATAATATGACCTGCAGCTGCACTAATGGTACAGAACTCCTAATAGAATCATAGAATCATAGAATGGTCAGAGTTGGAAGGGACCTTAAAGATCATCCAGTTCCAACCCCCCTGCCCTGGGCAGTAAAACCTCTCCCTAGAGCAGGTTGCTCCAAGCCTCATCCAGCCTGGCCTTAAACACTTCCAGGGATGGGGCATCAACAACTTCCCTGGGCAACCTGTTCCAGTGCCTCACCACCCTCACAGGAAAGAACTTCTTCCTAATATCTCATCTAAATCTCCCCTCATCCAATTTAAAACCATTACCCCTCGTCCTGTCCTGACCAAGAGTCCCTCCCCAGCTCTCTTGGAGCTCCCTTCAGATCCTGGAATTCTGCTATCAGGTCTCCCCGGAGCCTTCTCCAAGCTGGACAGTCCCAGCTCTCTCAGCCTGATTAGAATACAGAGATTTTGCTTGCCTATCATATTGGCCCTTCCCATGTCTCACTGTGGGACTCTGTCATTCTGAATGTCACATCACATATTTTTATCACATCCTTAAAGCCATAGATACAACTAGCAGGTTGTGTCACCTTTTGTTGTTTTCTTGCTGCCGAGAGTGCGTGCAACTTTCAGTATTTTTAAAACCTATTAAAATTGTGGTTTCCTTTGAGCAAGTTCAATGCTTCCGTTTTCAAAACCCCAGAATAAAATTTCTGGTCTTGTTCCACATGCTGTATGTAGAGTTGAAAATCCTTATAGAAGGTCAGGTTTTGCATTACTGCTTTCTGGAGAAATGGCAATTTTAGTATTGAGCTTATGATCTTCCTGGGCTGTCATTTGCATTTGGGCTTTCAAATATTTAGGAGTTTATATATTTCATTCTGGATAAATTAAGTAATTGAATTCTTTCTCTTGACTAGGTCGTAGGTGAAGTGTAGTGGCAGTTTGGAATATTCCCTAGGGATAATAAACTTTGTACCATCTGACAATCTTACCAAGTAGATTTTACCACATAGAGAGGGTTGTTTGGGATTATTTTTTCTACAAAATAAATAAGAGTGCTGAGAAATCATTCAAATCATGGTGGATTTTTTAAGAAGAACAGGTATTCCGTGGAAAACTTTTGGATGTTTTCCGTGTTCCAAAAAAGTGTAGTTTTAAATACCAAAAACTTACTAATTACGAAAGAGCTTCTAGGTTGAAATTTAGCGTTTCAGGGAAGTTTGGTGCTAATACAGGTACAAGGACTGTTTTTACATCAGAATACCCAGGCTCAGCACTTCAATCTGCCTTGGGGACTTCAACCCTCACTTCAATAAAGTTAAATTATTGTACAATAAATAGAGATAAAAAATAAGTATGCTTAATGCAGAGCCGCGATGCTAGCTCTCTGTTGTCTATCAAGAGAACTAAGATTAACTGAACAACACCCTAAAAATAAACTCCCTGGATTCCTTGTTTGTATTTCAATAAACAGAGGACCTGTCAGGAACAAGAAGGAATTGAGATGTATCAGTATCAGGCAGGTTTGAATCCTCAGTTCATTCTCAACCTGAATTTCTCACATTTCCTAAGCATTGGAACGCACAGGACGGGACTCAGCGTGGCCAGCTTCACCCCTCTGAGTGTGGGGTTTCCTACATGATCATCTGATTGCTTTGTCAGAGAGCGGGGTACACTCAGTGAGAGGAGTTTCACTCTCAGGGTGTGAAGCTGATCTGCTGGTTACTCTTCATGAGTTTAAAAGCTCAATCTTAAAAGCGTTAAGCTGAGAGAGGACCAAGCATACACAGTTTGTTGGGGATTTGGAAAGCGGTCAAGGGGCACAGGGAAATAGTTGCATGTGTCAATGCGTGTGAGATACGTATGTATCTTGTGTAATTGATATTTTAGAAAAGGCTTTCTTATTTTTGGCCTGTCCTAATAAACTGAAATTTCTAAAAGCTAAGTCAGTGTAGACTTAGTAATTGGTTACAGAGCATCCAAAGAAAATTCAAGCTAACAGAATAGTACCAAAGTTTCAGGAGTTTTTAGTCTCCAGTCATTACCAAGAGTGTCAGTTATGCAGAGGTAGAGATGAGCACAGATCATCTTCTGCAAGTGACATCTTCCACGTGATGGGTTGAGCTGGATTGTCTCATGGCTTTTGGTTGTTAGGGGTTTAGTAACCAGTAGTTAGCTGCTTGGTCCTGGCTGAATTTCACTGGGATTTCCCACTAATTCTAGTTGAGTGTGCTAGTCTTCAGCTGCTGCCTGTGATGTTGGCGCTTCTCTGTCAAGCATTTGGGAGTCCTGCTCGCCCTTGTTCTGTGGATGTAGGTGATTCCTGAGCAGTGTGAAGGTGATTCCTGGTCTGTGAAATGTCAGTGGAGAAAGGGCAGAGTTAGACCTTGGTTGTGAAAAGGGTCTTAGGAAGTTAACTTTGGATTAATTAGAAGTGTGAATTTAAAGTGAACTGGCAAAATGACGTTAAACTCTTTGGTGGACTCTTACTCAGATTAAAAATAATGTTAATTTAGTTCTGTTTATGTCCTAAACCACTTCCAAATTAATCAGATGTTCTCTTGCAGTGGAGTTGGGATCATTTAAGAAGTTACCTATTTCCAGCTGGCAGTTGCTAGCTACAAAGCCATTTCTGCCCCACCTACATCTCTTGTCTCTCTGCCTGTGCTGATCCTTCCACTGACACTGCAGTCCAGGGACTCGCAGAAACAGAGGATGGTGATTTCCTAATCTTTCTACACCTTTTCTTTTTTTTCACAGCCCCCAGAAGAGCTATCTTGCCTATCTCTCTGTCCCCTGGCCCTATCCGTCCTAGGGCTGAGATGCAGGATTTGATGACACGAGGCCTTCCAGCCCCTTTCTGCGTGAAGTGAAACACATTACATTACCTTTAGCTGCTGCTGGAGGGGATTCAGGCTGCCCTGTTTTATTTCCCGCTGGGACAGGCCAGTTGAAGCAGTTGCATCAAACTGGTTACTGCACTTCAGCTGCAGGAGTGAACGCCTTCGTACGCTGCTTGAATTACAGCCCGAGAACATCCCCAACCAAAGGAAGGTTTCTGTTCTTCGTAACTGTGTCTGTGCAGAGGTTCAGTAGCACTCTTCAATTAGCACACTTTACAAGTTTATTCAGATGAACTTCCACGTTTGTAGGTGTGAAAAGCAAGCCCTTAATGACATTTGGCTGTGCGATTCAGCGGCTATTTTCTCAAAGCCAGTTCTTAGGTAATTGATTTGGTTGCAGTTTCACTCATCAGTAAGCAGTCAGCTGCAAGGATCCAGTTAGAATACATTTCTTTGTGCTTTCTAAAGTAGAAGAGAATTTTACACCTTTTTGACTGTCATTCAGCTGTGTGTTATAGCTTTCTGGTGATGCCAGCTAGAACTAATTTTAATCTTACCAAGACTGCCAGAAGATGAGTATTTTGACATAGGAGTTCCAAGGAACCTAAAGGAATTAAGTTCTTTCTAAAGACCTGTTTTCTTCTTAAGTGCACCTGTCGGGGACTATTTTTGAGTGCCTCGATTTGTTTAGCAAATGCACAGCATTGTCCAATTGAGCACTGCTCAAAACAGTCTGTGTGAGAGTATCTCAGTCTATAATAAATGTCATCACTGTAGTTGAGAGAGATGTTAAAGAGGAGCCAAAGTGAGGAAGTTGGAGCATTAAGACCTGTCACAGCCAGGTAGCTGGGACATAAATGCCAACGAGTCCTGATCAGTCATGTCGTGCAGGGTGACAGGAGCTTAAGAGAAGCGTAAAACAAAACTGCCATTAAACTTCCTTCAGTAGCCTTTCACTATTTACCTTCATGTTTATTATTTCATGTGACTTTCCCCTGCCATTCCTTAGAGAATATTATTAAATATAATGAATTCAGTTAGTTACAGGCCCCATATCCAGGCTTAGCCTTAGAAGCTCCAGCTTCCCTTTGATCTTCAACATACCAAAATGTGTGATTATGCTATAAAAAGATAATAGAGAGAACATCAAAGGAAAGTTGAAAAACGCCAATGTGGCTTAGTAACATAACAGCTTAAGAATAGCAGCATAACATGAAGACAACCCTAGTTATGTCTTAATGCATTTTAATATGTACTCTGCAAAAACACTGTAACACTAGTCTCTGCAAAATAGGGAAGCTTCCGTTCTCCGGGAAATCTTTTCAAATAGAGGATATATTTGCAAGTTACATATCACAGTCATGATAAGCCGGGTGGATGAAATTAGGTTCAGCTGGGTGATCACTCCAGAGACTTTCCTGTTTCATCCCTGAGCTCCTGTCATTTTAACTACCAGAGCTGGGCAGGTTTTTAACCCTTGAAGCCAACAATAACTGTCTCCCATGGGAACATCAAAGCCAGTTTTGGCCAAAAAAGGTGATTTAGGTGTACTTACTGTACCTCAAGCTAAATGTCAAATGTGATTAAACACTACTGTCTTGTCTTGCTTTAAGCAACAAAGTGCAGGAATTTAGGAGTGACTGGGAGCTCTTAGACGTCTCTGCTTTGATTGTCTTTCAGCCTGTACGTAGCGCTGTCACTCTTGGACAGCACAGCTCTTCTTCCCCAGGTGAAGGGACCGTATTTGGGAGAAACGGCATGCAGGCAGAAAGGAGTATTTTGTTAGATCCTCTACAGAAGATGATTTATTTTAAAAAACACAGAAAAAGTAGCATGTGTTGCCTTCAACACGTCTACAGCACTGGTTTTGTTTATTGTAATAGTATCTGTTTTTCATCCGTGGGTTTTACCTGTGCTTTATGGGTTATTCAGAGAAGTGCAGTGGTGGGTGTCCCTGAGCATTAGCCCCGTGTTAAAATGCCAAATCGGAAAGACAAAAGGATAAAAGCGATGTCACCAGGGCCTTGCAAAAGGAAGCACTGACCATTTCTCTGGGGCCACAGATAGTGCCAAGTATTTACTTCTTCCTAAATCCTTGTTGATCACATGGTTGGTTGCGTGTGGACCCTTGGGCATTTACAGAATATCCCGTGTGTCCTGCAGAGATTTTCCAGTGGGATTAGTGAGACAGAGCATCTCAGTTTCAAGAAAAATGCCCAACATACCAAATTTAAGACTGAAGGTTTTCGGTTTGTAACAAATGCTTGACATCTAAAAATTAAGTTTGTTGGTAGCTTTTGAAAATCCCAACATTTACTTAAGTGACCCCACTGAGAAATGATAGAGCTTTGCAGGTTTTATCAGGCTGAGGTAACTACAAGATTCAGCTTTCAATAAAGTGCTTACTACCATCATGGCCAGTGTTCAGAAGGTTGGTGTCTGGAGGTGTGAGCTCACAGGCTTAACTTCCATGGGGGCATTAAGCAAATTTTTTTTTTAAAGATGGGCATGATTATGTGGTTTTTATGTGTGCAGGAGGTAAAACCGTAAGCAGCAAGATCTTTCATCTTGGGGGTGGGGGCTTTATTTGGAGTAAATCTGTGTTCATATTCACTACTTGTTTCTGTGGATGTGCGTTGGATTTTGTTAAGAACAAACCATTTATATTTTTTTAATGAAGATAACATCCCCATTCCTCATTTCTAACAGCTTTTTGAAGGACACACAGACCTAAGAAAGATTTTTAAAAACTGAGTTGTCTAAAGTTTTTTGGGGTTGGTTTGGCTTTGAATGCTTTTTTAGACAGCCACACAACCTTTCCAAACAATCAAAATAGATTGAAAAGGGCCAGAAAATTATCTGCTGAGGTCCTTTGCTTTAATCAGCAAGAAAGAGAGGGGACACATCCAACCTAGTTGCCCTTTAGCCGCTTTTCCCCCTTTTATGCCGTCTCCAGCAGGGAGGAGATGGACCCAGTTTCCTACCCTATTCTTCCTCACAAGCAATTCTTTAAGATCTGAAGAAACGTAAGGCCCCACTGTATTCAGTGCTGTTTGGGAAAGAGAATTACTGTACCCAGACAGCTTACAAGCTGAATAAAATGGGATATTCCATTTTTTATTACAGGGAAGCACCAACAAGCTAAGGTGTCTGGGGTAGTGGGTACCGTGTTACTGCCTGTTACTGCCAGCTCTGCACAGTTGCTCTCAGCTGAATTTTGTCTTTTACTGAGGAGTAAGACACAGGAAATAGATGTTTTAGGCTGAATTGATGAACTAATGGGTTTGTTTTCTTTATTGTTTCAGTTCGAGTTCTTACATCCCCAGAAGTGTTTTTGTTTGCTCAGATCTTGTGTTGTGCTAGACAGCTCTCACAAGGTGCAGTCCTGGTGATTTGGAGCATTTGCCTAGATTTTAAATAGCAAATGGGGAAATGTGTTTGACTTCCCCTCCAGAACAGATAACCAAGCTAGAAATTTTGGTAGATAATCAGAGAAGCGGTGACTCAGGATGGGTTTTCTAATTGGCATAAAAAGTGTGGCTGTTACTTCTGTATACTTTCTTATGGTTTTTAAAAATCTGTACGAATACTTTAAACCATCACTGTAGTCAAAGTGGGACCTTGAAAATATTCCTTAATTTCTTTTTAAATGCTGGGTTTTGTCCTCTGCTGTTTCAGTTTAGCAGAGCACGGAGGCAGCTGTCAAGTAGCAGCAGACCATGACTGAGACCCTCAGAGTCACTGGAGCTTCTGTCCTTGCTTTCAGTGGGAGCAGGGCGCTACTTCGACGTGTCCTTCTAGCATGGTGACCCTGAAAACTGCAGGGCAGAAGAGGATCAGGCTTTTACCTTTCATGTCCTGTCAGACCTCCAGTTTTCAGAGAGATTCATCCTTGGGAGCTGATTTTTCAAAATCCAAGCCCTTCACAACAAGGCTGTCTCTGCCTTTTTAGCCTTTTTAGCCTTTTGTGCCTGTACATCCCTGTCACCTCCTCCGAGGCAGCCTTGAAATGCGTTTAGTTGTTGTTTTTAAATACGATCAATGCAGTTGTAGTCTGCTGCCTTAATGAATTGTAGAATCGTAAAATAATTCAGGCTGAAGGGACCTCTGGCAATCTCTAGTCCAACCTCCTGCTCAGGCAGGGCTGGCTGTGAGATCAGGCTGGGTTTCTCAGGGCTTCATCCTCTAAGGGCTTAAAAAATTCACTGCTTCCCTCCTGCTCCTGGCTGTACTGCTGTTCACACAGGCCAGGACAGTTATCCTCTGCAGCCAAGCACGCTGCTGGCCCTTCTCTGCTCAGCTCCTGTCCCCTGGGGTCTCTGCTGCAGAGCTGTCCCCAGCCTTCAGCCTCTCAAAGGGTTATTCCTTCCCTGTGAAGGCACATGGAGACCTTGTCCCTCGCCTCACCATTTTACATGGCAGCTAACTTCAGAGTTGTTTCTGTAGGAGAGGAAAAAAAAAAAAAGAAAAGATCATGTTCACTTTCAGTGAATGACTGTGTGAAAGACCTTCCACTGCATCCTGCCTCGGAACCAGGTGATGCCTGCCTTCCAGGGACAAATGAAAAAAGCAGCTCAAACTCAGCGCTGCCTGGGCTCCTTGGTGAGCAGAATTCTGCCCCTAACAGCTGTGCAGGACCTTTTAAATGTGATAGCAATTTTCCCCGCCATTCTCCCGTCAAAATCCTCATGTGTTTTGAACATCAACACTTGCAAACAGCGGCAATTTTAGTATTTTGCTTCCTGTATTTCATCCAAGATGATGTGTGGATTACAGGCACTGTGTAACTGGACTTTGGCTGGCTGAGACAGTCACCTGAGAGCGAGATGGTAGAGAAAAACAAAAGCAATGGGATTTAGCAGAAAAGGGAGGTATGAGATTGTGTTTTGATGAACAGTTCACATCATTCTCTTTTCTGAAGTTGTAGTTTTCTTTCTGTTGCTGGAGAGCTGGCCTGTTGCACATGAATGCAAAAAATAGGTTGAGATTGAAAGAAAAGTAAAAGTAGGCCAGATGACATCCAAATCACCAACATCTTAAGAGAGAGCATTTTTTATTAAGCCTTATAGCTGAAGGGGTCTAATAGCAGTCATGCCGGTATTCACTGGCATAAAGAGTATGTTTTCTCTTTCTCTCTGTCTTGTTTTTAAGAAATAAGAAAGGCGAAGCTGGGAGGAGGCCTCCAAGATGCTGCAGATGAGGTTGTTGTGGCTTTAAGACCTGCAGTCAGTAGGTGGTAGTGAAGATACGGCAATGGGAGATGGGCAGGCAGTCTCCTAATGCCTCGTTAGCCACTTTGATTTTATGTGGAGGATGGGCAAGGGGAGTGGGAAGAGCTGTGGTCTATTTGGGGAAAAAAATATCACAGCCTATTAGTTAGAAGCAATGAAATGGAGACAACTTCAGGGACTCCATTAAGTGCAGTGTGTTTAGGCAGAGGGAGTCCCCAGGTGAGGAGTGCTATTCTAGAGGATTGTGTACTGCAAAATAATTGGACTTGGGAAATCAACTGGGCTTCAGTGGCCTCGTGTAGCCTGATACCAGGCAAGGAGTGAGGGGGGAAAACGTTTCCTTTTTCTTTCTTTTTTTTTTTTTTTTCCTTCCAGTCTAAAAGCTGCAATGAATACAAAGAGGAAACGTCACGCTAGATAGATTTACTGTCAATAGTCGTTTGAATAATACAAACAATGGCTATAATTAAATTTCATTTTGGCAGGGGAGTATTCAGAGCATGTCGTCATAACGCCAGCTTGTAGTATATTATTCTCTTGGCATCCTGGACTTTTCCTGTTGCATTCACTGCATAAAAATGATCCGGAATTCAATCAGAAAAGGCTGAATCTGCAGGGATGCGTGTTAATGCATTGATATGTCTAGAATCAGATTCTTAAATAAAACATTCCTGCTTATTTGTTTACTTATTTATTTATTAAAAAAGCTAAATTAGAAATGGCAGAACAAGTTGAACTAGAGCAACTTTTCGCACCCGGAGCAATTGCTAGACGAAATTATGTTGACAGTGTTAGTGAAAGGTTGCAGTGCATACATGAGTTGGAAGTAATGGCTGCCTCATTTCTTGCAGGTGAGCAAAGTCACTGGTTAATGTGGTGAAAGTTGTACCAGAGCCCCAGCACTCCCACCAGTGCCTGGGAAGAGTACCCTGAATTCCTGTTGTCTCCAAATAACACCCTGACCAAACAGTGATTTATGAAATGCACCATTGTTAAAATGCAGGTTTTGTCTTGTTTAATGTGTGTTAAGAAACGTTGTGAGGCATCAGCATCGTTCGGGGAGTGTAAGCAGTTACATGTTGGGTCTGGTTCTCATCGATGCTGAGTGTGAATGAGAATCAACCTCCTGCACTCGCAGATCTCGAGGCGTGTGGGAGCCCATCAGTCACAGTGTTAACAACTGCAAAGGTGACAAGGAAAAGTAGATTTGGTGTAACGATGCCTAAGCCCCTCAGTTTGCTCACTAAATATTTCTTCTGCTCCTCTTGATAGCTGCAGAACCTCAGGTATTAATTTGGACAGTGTAGCCAAGACTTCAGAAAATAATGCATTATTGAGTTAAAAGGCACAATGTAAGATGCTATTGGATTAAGAACGTGTATGCTGTAGTGTAAGTTAATGGAACAGTAATAGTGAGAAGTGACCTTCTTCCCCTCCAGAAATGGAAAAAAAGCAACACTTAGCAGTAGAAAATAAGATGTGAACCTCTGAGAGTAAGGTCACTGCAACTCCCAGCACATGTGGCCCTGCAGTAATAAAATGCTGTCTGTGGCAAACCAGTGCATCACTCCTTACTATTAGTGCACAAACAGGATCATGTTATATTGGCCAATTCCTCTAATAATAGCAAAGTACTTGATGTATCTCTTCCTTAAAATATAATTTGCAAATTAAGAAAACACACAGAGTAAAAAAAGGAAGATAGGATCTTATTCAGCACTTGCCTTCCTTTCTCCCCTTAGATGAGGCCATTTATGTGACGTTCCTGTTTTGTTCTGTCTTCTCCATGGAGAATGAAAACAAAAAACCCCAACCCAAAGAAAACAACCCCCAAGCAAAACATCAGAAAAATGCAGTTCAAGATCACATTTCCTGGGTGCAGGACTTTTTTAGGCCGGCTAGGAGACAGCAGTAATTAGCCTCTGCATTTCCTCATTAAAATATCATTAGTGAAGGTTTTGTTCCTTCCAGATGTTGCAAACAAGGTTTATTGCATTGTGTTATGTCATTGTAGTTTACCAGTAGCCAGATGTTATATATGGATTTAAAGATGCCTAAGCAGAGTTGTCTGAATACAGCCTGGCCTTTATTATAGGAAGAAACGAGTCAACATTCAGCTTATGATGTGTGTGTGCAGCCAGCATTGATCACTGAGGGGGGCACACATGGTTATAGCTTCTCTTGGAAGACCCTTATTATCATTGCTCTAAATAAATCAGTGCTTCTGGAGTCAACTGAGAAATACTACAAGCAATAGCATTTGGCTATTTGCTTACTGCAGGGTAGATTTAACTTCAGTATGTGTGTATATATAGATATAGATACATTTATAACCATGCCCAGTTCTGAGCTCCCCAGTTCAGGAAGGACAGGGAACTGCTGGAGAGGGCACAGCAAAGGGCTGCAAAGATGATGAGGGGCCTGGAGCATCTCTCTTATGAGAAAAGGCTGAGGGGCTTGGGGCTTTTTACTCTGGCGAAGAGAAGGCCAGTCCCTTTTCAGTGGTGCCATGAGAGGACAAGAGGAAATGGGCACGAACTTGTACATAACAAGTTTCATCTAAATTGAGGATGAAGGGATGAAGAGCCTTTGAGGCTGCCCAGAGAAGTGGTGGAGTCTCCCTCTCTGGAGACATTCAAAACTTGACTGGACACCTTCCTGTGTGACCTGCTCCAGGTGGACCTGCTCTGGCAGGGGGTTGGACTAGATGGTCTCCAGAGGTCTCTTCCAGTCCCATAGCATTTTGTGATTCTGTGATAAAAAACAATTTTTGCAAAGTTACCAGAAATCCATGTTTTCCAGATCGTTAAAGAAAATAAATGAAACTTTGAGAACTGTTACATTACTTATCTGTGATAACCAAACTATTTTAGATTTTCTGTGTGGATAACATTCTTAGTTTCCTTTGCTTTGCTCTCAGTTTGTCTTGCCAGAGTATCTACCCCACATTGTTCAATGTGCACTTAATGGGCATGCTTTTCTGAAAGAAACATCAGTTGGAGTCACGTTTTACACTGTGACATCAGTATATAAAAAGGTATTTTAAAGGACTGAAAAACAGCATTTTAGATTTTCAAAGTTGAAAATGCATTGGCAACAATTTCAGATCAAAAGATTCCTCAACTCTGTAAAATACCAAGGTGGTGGATGACATTGATTTAAAAAATCCCCATCAGAGCCATGATGTGTATTTGGTTGAAGGGAGAAGGCAGTCCCCACGCACGCAAAGACAGCAACAATGTGGTTTGCTCTACTTTGAACCAAAAGCAATTATTTATCTGAATCCCAAAGTTTTCCAAGATTTGAGTTTGGGGTTAATCCAAGGTCTCATTTTGAGCCAGTCAGTGTCAGAACCTCGAGAAGCCTTTAGAGACAAGGTTCTTCATCACATGCACGTGCTGGAGAGGAGATTTACTGACAAATGTAATTGCTCTTTTGCTATTTCCCACAAAAACCAGCTCCCTGAAATCTCAGCTTGTACTTACTGGCCGTGAAAAGTGTTGTATCAGTTCTGCCCTCCCCTATCCTCTCCCCAGTAGCTCTTTTTGCTGATACAGCGATCTTCCAAGCAGACTTTCTGAGCTACCTTGTTACTCAAATGACAGCACTTTCCTACTATGATTAGCATCTGTTTATGGGATGGTTCCTGTTTTTCATAATTAGATCCTGAGCAGAAATGCAAAGTCTGCTGTGTAAGAGGATAATGAATCTTTATTGCACCAGTGCAAATCAGATTTGTGCAAAAGGCCCTTTGAAAACAGTAATAAGCAGAGGCATGTATTAAGTCACCAAGATAAGGTTTTTGCTTTTATATTTTCTTTTCATAAATGGAAGTTGTCACCACCCGCTGGATTTCATGTGCCCTTTCCTGCCACTCAAAAGGATTTTAGCCTTGACCTTAAGCTCAGTACAAGCCACCACCTTCCTCGTGGTCAAGCCTCTAAAAATATGTATTTTAAGGAGTGAAAATAAGGATGGGCTTTGTCTGCTTTCTTTGTGTGTCTTCAGTAGCGGTGAAAAGTGGGGAGGAAGGGAGCCTCTTGAAATGTCCGAGATACGATCTAATCAGCCGTCCCGACGTCCATTTAGCACGCGCTGTAACATTTTAAGCATCTCTTGGCCACTCTCTCAGAAGGGAAGGCTCATGTCATCCCTTGTATTTTCCCATTGTACACATCATTTCCTGGCGAATGCAGGATTTATTCCCCAGCTAAACCCTTCTTGACAGGTTTGTTATCTGTTCACCCGGTCGGCGAGCCCCTGAGAGGCAGAGCATGGCTGTTAGAGAGAGAGAGAGGGGAAGGAGAGGGCGGGGGAGGAGGGAGGAAGAAAGAGGACTGGGAAGCAGGGCAAGGAAATGTCAAGCGAGCTGCCAAGGATGGATATTATAGCTGCTGGGGACCTTAGAGAGTATCATGTGTCTTTTGTGTCTATTTTACAGTCAGTGCTTCATGTAAGATGGCAGTCTCGCCTGGACTGTGCTTAGTATTGATTTACTCCCAGGCAACGCACAGACCATTTTAGGAGTACATGGGAGACTAGGAAAAAAAAATCCTCCCACCCCCGGCTCCGTTCCAGCCTGCAATTTTTTCTGTAAACAAACACATCTAAAGTGTTTTCTATTAAGTTCACACCCTCTCTTGTTTTTTCTATTTGTTTTTTCTATTTGTTTTTTCAAATTAGCAGATAGTTGTATGGAAAGCAAATTGATATGGGGCTTCTCAATAAACAATAGATGCCTAGAAAGTAATATGGCTTATTGTCTTCTGCACAGACTTCAAAATCTGTGGCCTTTCTGGCTTTTTAGAGGAAGAGGCAGAACTCGGATAACCCAACACCAGGTCCTGGATCAAACCCACCGAGGAGTAGCTGAAAGGTGCAAGTGTGCCAAATTGGAGAACTTTTCTTTTTTTCTAAATCTACACATCATATACAGTCCTTTTTATTTCCCTTCTGTTGTTTTCTGCAGTTGCTGTTGAGCTCTGGTGCAGTGTGGGAGATGGCAGAGGCAGCCGTATGGCTGGCTGTACAGCCGGCATCTGCTCGGCTTGGGAATAAGCTTAGACGGGGTGTGCTTCCCTCTGGCAGCCTTGACTCTCCCTCCCTCTTGCTGGGGTTCAGCATTTCCACTCTGGAATTCAGTGGATGGTGAATTTCTGCATCTGAAGTGCCCTTCTTTAGGCTTTTGCAGTTCTGCACCTTGTGCCTGTGTCTGGTTGGCATGTCTGCTCCAGGTGGGGCTGCCCCTCTGTTTGGGGGTCTCAGCATTCAGGTCTGCTCTGCAGGGTCAAAGCCTGGAGTCACTTCTCCATGCCAGGCTGCAGCGGGGACATTGTAATGCTGATCACCTTGGGGCAGCTGCTGATCTTTTTTTTTCACCAGAATAAATAGTATTGGTGCCCATATATATCAAATTATTCACATTTATCTTTTTTTTTTTTTTTTTGGTTGGGTTTTTTTTTCAGTTTAAATGGCTCACCAAGGTTTTCAGTTTAAATGCTTACGAAGGTTATCGTATTTTTCTGGGTTCTGAATTTAAGTGGGATTAGTTATTGAAGAGGGGCTTGTGTGTGGTAATGGTGGGATTTTTTTAAGGCTGTATTGAACATGGAGTGTTCTCAGGGTGCAGCAGCCTTAGCTGACTGTTCCCTGGGAGCAGGGGAGTAGGAGTTTGACAGGCAGCCCAGGGGGGACACACGCTGGGGACGGAGCAGGCTGGGCTGGGGGCTCCATATGCTGGTGAAAAACTCTGTGTGGAGGAGGATAGTGCTGGGACAAGATGCGGTGTCCAGGGAAATGATGGAAAAAGAATCTGTGGATCTACCTTACCTCAGTGCCTGTGGTGCCGGGGAATAGTGGGAAGGTGGAGCTGCCCTGCAGAGGCTCTGAGGCTGAATTTCCCACCTTCCCATGTCCCCCCCATTGCCATTTAGCAGGTGGGGGGTGGATTGCTTCCCAGCCGTGCTCCTGTGGGCACAGAAAAGCAAAATCAGTTTCTTCTGGCAAAGGATATATTGACAGTTTTAATAGAAGATCATTATAGGAGAGAAGTATTTCATTTTAAATGTAGAGACCAAGCAAAAAATGTTCAAAGCGTTTCAGGTATGTTAATTAATTTAGCAAACAATGCTTTTTTAAATAAAGCCGTGCAACAAGTTAGTGGCATAACCTGGGAACAAACAGAGTTCTAAGCTTTTTTTCCTTTTTTTTTCTTTTTTTTTCCTTTTGTTTTGCAAGACACCATAACACATTTCTCAACTCAGAAATTTATTCGGAGGGAAACTGTACGAGGAATTAAGTATAGCAATGTTGCCAGCCCACTCCTACTGCAGTGTATTAGAGAGCAGCGCATCTTTTCTCTTTCCCTTTTTAGAAGTGAGAACAGTTTGTTTCAAAGTTTCATTATTTCTGACTGGCTGCCTCATTAAGCAAGCACTGTGACGGCAGCAGAGGCTGTGATTATAAACACCAGGACAATATGTTACACTGTTTGTAACTCCACAGATAGAGGAAAAAGAAATGTTTTTCCACCCTTCTCTGTCTAGTCAAGGTTTGCTTTTTTTTCCTCCTCCCTTCCCTCAATCCCTCCCAAGCTAGTTCTAATAGTAAAGCCTGTCACTTATAATCTGCTAATTAAATCATTTCACTCCATTTTATATAATTTTTAATTTAGCATTCATTTTCAACTTAGCTTTTGGCTTCATTTACTGATAATAAACAGCATTGCACACAACACATGTTCCTCAGAACAGTCATTCACACACATACAGATGCCAGTAATTTTGCCAGTATGCCATGCGTATAAATATTAAATATAACATCCCACCCTCATTTTACCCGTGATTGAATGTGCATGTTGCTGTTTCTTTGTACGATACACTGTAATAAGGCAAAACATGACAGATTTGGATGATGAGTCTTCAGCACTCTGTTTGTTGTTCACTAACCCCAGACCTTAGAAAATTTGCTGGGTGTTCTGTGCCGCGCTTGGCCCCATGGCAGCTTCCCCGGTCAGAATAATAGGGTTTGACCTGACTCTCTTCCTGGTCCATTAGTTGTTTTTAACACATCCATCTGCTGGTCTTTTTTTTGACCGTTTTGAGGGGGATTGATGACCCAAAGTGAAAGGCTGACATTTATGATACCAGCCTTTGTCTGCTGGAGGTCAGACAGTCACATCGGAGCTGGCATCCCGATGACAGTCCAGGAGACTAAGCTTCAGTGGTACCTTCAATTCTAAGGTCTGATCATACCCATGTCAAATTAAACACAGATTTTTAAATCATTTAAGTTTCTTTAGAAGTGAGAATATTGAGAATTTGAAGACAAGACCTGCACCCGCTACTGGAAAACTGGTTTGGTGTTTTTTTCTTGAATCATAGAATCATAGAATGGTTAGAGTTGGAAGGGACCTTAAAGATCATCAAGTTCCAAACCCCCTGCCCTGAGCAGGGACATAGAAGAATCATAGAAGACCCACTGACATATAAGCATACCTTTTCGTACTTTATGCAGTGCACACAGATGTGTGTTAGATGTGCCAGAGTGAGTGCTTCCTCCTTAGTGCTGTACTACTTTGGTGATGGATCTTGTTAGGTGTTTAATCCTGTATGTTCCGGTATGTCTCACAGACCACCAGTACACACTGTGGCTTGTGGCACACCAGCGCGGGAGGAAAGGGACAGAGAGGCTGCAACGATCAAGACATCAGGCAGTGGGAGATAAAGACAGGGCATTATTTTCTGGTGCTCCAGAATATATGCCAAGGGTGTCCAGGGTTTATGAGGTAGCCGGTCTCCTATTTGTAAAGGCAGACACACACACACACAAAAGTCAAGAGTCGCTGGTGATTGTATGTGGCAGGGCTTTGAAGAGCACCGCAGGGAAGGTAAAAAGGTAAAGCTCCCCCTCATTTATTTGAGCTTGTGAAAATTGCCATTGCTGCTGGATCTGCAGCTCCGAAATGGATTTTCTCAGGCTGCAAGGTCAGCGTGCCCCCCGCCGCCCCCTCCCCAGCCCGTGTAGGACGGGAAAGAGGTAATATCACAGACAAGATGTGCTGCTGGTACTTGCTGTTCTGTTAATTAATCACCAAACCACTTTCCATTATTTCCTTTTAATTATAACATTATTTGACCATTCAGATTTGTACTGATTAAACCATCATTTAATTGACAAAGTGTACGGTAATGCTAATGTTTCCTGTCAGTTTAAATTACACGCGTGGCACCTAGTTTTCTGCTGGCACAGATTAGAGGGAGGGTGGCCTTCACACCAGCCAGCACGGGCGCGAGCAGCGAGGTACCACTGCCACCCGACAGTCGCCGTACCCCAGCTTGAAGGTAATAATGGGAGGCATGGTTGAAAACTACGGGAAAAAGCTGTACCTCACAGTAAAATAGACTTGAGTGTCATCATCAGTTCTATGAAAACGGCGTCTGCTACAGAGACTTCCTCTGGAAATCAGGGGGAGAAAATCTATGAAGGTTTCCAGGAGTGGCTGGTAGAATGTTTCCTTGTTACATTGCTCATCAGATTATATTATTTTTAACTGAGTGAAACATTACCCTGTCTTTCTTCAATCTTTTTTTTTTCTTTTTTCTTTTTTTTTCTTTTTTTCCTTTCCTTTTAACAGATTTGTTTTCCGCTCAATTAGACTTGTGATCACAAGAACACAAAGTAGTATTTTTCTCCTTCTGGAAAGACTCTTACAGTGTGATGGGCAAATTGTCAGGAATAATTATACCAAATGGTGGAGGGGAAAAAAAAAGAGATGGAAAAGATCTTTCCCTGCTAGTGATACGTTTTATTTAAGATACAGTGAACATGGAGCACATTTGTGACAAGGTGAAACTGGCAAGTGGAGCTCTGCCATGGTGTTATTTTTAATTGCCAGTGAACTAATTAGACGGCACAAAATGTTAGATAAAGCAGACGCACTCACACACAAAACCTAACAATGCGGATTGTGGTTTTCAATGAAAGAAAAGAACAGATGAGTTAGATGTGAAGGAAAGAGAATACGAGACACTTCAACGAGCCACCTGTCCTGCCAGAAGGGCTCGAGATTTTTGTTGTCATTGCTGCTGGGTTATTTTGAAGGGATTTAAAGTTATTTGATGGTTCTCACTCATCAAATCATACAGTTCCCTTCAGGACCAGGGAGTTTCTGAGCCCTCTTTACTCTGTTTCCGGGTGAGCAGATCTTGCCATACAGCCTGTGGTTTGGGTGAGTGGACATTTGCAGCTGAAGAAAAAGTAGCGTAAGACAGAATTTTGTCTTTAACCTTCACAATTCAGCTGTGGCTCAGATCTGTACAAGCAGGAGCATGGGAGCCTGAGGCTTTTATCAAAAGGTGGCTAATCTCTCGCAGTCCTAAATTTTACTGGAAGATGGGAAAGGTCAGGCTCCTCAGTGGCTGAGATGACTTATGGAAATAGAAGCTGGGCTTTAGATCATTAATGTGCATTTGAAATTTTTCCATGTATTTTGAATTTTCAGAAAATTCCAGTATGAAGCGCCAGTGACTGCTTACTTCCCATCTTGCCAAGTATTTTTTTTTAGTGTTTGCGTAGATTTTCAACTTGAGAGTCTAAGAAAAAAATCTATTCTGGTGTAAATCTATCTAAGTTGGTGGAGTTCACAGGAATTTGTTGGAATGGTGGAGCAGTATTTATCCTACCTTTTTCCAAATATAAAAGACCAGATGTTCATCTGTCATAAATGAGCGTAGGTTCCCTGAATTCTGTGGAACGACATGACTTTACCTTATCTTGTGTTTGCAGAAATAGCAGCATCCTCCCGGTGCGGTTTCTGCGCTCAGCGTGTCGGTAACATTGCGTCTCCTATTCTTAAGTGACATTAGATTGATTTTAGAATTCTCGACTTGAAGAGTAAATATCTCCCTCGCTTGGACTGTCTTTACAGAGTAAGCACACAATCATGGTAACTCGGTTATTTCTGGCCATGGTAGTGTCTTATGGAGAGACATTTGGCATCCTTCTGCAAATGTGACATCTGCCTGTCTGCCCGCGCTGGGGATGCTGGTGGGGCGCTCAGCTCGGCTCTGTAGTTACACACGGTGGCCCTCCATGGCTTGATTGATATTTTATAATTACTAAAGCAAAATACCTCTATATTTTGCATATCAACTTTTTTGTTTCCTGTTCTTCAAAATAAGGTGGGCTTTGCTGATTATTTTCTTTTATTTTTTTTTAATGTTTGGTGTATAGTAAGGTTTCAGTGTAAATTGAGTTTATGTTAAAGTGTTGTTCCAGTACAGAGAAGGGAAAGGGAGTGTGTTCACTAACTTTGTGCATAACTTTTTAGATGTTTGCGTTTGTATAAGCAAGAAACCGACTTCATGCTAGAGACAGAAACCACAAGTAGAATTATCTTTCCCTATTCTGTTTGCAGTGGGAGTTTGAGGGAGCCCTGTAGTGTTTTTTTTTAATACGTGAAGGAGAAAGACACCGTGTTTGCCTCTTAAACCAAAAAAAAGGCTTGGAGTGAGTTATTGATGGAATGTTTATTCCAAAGAGAAACTATTATTGAAGCCCTTAAACAAAATGAACAGGTTTTGAGTACCTTTTAAGTAATCATTTTAACAGTAACCTGTTGTGCCTCCCCAAAATAGTTTTTAAATGGCCAAAGTATTTATTTGCCACTTACTCTATCGGGCCTTCTGCTGAACAGCGGGTACTTTCTTGTCACAATGCTAAAACAGTCATTTCTGTGGGTTTATTTTTTCACAGCATATGAGCTTTTGGGAGTTTTTCCGTATGTTGTATGGCGAAAGTTTGATATCAGACATCTACCAGTCAAGAGCAGAGGCTGTGAGTTACATGAATGTGTAGAAACCAGAAAAACCTGCCTGCCTTAGGTGAAAAATCTATGAATTGGTTCTTCCTATATATTCAATTTCCCTTTCGTTTATTATTGGGATATATTTGTTATAAATAGACTCCTTGTTCCCACCTTCTTCTCCCTTCTATACAAATGACTTGGCTCACTCATGGAGACAGCTGCTAAGTAGTAAAAAGGCTGAACTTGATGTCTGTGAGGCAAAGGGTGTTGGGTTCCTGGGTGCAGGTCCCTGCTGAAGAGCGAGATGCCATCAGGTGGGCTCAGCTGAGTGTCACGACTTCCCACCAGGAGCTGCTCTAGGTCTCAAGTAAGCTGTTAGTAAGGCGATACCTTACCTACATGGTACAGAATCCCTTGGAGTACTTCTCTGGGTACCATTTGTGTTAAAAATAAACCTAGAAATTCTGTCTAGAATAAGAGAAATCAAGAAAAGTTCAACTCACTGTGTTGTATCTTAGGGGTTGTGGGAGAGATCACCCAGAAGTGACAGAGAAGGGGGAGGTAGGGGCGCACCCCGGGCTGTGCTCTGGCCGCCCTGGCACACCGTGTTGGAGAGGCTGCCTAAAAAAAGTCCTATTTTTCATTTTGAGACAGATACTTAAAATCTTTTTATGACTGGTACTGTTCTGGGGGCTTTTTTATAGTGTCTGGGTTGGCTTTTTTTTTTTTGCTCCTTTTCTCTGTGTATGTTCTGGCAGTAATGTTTATAGTCTCCTCTTTACTGCCTGGAAGTTCGTCATCGTTGCTTTGTCGTGATCTCACAATGTCTCTGAGCACGGTGTAGATGTGCCTGCAGGGGGAATGGGACCTGTCTACAGCCAAGGGGGGAAGCTGCCGTTTGGATGGGCTGAATGTAAACTCCATGTGCTCAGTCCTTTCGCCCTGTCTGCTGCTGTTAAGGTCCTGGATGTATTTTTATATCTTTATAAAACCTGTTGAGAGGAGTTTATACATCGGCTGTTAAAACATTCCCAGCAACGAAAGTTTGCTGAGAATGTTTCTGGTTGAGTTATGCTTAATTTTTTATTTTTTTTTTTTTAAAACAGGACCTTTTCCCCTTCAATGAAAAAGAGATTTTTATGTTTTCAGGAATTTGATTTTTCTATTGATACCTGCAGCTGTGTTTTTAACTGGAACGACTAAACATGGCTTCACACTCCTCACAAAATACTTATTATAAAGCTATTCTGCCTTTCGTCAGATATCATCACCAGATGTTTTGTAAAATTAAGTGTGTTTAGTTTTGACACAATACAGCTGAGATCTTCCATACTGGTTTTGTTTATTGCAACTGATACATTGAAATAGAACTGGTGCATATTTCCTTTATTCTAATTTTTAATCAAATATGATGCATGGGAAGATAAGTTAGGAATGATAAATACATGTTACAGGTACCAAAGAAAGAGCTTCACCAGCCAGGTGACTGCAGCTTCATTTTTCCTGGGAATTTGTGGTGGTTTTGCAGTCTTGAGCCCAGACCCTGACTTATATTGGCTGAAAGTACCTCTGCAGCGTTAGGCTAGGCTTAACACCTTGTGTGATGGATGAAGATGCTGGATGCTTTGAGCAGGTCTACCCTGTGATCAGGCCTTTTTGAAGCAAAGTATTTTTTATTCAGCACAAGCCATTACTTAGAAAACAATGTAAAGACCAGCACATTACTTTTGTCATTCATCTCCCTACTTTTACCTACGCCTTCTCTTCCTGCCACATTGTGAGACCACATGGCTCTACAGAGCATTCTTTCCCTCAAGCTACAAACTGTTTCCATTCCCCCAGAGAGTCTTTCACCTCTCTGGTGAATCGGCCCTTAGATGTTTCACTTCCTAAAAACATTCCTAATCTTGGAAAAGAGCTGCACAATGTCAAGCTGGAGCCTGGAAGTTGGCCATTGTCCTGTAATTGCCCCCCAGGGCTCTGGTCGGAAGTTGTACAGTCACGATGGCATTTTCCTGCTTGCTTTTCCGACTTAAGTTAGAGTAGTATATTCCTACAGGAAATTCTAATGAGCCAATATAATTATGTAGTAATTCTACCTTCCTGATGAGGTCACAGGGAGTGCTAATGCAATTATCAGATATTGGTATTCCTAGCTGACATAATAGCACCACACCTGGCTAAAGCCTTTTTGATCCTTAGGGGGTTCAGTTTGGGGTGTTTTTCACCTTTTGTTAGACTTACATGAAGTAGTTTGGTGGTACCCCTCAGGAGCCAGCCAGTACAAAGGAGCAGTTCACTTAACCTCTTTCTTCTTTTGGTTGCCTATCTCTGAAGCCAGAAATATTACATATAATTTTCATCCTTTTTTACAATGGAATCAGATGTACTATATTAATTTTAACATGTTAATGAGTGCTCAACCGTGACAGGACAGAATATTCATGACATCTATTAAATATCTGACAATAGAAAGTGTGTTAAGGATTGTTCAGTATCTGATCGGGACATGAAAGGACTTGGGGTTTGCCTCCCTGCTCTCTTGCTTTTGGGCACTTCAGTGAAATCCCTGCTGGCTCGGTGGGACGGGCTGCCCCTGGGATGGCATCCAGGAGCTGTATTCTGCCTTGCAAAAATGTTCAGCCTCAGACGTGTTTATTGGCTACATGGATCGTAATTCAAGAGCAAGGAGAAGTTCAAAGAAATAAGAAGCTGCAGAATTAACAACAAACGAGGGGTTTTGGTTAGTTCTGTTTTTTAAACTCGGGAAAAAAGGAGTCCTTGGGTCAGGCTTGAGAAGGAGTTGGTGTTGATTCATATCAACAAGAAGAGTGTCTCCAGCTGTTACAGTAAATACCAAAAATAAAAAAGAGTTTTAGGAGAGAACTGTCAAGAATCCAGAGTTAAGTGAGGCTATAAATCTTATGTGACAGGAGGAAAGTTTATTTGGTGGAGGTTTATCCTATGACTTTGAGATATTTCTGTCTCTTCCTCTGAAACAGACTGGAGACAGGAGGTTAGGCTGGATGGACCATTATCCCAACCTATTTTGGCTGTTCTTCTGACCCTGAAAATCTTGAACACATAATTTCATCTGTCCAGGATGATATCAGTAAGGCCCATGGAGTGTTAAATAGGAAAGTTGAAGCTTAAGTGTCATCACTGGTATCATACAGATAAGTGTTTCTGCAAAGAGGTTTTTTAATCTGCTGATAAGGGTAATATGACATCTGAGCACAGGGGCAGCAGAAGGGCAGGGAGGGAAAGAAGTGTGTAAACAGGCCAGTGGAATTGAAGCCTGGTCTTCAAACCTCTGAGCTCTGCAGCAGCCAGCTCCAGGGATGGAATTACAGTCTGAGAAGCCTACAGGCTTTGGCCAAATCTGGAGCTTTTTGTAAAAATTTTCCATTCACGAAGTAATTCTTTTCTTTTTACCTGCATAGAGGTGAATTCTCTTTGTATCTGTGGGGATTTTTTTGTGTGTTGTTTGTTTGGTTTTTTTAAAGGGGATGCTAATAAAAGTACAGTAAGGATTTCTAGGAGCTATTTCTTTCTTTGTGAGGGATCCACAGTTGTGAGGCTGCATTTTAGCTGGGGCTGCAGTACAATTCAAGGCACATTAAGCTTTCACTGACAAAACCATGTGTGAAATGCAATTGGAGACCTATGTCCGTATGAAAATTGACAACTGCATCGTGTCAGTTCTGTAGATGTATTTGAAATGTACACTGTGTCAGTCCTTCACCAAATGATTCATTTGATGATTATGAAGTAAATAATCTACATAAAAATCAAAGATTTGTGGCCTTTCTCCCAAAACTCAATGACAAAAGTTAATTTAGATGTCAAATTTCTGGAATTTAAAGCATGAAAGAATCAAATTTTTGCTGTCACGCTACCAATTTACTTAATATTTCTACTGAAATAATAATAAAAAGTTTTGATCAGAACAGACCTCGGTGTTCTGGATACTGTACAACTTGTTAAGTTGCTGGCCGTTTAAAAATCGCTCACAATAAAAATATTGTTAGACCTATAATGCTTCAAGAGTCCCAAAGATGTTTCCAGATGTAAATTGATTCTGTCAACGTCTCCAAGAAATAACAAAGTAGGAATTCAATAAAACCCAGAGTTCAGGACTGGCCTAATGCTTCGTCACCGACTGGTAAAATTTTCATTAATTTTCAGCAGCAGAGGAGGCAGAATGATGAATGCTTTCAGAAATCTCCAAACCTGCCTAGGATCATACAGGAAATGTGTGAAAACATTTATTAACAGGAATTAAAACTTCATGCCTACAGTCAACACGGAACCTTAAAGGAAAGTCAGTCTTTTCCCTTTGAAATAAAAGAGATTAACGTGTTGAAAATGGGCAGCTTTGAAGCTCAAAGCTGTACATCACGCAGCATCTTAGTTATTCAGAAATGTGGTTCCTGAAGTGAGGGGAGCATTGCCCTCTCTCAGGGTGGGTGGTTTGTGCTGTTTGATAAGACTCCCTTCTTTTCTCCTCTCTCTGGACACAGCGGAGGGCAGTGCCTGCAGGTGTCTGCCGTTCCCGCTTTCCCAAACAGTGCCCTGGGTCTTGCTTGGCTTCTTCATTTTCCCCTTTACTTCCTATGGAATGTATTTATGGTAGATAAAGGTACCAGACATTGCCCTTCAGAAAAGTGACTGTTTGAGGAGAGGAGCAGGTACAGGAAAGAGACAAATCCTGTCCTTTCTCCTGCCCTGCTAAACTGGGGCTGGCAGCAGCTCTTGGTGCTGGGAGGGAGCCCGTGGGTGCAAACACACCAGTGCCCGCTCTTCACTGCCTGCCGTAGGGCTATGCAAAGATAACTAAAGCAGACATTCCAGCAGAACTTGGCTTGGGATTGGGCTTTTTATTGTTGTTTATTGTTTGTTTCAAAAGCCTGAAAAAATCTACCCCTTCCATGTGCTTTTGTATAGCCAAGGTTTTATTTTTGACACCTTGAAACATGAATGTTCCAAGGTCTTCTACACCCCTCTGGAACAGGGGAGGAAATTGAGAGCTACTCAAAGTAAAATTCTGAACTTTTTAAAAGGAGAAAAAGTTCTTTAAATTACAACAGAATTTAACATTATGAAAGTGTCTCTATTTTAGATGTTTTCTAAAGTTATGTCAGAGATTCAAAGAAAAATAGAGCATAGCTCTGGTTTGTGCCAGGTAGTGCCCTCCCAGGTAACACCATACACAGTCTGAGGGACAGCAAGTGCTCAGGACTCTTCCTAACAGCCTGCATGAAGAGACTTCCTCAGTTTTGGACAGAGTATGTTTTGCCCTTGAAGCCCAGGCTGTGCCGTGCCGTGTGTTATCTGCACAAGCAAAAAGGCTGTTGTCCATATAATTTACAGGTGTAAACAGAATGTGATCCATTTGGAGGGATGGGAAAGGGAGCACTGCACACCTGCTTACCCTGGAAATCTCCTGCAGAGACACGTACATAACGAATAGTGTTATTATTGTTGTATATAAAAGACTGTAAATACCTCTAGTAGAATATGTGGTGTGTTTGTGTGGCTCAGTGTGGCACTGATTGGAGATCCCTCTGATGGCACTAAGCTTGCTGTTCTTCCTCCTTGAAACAGTGAGATGTAGTGGTAACTTCAGGTAGTGGAAGCAGCATGAGCACATCACCGGTGTGCTACGGGCAAGTTCATAGGAAATCTGGCTTCTTGGTGCTTCCACGTTGATGGTGCTGTCACTAGTCCATGTGTGGGCAGGTCAGAAAGTCACTGAAATGCCAAAGTGATACAAGGAGATGGAGGAGCAAAAGGATGTTCCAAAGAACATCCATCCAAAGATGGAGGCAGAAGGCTGAGATCACAGTGCAGGGTGGGAAGCCCACTGAAAGTTGGTTTCTGTAAGAAGGAGAGAGTGAATGAGAAGGTAAGGAAGGCTGGTCAGGAGCAGGACCAAGGGTGGACAGACCTGGAGGTGAAGCAGAAACTTGGACTGAGGGCAGACACCTTGACATGTGTGATCATGCATGGTGCATCACTGGGTACCAGTTCTAGAAGAGAAGTTGGGTTATACATCAGGGATAGATGCCAGGAGCTGAGAACTGGAAATGTCCAGTGTAAACTAGTTTTCCAGATTTCTCTACATCCTCTCTGCAGGCAGAATCACCTCCAAAGAACGGCCCATCCTGTCTTTAGCTGTGTCTATGAAAGGTGCGCTGAGCTCTCATCTGATGATGTCTGGCTCTTCCATTTGTCTGTAGAGAGAGCTAAGACGGCTGGTTTGGATTAGACATTTGAATTTTGAATGCAAGTAACGCAACTCATGTTGTTAAGGCTAGTTGCGTGGGTGTTGATCTGGATTTGAATTGTAGTGTGACAGCATATTAAAACATTTTTCTTGAGGAAAAGAATTGAATTTAATTTAAAAGGTTGGTGAAATCACTGTTCTTTTGGAGATAAATTATGGGCACAACCTGCCGAAAGTCAGTAGTTCCCGAGTTCCCTTGTACATTTAAAAGTTCTGTTCGTGGCAAACATAGAGTGTTGCACCATGGCATCGTGATATTACGTTGCCACTGCTGAATTTTAAGATCAGATGCTATTTCAGTGAATATTCAGGATATGATAGAAGGAATGGAAAAAAGAAACTGCAACAGCATATTAAAATATGTATTGTTAGATACACGCAGTGTGCTGTTGTGCCAAATATTTCTTTGTTGTGCAATTTGTCACACTGCTTACAGCCAACTCATCATCAACGTGTATCCACATATGCACAGCAGTTTTCCCAGTGAGGGTCAAAGCCTCTGGATTTCTTTAGAACTAACTGGAACTTGGTAATCCTGCCTCCTGGCTTTGGAGGTGGAGAAAGCAAGAAATAAAACAAATTAGCAGAAAATCTTTTGTGGCACATAGTTCTCTCGCTTGCCTTTTAGTAAGTATACACGTTTCTGTATGTACTTTCATTGATTCCACTAATACTTTAAATTTTATTTACGGTTCACATCTAAACAAGGCTGCATCAGTCCAATAAGGAAGTTTCATGCAGGCAGATCTACCTGCCAGTTGTCTCCCACAATCGTACTGGTCTGGAGGTGGAAGCTTGATTTCATTTCTGCTGCTTCTTGAAGATGTACACTCATGTCTGCTTTGCCTGGGAAACTGAGTCCCTGTGAGTTCAGACCCAGTCTGGGTGTGTGTTTATATATAAACTGGAATTTAACATAGTGTGATTCATAGTCTGTGGGCAGTTATGTTAGGGTGAGGGTGGTGAGGCACTGGAACAGGTTGCCCGGGGAAGTTGTTGATGCCCCATCCCTGGAAGTGTTTAAGGCCAGGCTGGATGGGGCTTGGAGCAACCTGCTCTAGAGAGAGGTGTCCCTGCCCAGGGCAGGGGGGCTGGAACTTGATGATCTTTAAGGTCCCTTCCAACTCTGACCATTCTATGATGAAGTAGTTTTTAAAAGATGAGCACAGTTCCGTCCCTCCGAGGACTGTCTCCTTCACAGACCCCCCTCCCTGCAGCTCCGCTCTGTCACACAGAAGCCGTCCCTGGTTGGCGTCCCCGATAACTCAGACATTCAGAAATTCTTGAAAGCGACACCACTAACTGCACTGCTAAAAAGAGGACCCTTGTCTTCTGCTCACATGATACGCTGCCTGTGTCCAAAGTGTAATATTTAATTGCATTTTCTTAATCTTTACCACTGTATTGCTAAGCTTTCTAATACCTTCAAAATACCAAATCTCAGGCTTATCCTAATTAAAGAATCTCAATTTAATCCATATTGCATGACAATTCAATTTGTTGATTGCTTTTTCTCCCCCCTCTTTGTGAAATTCCCGTCAAATGTATTAATTCAACATGATGAATCCTGTATTCAACCCACTGGAGTGAATAATTAAAATTAGCTGATAAAACTTTCAGCAGAATTACTTTGTGAAATTGCTGAACAGATGTGTCATTTTAATGAAAATCCACAGACAAGCGCCTTCCCCCCTCGGCAGGATAAAAATATTATCCCCACGGCACATACTTAATTTGGTGGTAAATACACTCCGAGCGATTGCTGGAAGGGAAGAAAAAGCAACTTGTCACACTTAGTAACTTGATTTTTCCCCAGCATGCAGTAACAGCTATCTACAGTAATTCATAGTGCTCTATTGTTGCTGCAAGTCCCAAAGAGAACTTATTAAAATGCAATAATCTCCTATTTAAACAGAAACAATAACCATTAAATTTCCTGTGGATCCAAAATTGAGCACAAGCCCCATCTGGTAAGAGTGATTAGAGGCCTGATGAGGGAATTTAATTTGCAACATTCAAAGACTAAATCTGAGCAGATCTGGTCACCTGGGACTGGAGTGCTGCTTGCTGTCTTCTTAAAAATCTCGACCTAAACTGAAAATGGAATGTAGAAGTGAAAATGTTACCCAGGGGCCAAGCTTGACAGGATTGTATTTCATTATGTGTCTCCATCAGGCTTAGAGAGCTGCCTGGAGTTTGGGCTTTGGCTGGGTTGGGATATTTCCTCGACAGGGCGCGCACGGAGGCTCTTGCTCCCTGCGACGGCGAACGAGTCGTTAGAGGAGACTCCATCCTCCCCTCAGCCCTCCTACTACCTCAGTGTAGTCACTTGCCCAAATGACACCAGCTTTTCTGTCCCATTAGAAGGAGCCAAGATAATTTTAGCATCGCCTACGACAAACAAACATCTCCCGGATAGGTTTGTTTCTGCTCCTGGCAGAACAACACTGGCATTAGACCTTATTACTGAGTCCACTTAATGACATGTCACAGATCTCCTGGCGTCTGGGGCTTGCTTCCCGCACAGGCCAGCTGAGCTGCAGCCTCTGCAGGTGTACGCTGCAGAAATTCCTCATCAAAATCCAGGGATTTGGGTTTGGTGGGGTTTTTTATCTGTTGGTTTCGCTGGCTTTTTTTGGGTGGGGTATTTATTTGTTCTAATTGTTAGATTTTGGTCCACAGCTGTCAGTTTATACATTATTATAAGCTCCTAATTAAGAACCTGTTTCTAATGGCAATGCTGTAGTTCACTGAAACATATGTTGCTAGGGAGATAGTCTGAACTGCTAAAATACGGAAAATAGATGCATAATGATTTTTCTGATTCAAGATTTCTTCTTGCTCTCAGTCTAAATTCCACAGAACGATTTTTGTTGTGGTGGTGATTTCCAGTAGGGTTTTGTATCAATTTTTGAAAAACTACAGTATTAATGATGCTGTCAAACAGCGCTGTTTCCATGTGGTCGGTGCAGCAGAGTGAGCGGGCTGGGCTGTGCATGGAGCTGTACGGGTTGGGTTGTGCACGGGGCTGTACGGGCTGGGCTGTGCATGGAGCTGTACAGGTTGGGTTGTGCACGGGGCTGTACAGGTTGGGTTGTGCACAGGGCTGTACGGGCTGGGCTGTGCATGGGGCTGTATGGGTTGGGCTGTTCACAGGGCTGTATGGGCTGGGCTGTGCATAGTGCTTTAAGGGCTGCTTTGCCCATCTGCCCTGTCTGGTGGTTCCATGGGATTACTTTCTGACATGGGGCTTTCTTAGTCTCTGCATTCTTCTGGCCACTCGAGCTACATGCTTGTTGGAAATCCTGTTTTCGGTTGCAGGCGTCTGTGTGTTTATTTGTCCTGTAGAAAAGCTGAAATTTTAGTTTAGGGATAGGAATAACTACTGACCGTGGTCATATACAGACGACCGACTGCTGTTCCCAGCCTTCTGAGCAAGCCAGTCGACAGCCATTAGTTGCCCTAACTATTGCAGATTGCTTTTGTCTTTTGTTGTTGTGCAGAACAAACCTGTGCAGTTGTCAAAAAAAAAGAAAAAAGAAAAAAAAAAAGAAAAAAAAATAATTTTACTACCCTAATTTAATAACTACAGCATATAAATACCCAGGATATTGGGAAGGGAGGAGTCATGCAGGAATTAATAAAAAAGCCATGTGAACTGCTAAGTTAACAACCTATTTGCACCTCTACTTGTAGCAAATCATGAAATTCAAAGTTTGTATGAAGGGGAGGAGCTGCATGACAGCATCATTGCTTGTCCTCTTGGGCCACTGAGTGTCCTCTTGGGCTGCTCAGTTCTAACGTGACGCAATGATGGTGTTTCTCCTATTCTAAGCCATTTTATAATGCAGGGTGCCCAGGTCCTAGGATTGTATTCCAGGACACTTCTGCACTTCAACAGAGGATAGAAAAAGTTTAAAGAAAAAAGAGAAGAGTTCCTTAGTTTCATTGGCTGTTGTGTTTAAATGGGAATGGGAATAGATACGTCCAAAAACAATTCTAACTTCTCTGGAATGGCATATGATTTAATTTTACCAATGAAGGTACCTGGTTCTTTTTTACTGCTCCAGGATGTGCAGATCATCCTTTGTGTCCACACAGAGTTGGCCCCTGATAAATAGCAAGCAGGTTTTCCATCAGAGCCTTTTCTGAAGGTTTCTGACAGTGATTCCAGGTACGTCCTTTTCCTGACCTGAAGTGCTCCTTCTTGAAAGCACCGCCAGTACACGGCCAGCTCATGGGCCTCCAGCTCTGAAAACCAGCCCACGCCACTGATGAACTTGGCCTGTTCTCATCTGTCATCTTGAAGCTGATTTTTCTTTTCCAGAATCTAAGGTCGACAGTGAGACAAAACTTTCCATCTGTGCGCTTTACTGGCACGTAATTGCTCCGAAGAAGGGAGGAGGTTCCCGAGATAAAAGTACTCACGACTTTCCTTGAAATTGTTTTCTCTAAATAAAGCTCTTTCATCTTTGAACTTAAATATATTTCAACCCCAATTTAGGTTCTTTTTCCCTCTTAGTCCTGGACCACTCCATGTTATTTAAAAAAAAAAAAAATAGTTTCTTAATAAGCCCCAAAGGTAATCAGGAAGAAGACAGCAAAATGAAACAACTCGTAAAATATTCCTCAACATCTTTAGGGAATACTTAATGCACACAAGGTCAGGGCTTTGTAATGGTAATTTAAGAGTTGTAGGAAGTGATCCATCATTTTAAAGAGCAACATTGCCATCCTTGACAAAAAGTTTATGTTTCGGAATCAACTTGAGTCCCCGCTCACCTCAGGAAAACAAATGCTGGCAGATCTTCCTGTAGGACATAATGAAGGAGATTTTCTATAATGTTATGCAAATGTCATGCTAAATTGTATGTAGGCATTGAGAAGTGACAGGCAATTGCAGCTGTCCAGTTTTCTGGAAAGTATTAATGCTGTTCTGGATTAGTTTTTCTTTCTGGAGCAGACATTATATGGAAATTACCCTTGACTGTACTCCATCGTTTGAAAGGTCACAGCGGTAGATACAAAATCCATAGGCAGTCGATTGCCTTCTCCGTATTCAGCATTACTGCTCTTGCCTATTTTACCCTTAGGCATCTTTTATTTCTTGCACAGATGGTCTCACTCAGCCCTAACAAAATGTTTTAAGCTGTTGCATAAATTAAAATAAGAGGCCCCGAAGTACAAAAGTGCAACTCTTTGGTAAGAAGTTGGAGGTTGTGCGGGGAGAATAGGTGAGGAGAGAACACAATGCAGGGCTGTGCTCCCCTCTCTCTGGCACCTTCCTGAACTGGTTGCACCCTGTGGGTTACTCACGGGTGTATTTCCAACAAGGCAAGCTGAAATCTGTGGCACAGGGGGGCACAAATGTACAGGGTTGCAGAGAAGTGGGTGTAAGTGCCATTTGCATAACATACACGTGCGTCAAAGTAATGGGTAAAGATGGTCATTATTTTTTGACATACTTTCTGCGTTGGGAAGCGTGATTGGATCAAGCTCATTGGATTGGGAAGGGAACTGGAAGGGATTGATTTAATTTATGCTGTTATTGAAAGATCGTATAATAATAATCAGCCTTCAACCTTGTCATTTGCCTTTGTTAAAACGAAGCTCTTCAGAAGCATTTCACAGATAATTTTGAAATGCTGGGGTTTGTTTTCAGCATCGGAAGGAAAGAGGCACTGAAATGTCAGAATGTTTTGCTAAGTAGAAATTCCAGGTGCTTGTCTACTCGAGTAACAACCATCATCCCCAGTGGCCAAACTGTAACATCTTACATGTACAGATTTCTGAAAGACACTGAGGTTGGTTGAAACCAGGCCGGACATGGGGTACCTCACAGTGAGATACTGAAAAACAGTGAAATACCAAACTATTATTCGCATTTGAAAGTCTTAGACCTCACCTGTGCTGTGAAAAGCTGCACATTGCTGAGTGCACCGTTGATTATTTGCTTTGTTCCTTACTGGCTGTGTATTTATTTATTTTTCAAATACAGAGTCACAGAATCACAGAATCACCTAGGTTGGAAGGGACCTTTTGAGATCGTCTAGTCCAACCAATGGGGGGGGAATTAAAAAAAAAAAACAAAAAAAACCACAAACAAAAAACAACTACACACACAAAAACCCACCAAAAAACAACAACAAAAAAGCCCCACAAACCACCACACAACACAACACTAGCAAACCCAACACACCACACAAAAAACATCCAACACTAATCCATATCCCCAAGCACCATGTCAACTCCTCGAGCTTGCTATCGATGGTAACATACTTGTATTGCTGTGCACATTTGTGCTGTATTGCTCGTGTACTGATTTGCAGGTAAATGAAGCTGAGTGGAGTAAAGCCTGAGGCCTCCAGGCTTCCCCTGGAAGCCTGTTGTCCCGCAGCCACAGCTATAGAGCCATCTGCCTTTGCAGCACCTGCTGCCATGGCTTTTCCCCATGGCTCCATTTGGATGCTTCAGGCTTCCACCAAAGTATATCCCTGCTGTTTTTCTTCAAATCACTCAGAAGGTGTGAGCCTTTTAATTTATAGTCAAAATCTGCAGAAGAGTTTTGATATTGTGTGGCAGGAGTGCAAAGGCACATGGGTTTCATGTGGTATTTGTGGTCATGGTGGTATCTTACCTGAAGATGAACTGCAGGAGTTTGCAGCTCCCTTGAGGGACAATATAGGACTTGTGAAATGTAGTACCTTAACCTTCCTTCACCTTTTGTGGGTGTTCTGGGGTGAAGGGTCACGCTGAATTCAGGAAGGCAGCTCTCCTCTGCTTCATGGAACTTCAGTTTGATCCGTGATGCTCAGATTCTGCCTCATACCCACTGCAGTAGGGTTCTGTAGTCAGCCATTAGCAGAATTAAGCTTAATCGGGATTCTGTGTCTTTCACAATGCATTAGGATGTTCCCTTAGTGAAAATTAGCAACAGAAAATACTGCAATGACATAGCTGTTAGGTCAGCGATCACTTCTTGAGGCCTGTGCCAATACTTTGGGAGTTTCGTTAGAGAGACCACCCTGGCTACTCAAATGCAGCCTGATATGCAGAGAATCCACCATCTGGAAGGGGTGTTCATAGATTTGCCAACGTTTTGTAGCCCGTGGGTGGGATACAAGGGTGGCGCAGCTAATGGTACTGGTCAGCACCAGGAAATGTGATGCAGCAGATGTGGTGTCCTTCTGTCCCCGCTCTGTCTATCACTGCAACCTGTGCTGATTTCATTCCTTCCTGAGCATCCACTGGCAGCTGAACTCAGGAGTGTGACCACTGGGATGGGTTATGCCGCTTCCTAAGCCCAGGAACTCTGAGGATAGCCTTCAACAGTCCTTTTTTTAGCCGTATCTAGGACTCTGTGCTATTGTGAACATCCTGTTCTCCATCAAAGCACCAGAACAGGTATGATCATCTCCTCTCTAAAGCAGCTGAGCTCAATTAGCTGCCCGCTCTGTGTGTGTGCTGAGAGGAAAGGTTAGCGTGCCGTGAGGATGGCAGAGCTGGCAGGCAAGAGAGTACCTGAAAAAGATGGTGTGAAATTGTCCTCAGCTGGATTGTGATTTGTGTGTCAAGCTGTCCAGAGTGGTGCTCCCCCCAGTTCCTGATTCCCTGTGTGGGGGACAGGCACCAGCTCGGTTTGCAGGTGGATGGGCAAAGCCTCCAGCACCAGACTGGCATGGCTGGAGCAGATGAATAGTTGCTGAGGGCATGACTTTACCCAGTCACTGGGATGGAAATGAAAGGACCAGAATGTGGGTCTCCTGTCCCTGTCGGGGACTGAACTTGCCCCGGCATCAACCACGTGCCATCCCCAACTCTTAGCTCATTTTTCAGGCTGACAGTAGAACAATTGCATAATACTGTTCCTTTTTCCCAGGTAATAGATTCAACCAAAAAGAAAATCTAAAAAATTAGTAGGTTGGGTCCTAGGAGAGGTCTAGTGCTTTTGACTCCTATTTCTTACCAAATCCTGTTCTCCTGATCTACAACAACTGGTATAACTTCTGGTATTGTACATTCCTGTCTCTTCTGCTCTGTGGGATGGTTGTCGTTACATCGCACTGGGTGGTGGCGCTTGCTTCTGTTGAGGTGTACAGCTGGAGAGCACCAGCCATTGTGCATTAGTCACTGTGACCTCTGACAGTGAAACCTAATAAATGGGAACACCAACTTTTTTAGGTTGAAGAGTACTCATGGTGGGTACTAAAAGAAAGGAAGTATAGAAATAAAAATGCTAGTCACTTCATTCCCATCTTGCAGAGTTACCTCTGGCTGCTGAGGAGCACTTTTCACCATTCACTCCTCACCATTTTCATGGTAGAGGAGCAAATTGGGAATTGTGCCTGGAATTATTTGTTGGTTGGAATTAGGATTTGTCAATTTTGTAACCATGCGTTTCCATAACCATATTTTAACGTGAGGTTTTGTTTATTACCTTGACTGCTGTGGTAGCTTTTTGTCTTCAACTTCTTTTGACTGAGAATACCTCTGTACTCTATAGCATGTGAAACTCAAGGTGACCATTTCAGTTTTCATGTCTGCTCTCCCTCTAGGCTAGAGGTTTCCTGCCTTCCTTTTGGACAGTTACTGGAGAGAAGAGACAGTGTTCTACTGCAGCTAATTGCATGATGTGTTTCAGAGCAGTCAGTTACGTTTAGTCACTTAATGAAATATGTTTTGCCAGTTGACAGAGAGAGATTGATCAGCAGACAAAGATCCAAATCCGAATGAGAAAAGCAAGCAACCAAGGTTGGATTATTAAAGAAGAATTTACAGATAAAATCTAGATGTTGGGATAGTGCAATAGTAGGCTACATTCATTAGTAGACTACAATCACATTTAGAAAGGGGCAGTCCCATCTTTACAAGGTCTTGATGCTATTTCATTGCATTTTCTTTAATATCGTCTTATTTAAAACTTTGGCAGGCTTATATAATGCAGAATGAAAAATCTGATTTTTCTTGTGTATTGGTGGGGCACTTTTTTTTACAGTTTTTCAAACTATGGGGTAATGCATGTGCAGGAAGCTAATGATGTGGTCTCTAGGTGTTGCTTTACTGTATGGAGTACTGATAATGAGCTTCGAGTAATAGGGTATGAGTCCCAGAAGATGAATTCTGATTACCTTTGTGGTATCGTCCCCTGTATGCCCCTTCTTCCTTGATGTTTCTGTAAAGAACATTTGGATTTTGATGAGGGTATTGCCTATTTGACTTTTAATTAGATTTGCAGTGTGTTGTGTTAATAAACCACGACTCTCTGTTTGGTTATTTCGTTTTGTTTTCATTTTCTTAAAGTGTATGTTCATTCAATCATATGGCAGCAAGCAGCAGTTGAAAAATCTTGCTACTTTGTGTATAAAGCTTATATTTATTGGTCCAGAGAGGGTGAATTTTGTCCCATACTCAATAATAATCAGTAAACAGTACTTAAATTGTACAGAGACCAGCAAACTGCAGCATACTGTGAAAGTGCAGAGAGTTATCCTCCAAGGAAATAGCATGATAGGTCTTAAATAATACCTTATAGTCATGGGCTATGCCATTATCGGCACTAAAATTAAATATACAGCTTCCCTAAACAGCAGGTTGTCTTCCCCACTGCCCCCTTTTAATAAAAACTCTGGGACTTTCTCATGTTGACAGGTCAAATGTAGCTTTTTCATAATCTCCATGTTTTATCCCATTTGGGATTCTTCTTGAAATTTGTTTTCCTTGTACTCGGTCGTTTTCCACTAAATCATTTTCTTGTTACTGAGCACTTTTAATTGAAGTTTTAAAAAAACAAAATTAAAGCCCAATCTTTTTGCCAAATCTCATCTAACATAGAGGCATTAAAATCACTGCTGGTTTGTAGCTCGGACTCATGTTGCCAGTATCCTTGCTTCTGTTTTGTTTTGTTTAGCAGGCTGCTATGCCAATTTAATAAACATGCTGTTATATATTCTCTTGTAATTTAGCTGCCGTTTTGCTTGGGTTTCGACAGTGATTGGTTGTGGCAGGGCTGTAATGCGTTGTCAGCACAGGTTACTCACGACTTGGTGGCGGTGGCCGAGCATTGTCTGAGACACAGTGTCATTGCAAAATTGCTTGACAACGTTGATGCTGTGGTTGCGCTGAGCAATAACAACTGCGGAGGTTGAAGAAGGGCATGCGGGAGTGGCTGTGCCGAGGGCAGTGATGAAGAGGGAATGCTAAACACAGCAGAGGGAATGTCATCAGGGAAGAGCTTGTCCGTTACTTTCATTCTCTTCTGTTGTTCTTGTTTTATTTTTCCCATTGATTAGCTACCAAGAGAAGGTACTACGTTGATTGTCCTGGGGACATGAGTCCACAGAAGACTTGGAAATGGATGCGTGGACTCCATTTCCAACCTCCCATGGTGAGGGGTCTAGAGAACAAGTCATCTGAGAAGAGTCTGAGGGAACTGGGCGTGTTTAGTCTGGAGAAGGGGAGACTGAGGGGAGACGTCATTGCTCTGTACAACTACCTGAAAGGAGGTTGTAGAGAGGTGGGTGGTGGCCTCTTCTCTCAAGGGAATAACGACAGGACCAGAGGAAATGGTCGGAAGTTGTAGCAGGGGAGGTTCAGATTAGATATTAGGAAGAATGACTCGACTGAGAGGGTGGTCAGGCCCTGGAACAGCCTGCCCAGGGAGGTGGTGGAGTCACCATCCCTGGAGGTATTTAAGAAAGGTGTACACATTGCACTTCAGGGAGTGCTCTGGTGGCCAGGATTGTTCTGTTGGGTGATTTGTTTTGTGGGAGGTTTTTTTGGTGTTTTGTTGTTTTTGATTTTGGGGGTTTTTTTTGTTTGTGTATGGTTGGACTTGATGATCTCAGAGGTCCCTTCCAACCGTGGAGATTCTGTGATTCTGTGGCTCAATTTTTTGCCCTGGTGAGTGTCCTGAAGGGACTAGGCTCCATTCAGCTCTCAGCCTAGTGACTGAGGTTATTGGATTTGGTACCAATTTCTGTGGTGCCCAAGTTCAGCTCTATTGCAAATGGAGTGAGACCACCAAACTTAGGTCACATAGGTGATCACTGCACAGTTATCAGATGCTTTTGCCTTTTAAGCACTATCAATCTGGAGTGAGTTTTTATACTCAACAAAGAAGCAAAGGGCTCAATTTTCCACTGTGGATCATGTAAGCCATCCAAGGTTAGTTTCACTTAAGCTTCTAGTAAACTGGAGTGTGTTCCGGACAGAAATTATTTGCCTCTGGATTTCTGAACTTTATACAATTATTTTTTAATTCTGGAGAGTTGTGTTTTTTTCTATATATAGTAATTAAAACTTTCAAAAATGGAGAAAATCTTTCCCCAAATCTATGGATGTCTTTTGAGGAGATGGAAAAGGGAAAGAGATTATTTGTCGGAGAGTCCTCCATTACTATTAAAAGAATTTGTACATTTTTACTCTCTTGCCTGTGTAAATTATAATAAAATAAATAAGGGAAAGTCCAACTTGGGTGGAATTGTTTTCACCAAACTCTTGAGTTAAATAATCTGTTGAAATTCTACATGGCTGCAAAGTCTGGGCCTTCGTACAGCCCTTTCTGGCATTTTATTAATACATGATAGTTTGTTATTGAGGAGATTTTTGTATTTGTTTAATAAGTCTGGAAGCAACCTCAGATATGAAGAGACATTTCTGTCTACTGCCATTTAGTTCAGGGCACTGTGTCATAGACATAACAAGATCAAGTATAGCGCAGCTCGCTTTCCACACAACCCACATTTGTCTGCTGTTTAATTTTGTTTGGAGACAGCCATCAGCCTTTCCCGGTCCTTTCGTGTGAAGTTTTAGGGTACAGGACAGAAAGTCGTGCATTTCTTTTCCTGATGGCAGATTTTTGGGGTCCCTGCGCCAGGTGTTTCCAAAGGCAGGTGTTGCCGCCAGTGTAAGGACGGCCATGACTGTAATGTGCAGTGAAGAAAACTGGCCTGTTGGGGTTTTGGTGGAGGCAGAGGAGGTAAATAAAAATATTCTAATTGGCTTTTGCTGCTTTTAAACATAGGGAGATTGGCATTTGCTCCTGGCTCTGAGGCAGCTGGGTTCCTGTTGTTTAAGCGGGGCAGGTGGAGGCCAGAGAAGAGGGCCCAGGTGAGGTTGATGAGTGGGAGGAGGGCCGTGGGAGGAGGATGGAGGAGGGCCCTGGGACATTCTTGACGGGGCTCAGCTGGAGAATATGGATCCTGTAGAGAGGGGAGGCTCTCAGCTCTGAGAGCACCCCAGCTGAGGCAGCATGCGGCCTGAGAGGAGAAGAGGTAGGGACAAGGGCTCTGGTGGAGGGAGGGTGGGCAGTCATTTAATTTTGAGTGTATTTTGTGTGTTGTGGCAGAAGGGTGAGGTTTTGCCTGCTGTGGGGTGAGGAGGCGTTTGGGTGGAAGGCCCTCAGCAGGGCGGCGGAGCTGTGCTGGTGGCCTGTGGGATCAAGGCCTGTTATGGCTGACAGAAACACCTCCTGCCTGCTCCTTCCCCCCACAGAAAGTTCTGGAAAGTAATAACCATCCCCTTCGTGCTGCCAGTGGTGCATAGTTTCACTTCCCTCTACTGCTGGGGACATTTCCTCCCACATAAAAGGGACTACTCACACACACACAGGCCGAATCACAAACTTGAGCATTTTCAAGTAAAGGGATATTTAAGACCGGATTTCTAATGTAACGAGGCAGTTGTCGGGCATGGGCTTGATCACTTTCTCTGGCAATTTGTTTCGTTAAAGTCAGCTGTGCAACACTCTCTGTGTTGCTGTGTAGCCGTATCCCCCATGGCTGTGCTTCAGGCTCTCCTGCTTCCCCTGGGCCTGCGAGGGGGCAGCAGCTTTCGTCCTCTTCTTCCTCTGCCATCACCCCCATCGCCCCCGTGCCAAACCGCACAGCAAAGTTTCTCCTCAACTTTGGATCCCGTTGCGGTTTGATGGCATCAGAAAAGAGATGTGCAATTGAACTGACAATCAGTGATTGGCATCATGCATAACTCATTATTGTGTCAAGGATTTGGCATGTCCGTGGAGAGGAAACCATGTGCGTTGTGTTGACACTGAGCTTAATTCATATCCTACCGGCGGTTATGCCAAATCCTTATCTCATCAGTTCTCGTGCCAGATCACTTGCTTGTGTGCCAGATTCTTGTCAGAATAATGAGTTATGCCTAATACCAATCATTCTGTGGCAGATGCCGCCTTGTGTAGCCATTTTGTACAGTTGGGAATTTGAGCAAAATGGCCGGGTGTTCGTACAACACAAGTGGTGGGCTCAGAACTCTGTGGCGGCGTCACAAAATGGGAAAGGATTTCAAATGATATGGAAAATTTTATGGTAATTTTCTTGAAAAATGTCTTGTTTACCCTCTCCTAAATGTGTACCCCCCTTGATACGTTCACTGCCTTTCTGCTTTCACAATCTTCACAATTACATTTGTAGATGTGTCATGAGCAGTTTTGCCTTTCCTTAATCTTCGCCCTTATTAACCCAACAAAACATTGTGGACAGCTCTGATTCTTTCTCTTGCTAGCAAGGGATTCAGCTGCAGGACTTAGGAAGGCACAGGTCTGTGTATCAGCCGACCACACCTTACAGTTTTAGCTGTTACATTTGCCAGAAGACTGTCAAGGGAAATGTGCTATGTCCCTGCTGAAAATAATCTATTATCTCTCTAACATTGTAGAAGGCAGGAAGGACTCACAAGGAAAAGAGAACGCACGTGCATTTTTGATTTTTCCCTATGGGAGAAGTCCAAGGTGCCACCAAAGCGGGAATGAACATTTGAGCTGATAGTGAACTTATAATTGAGCTCTTTGTGGAGAGAACTGAATACTGTGAGAAAGGGAAATGAAGATTTCCACAGGGTACGGTGGTAACGTGTATCCATAAGGGGCAAGAGTGTAGAGTATCTCCTGTTTACCTCTTTGACTTGAGTTGGTCATTTACTGGAGTAAAGAGAGCAAGAAAAGGCTGAATGTTCTGTAGTTCATATTTGCTTCAAAGTTAAAAGGCTCCCAAACCAATTTGGAATTCTGTGGCACAGGGATATGACAGTTTATACCCAGGTGTTTTCAAATATAGGTTAAAAAAAAGTAATGACATCACACTCCCCAGAGCCTGGTGATCATTTGTTCACCAACCACGTCCAAGTGACAACTCTTGAAAAAAGGTTATTCATAATCGTGTTGTTGTTTAAGCTGCATTACGATTTTGTAGCCAGCCTATTGATTTTTCAGGACTCTTCTGCATGAGGCTTTTTCATTAGTGCGTTACATGGAACACAAAACCCATAGTAGAATCATAAAAAATTGTACTTACTAAATTAATTTTCTGTTTTTAATAGAAAAATAAATGCACCTGGTCTGACAATTAGGATGCCAAGATTTTCCTTAATTTAATTTGAAACAACTCAAGAGCTTTTCTTTGGATATCAACAGAAATAAGGGCCAAATTCAGGTACAGTTTAATTGGGTACAAATCATTTGGCTTCCCTAGAATTACTTTAGCTGAGATAAAAGCCACTTTAATTGGACATTTTAAGCGTACACACAGCTGCATTTCTTTAATAAATCAGTTACTTGCAAAACCTTCCCGGACAGACACTTCCTGGGATAGGCTACCTGGTTTGCTAAACCTGGGAGGGAATTCACGTGACGTGAGGGTGTGGGAAGCTCCTGCACCGGGCAGCAGTGCTAGAAGAGGTAAAGGGCAGTTATGAAATAGATCTCTGTTGAAAAAATATTAAAAGTTGTGGATGAAAATGAGACTTTGGTGTGAGTTGGAGCTTCTCTGGATGAAAAATCTCCCTTGCGATGAGCTGGTCACGGATGTGGTACATCTCTAAAGTTACTTTTGCTTCCTAGGGGATGTGCTATCCAGTTAGCCCTTGGTTCTATGAATATTTATACAACATAAATGGGGAAATCGGTGGGTTCCCTTGGTGGAAATGTGATATTGGTATTTTTTAAAATAAACTTAAATAAGGTCAGAATTTTTTATCCTCTAGAGAAAATTTCACGTCTGATTAAATAGTTTACATAAACTTAATCTTTTTCTGCTAGATGCATTATAATCTCAGATATTATTCATGTAGCTATTCCTCTGTGAACCATAAAATGTTCATTTCTTCAAAATGAATATGAAGCTCAAAGCATTAGTGGTCTTAAGAGCATAAAAAGTTTATTGCTTTGTGCTTAACATTTTTCAAGTAACTTTCGAAAGCTGAACAAATTTTGCATTTAGATTAATGGAAGATGTTTTCCATTTGAAGGAACTAGCAAGGGAGCAGCAATAACAAAAATCCCCCAAGGTTAAAAATGTAGTGCTTTTGATTTTTACCAGAACTGTGTTAGCAGAACAATCATTTCTCAGCATGGAAAGGTAACATAATTGGTCTATACAGTGGCAATACAGAAAACGAGTATGCTTCAGAGAAAGCTAATATGGCTCTACTTAATAATTTCCTTCAAGAGCCTGAATTTGAATGTATATTTCACCCAGCTTGAGGCAAACAATTTGTACCCATAAGTTCTAGTGGAAGTTACCAGGGGGTCATGCAATTTATTTTAGTTCTTGAAGTTTTCAGAACTGCAGACCTAAATGCACATTCACTTGCATTGTTTCACCAGTAATTTGATCCAATTGGGCAACATTTTCCTTCTGCTCTATTATGTTAGCTCTAGTGTGGAAAAAAACCCCACAACTCTCTCATGAAATATTGTGGAAGAAAAGTTTTCTCAGAAGAGAAACTACTTCTCAAATTTATGTGACCAGCTTCTTCAAGAATTTCTCAAATCCTTTCATTCCCCAGCACCTGAAGCCTGCTGTGTTTGATTCTTACAAACCGATGGTACGGTGTGAATCCACTTTCCTTACCGGTTGTATTTTTAGAGTCTCTGATTGGGGAAAATAGCTTTCCTCAGTACAGACTAAATCATTTATTTCCCCTTAAACACAGGACAGTGCTTCCTTCCAGCACTGACTGCAGCCTGGTTTCCATGTTCGTGTAACTCAGGAGCTGAGCTCCAGCTACAGAACGGCAACAGCTCCACCTCTGCGCTTTTAGGTAGATACGTATTTTTAAGTGGTAAATCATACTGCTGTATAAATCTCCAGAAGTTGGGTGATAGAGTAACTGAGGGGTCCTTCTTGTGTAGAAGTGGCATTGAAGAGAAGGAAAGGGTTGTGCTTTTCAGCCTGCTTTAGAAGAAAAGCTCTTGAGCGTCATTGCCCTCTGGGTTGCAGAAGGCTTCGAAAGACCCATAGGGCACTGGGAAGGCTTTTTAGTTTCCCCGGGTGAGATGTACATCTCATCACCATCCAGGAGCAGTGAGGTTAGAAAGAGCTAGGTCGTTAAGAGGGACGCTGAGTTTATCTGAATATTTGTATTGAAAATGTTCTGGAAATCTTTCCAGAAAGAAATATTAAGGACAGGAATTGCTCTACTTAGATCAGGCTGGGTCCCTTCTTCTGCTCCTTTCTGTGGGCAACTGGGATTAGGGAGAAGATGCACGTTCCTTGTGAGGTAAGGACAACACAATTCTGGAAGTTTCTTTCCTGCTTCTCACTTTACAATACAGCTGTGAATATTCATAATATTTACAGAGACAGTTGTTTTTTTCAATCATACTCTACCTCTCAATGTTGCTTTGTTCTATTTGTTTTTTCAGGTGAGCTTGTTTCTATGTCTTCTTTAAATACTAAATTACCTTTTCAGTTGTACCTAAAGTTTTGATTTATTTATTTTTTTTTTAGTAGGATGTTTCTTTATTTTGTAGAAGAGAATTTTTGGCTGCCTTTAACATGTCCATTTTCTCAGAAGATCTTTTGAGACAGTTTTTATAGACCACTTCCATTCTCCCGTAGCCGAGATGTTGTAATGTTACTTTTATGGAATTCTTCATCTGTTGCAGTTCTAGAAACCCATCCTGTGCTTTTGAAGCCAACCGAAGTTTGACCATTGACTTTCAATAAAGCCACTCTACTTATCTTACTTAAATGCCGAAGGTACCTGAACAGATCTTACAGACGTGGGGTAGAATATCAGATAAATCAATCCCTCCAGTAATTAACACCAAGCCCAAATGTTTCTTACTTCTGAAGCCAGGGACAGTCTTGCTGGAAGCCTGCCTTTGGAAAATGTGATTTATTTTTTTTCCTTCCCTGGCTCTACAAGGTTACATGATCTATCCTGACTGTAACTGTGTGGCCGTTTGTTAGCACACTAGTTTTGGAGCCATGAAGCGGTCAGTTTACTGTGAGGAGGTAAGGGGATCCTTTTCCCTTTAAGAGCCCATGATCAGAAAAACATGGCCTGAATTTCGTTAGCGGTGTGACAATGAGAGAGATAAGTAGATGTGACAGTTATGAATGACGTACTGTCATGCACTTCTGCGTTCTGACTCAGATAAATTGACACTGCTGTCAAACACAAGCTATGGAGAGTAGAGACCTCTGATGAACCTTCTAATATGGTAAATGGGAGTCTTAATTCTTCATTAACTGGAAAAAGGAGATTTGGCCATGTAATTTTCTCCTTGCTGCCTGTTTTAAAGATTCCAATAACCCAGCATTTACAGTTGACTAGACAGGGATTGCTTTTTCCTATGCTAGCGACATGCAGGCTGTGAAATCTAAGGAAGCGCCGCTTAAACACAGACTTATTGCCTTGGTTATCTTTAATGACTTTGAAATGTATTGGCCTCATTATGGAACAGTGCAGTTATCAATTCCTCTAATTAGGTGATGTGGTCCCATAAGAAATTTAACATTAAAGTGCAAAAATGAGTTAGTGGCATCAATTGCTGGCAACCTGGGTGTTGGCACTGAATTTAAAGCGACGGTGCTCTTTTTCTGTGTAGTTATTCTGCGTGAATCTTATTCATTCAAATATCAACAGTAATTTTTTTCAATTCATTTATTTTTGCCTGCGTGAAGAGCTATTTATTTATCTGAGAATTTCCTTGCTCTCTGAAGCTCTATTCTGCGGCACGCCTTTGGTGTAAATACTAGCAGAAAATGAACTAGCTGATGCGGAGTGAGATCTCTCCATTTACAGGTCAGACTAGGCAGTCAAACTGCCAGTCCAGCTTCTCATTTTTAGTGGCCCTTTCAATCTGAAGATCTTGTAGCACTTTAGAAGCTGTGACTTGGCCGCAGTCATACCCCACAGCAGCAAAGCTGGAAACAAAGCGCGATACCCGTGGTTCAGTCACCTTCCCAGATTTTGTACTGCTGTTCCCTCCTACTAGTGTCTGTTGGAGGTTGCGTTTCTCTTTCCCACCATGTGGGAAGGATTATTGGTGGCCAATTTAGAACAGGCATTGCCTCTCTTGTTGGGAGGAAAAGAGAAACCTTGTTTTAATGTTGTCTAGTTTGTGTAAGTGTTCTGCTATGCCTGTATAGGAAAGCAAGTACATAGTAGTTTATCTCTTGTTATCCTTCTCCTTAGGCAATGCAGCACAATCTCATTCTTTATTTCCATATGAAGATAATGTCCAGTTACTAAGAGTTTGTAAAGCTTGGTGTTGCTAACGTATGGTGGGGCGGTAGTGGTAACGTGGGGAGGATAGCTCTGTCTATGCATTGGGGGGACCATACTGCTTTAGATTAGAATTTTGGTGTACTTTGGAATAAGTGATTCCAAAGACATCTAAAATCCTAAAATTACAAATCACAAATGGTCTCAAATCCACTGTTGGAGTAGGGTTTTTCTCTGGTTAGTGAAGCAGCAAGAGAGCTGGAAATATCAACCTCTGCTTTCTACATAGACACGTATCTGATGCCGTACTGACCTCACTTAACTGTACCGAATGTGTAAGGTTGCACCACTCCTTTCCTGCCTTCTCAAAGGAAAGGTGTTAGAAGTTCACAAAATTGCTAATTTTCCCTCAAATAGATCACAGAAAACTGTTATTTGTCCCATTGGTAGAGGAAGTGGGAGGAGTAAAACGATGGGATACTTTAATCTAGGACCTTAGATCTTGGAGACGTTCCACTGTGTGCATTGTATATACTATATCTGGAGAGATTTTTAAAAATGAGGCCTTAAGCTCTTCTGTACCTTGGGTCTTCATGCACAAAAGGGAGATAATTTGTTTTCCACAAAGTTGTTTAAATGCACTAATGTTTTCATTTTCAAGGTGTTCAGGTATTACAGAGATGTGAGGATATCATTTGTTCAGGCTGAATTGGCAAGCAGAAGAGGTAATACTGCTCAGCAGTTCTTTGCTCCATGGCATCTGCTCTGGCTAAACATGCTAAGAGATCTTCACCTGTGCAGGCTGGTGGGAGCTGATGACATATAGAGAAGAGGGAAGAGAACTAAAACCCCAAGCATTGCTCTTAAGTCCAGGGTGACTCGTCCATTCTGGCTCCTGTCCATCCCTCAGTTCATGGCCAGGATGACTATCCCATGCCAGACACCTGTGTGAGAACACCTGCAGAGATCGCCTCCTCCTTGAGAGCTTGAAGCCCAGAGCTCTATGGTTCTGGAAGTGCATCTTTTGTACTGATTTTGGTTCCCTCCCTGGTACAGCTGCTCCAGGGCGCTGCTCTTTCCAGTGTCAGCTGGAGCACTGGCCCTGAACTTCAGCCCAGGAGACAGTTTCTGTCTCAGGGCAATGGGGCAAATGTTTGTACTCGCTGTCAGGCTTGGGACTTGACTTGTGATTCACACTGGGAGAACAAGGAGGTGTTGAAATAGCCTTGGGAAGGAGCTTGCAGGCATGGAGGAGTGAGCCAGCATAGTTGACAACACCTTTCATTGAGACTAGCATCCCAGATGTGGGCCTTGGTATTTAGAAAATCCTGATGTAGGACTGCACAGGTATAAGAAGGATCCAATGTCAAACCTCTTTTAAGTCAGAAGGATAAGCAGTCATGGCATTGTGAAGAAGTACAATGTGTGTGGTAGTGAATAATTTTATTCCCTCTCCGTGGGCTTCAAAGAGGGCAAGAGGATAAAGCAAACTGCAGTGAACAGTATGGAGATGTGTTGCAGTTGGCCATGAACAGGCCATGAACACAGCGCTGTGTGCTGATGGCAGTGAGATATGTGTCCGGTCAGATTGTTAACCTTAGTGGTTTTGGTGGGTTTATTTGAGTCTATTCCCCACCTCCTGGTGCAGAAAATACCAAGAGATTTTTACATTACCTCCACATTGCAGACCCTGCAGCAGTGTGCTGGGGCAATCAGCTCTACAAATACATTTCTTTGGTTGCTTTCGGAGCAGAGGGCATTTGCTAAAGACACAAGGCTGAGAAGATGGGACCTGAATGAATTCACTTTGCTTAGGCATCTGGTTGGGTGTTCTCAGTTGCACTTCAGCTCCTCTCCTTTTGCCGTGCATTGCTTTTTTCCGCTGGAATCCCAGTTAGATATTTGCCATAGAGCACACAATCCTGCCACTCTTCCCAGCCTTCTGTTCTGTGTACCTGCTCTGGTGCTGTGAGCAGGAGCAACAGAGCTTTGGTGGGGTGGGAACGGTGCTAGTGTTCCTGAGCATTCCCAGTGTGAGGTGAGCCAGATATTCCAGTACTCAGGGAGTTAATGCAAGGGGCTCTTTTCCTCTTCAGCCATGTCATTGTATGTCTGACTACTACAGGTTTCAGGAGCTCCTGGTAGATATGATGTTTTGTTCCAAGTCTGTACAGTCTCTCACAATGTCTGAACATCTCCCAGCTGCGTGTTAAGCCCTGCGACTGACATCCACTAGCTGTAATGGCTAGTTTAGTCTCTCCTGTTCAGGAAGAAAAGTATGTGCAGTGTATTTTTCTGCTCTAAATAAATAAACAGGGGCACGTGCATTCCCACACAGTGTTTGTTGCTGCCACTGTATGTTTAGAGAAGTAATGTTGAAGAAGTTCTCCTTTTACTTGCACCGGGAAGGAAAATGTATGGGATAATTCTGCTTCCTGAGGGAGCCAATTCTGTTCTCTTGTGTTAGCTTTCGAGGTACTTCTGCTTCACGTGGAGAGAGCCCTTGTCCTAGCGATGGATATCATCAGACTGTCTTAGAAGCACGGTGGTTGTATACACCTAAATAAGGAGGAGGAAAGTAATCCAATCCCTCTAGTGTTTTCCCCCTGTGTTGCTTATTCTCAAGGGAGTTTGTGATTTTCCTTCTCCAAAAATGGTACTTTCAGTGATGACATTTCATGCCTGACTGTACTTTTGCATAGCCAATGCAAGAAGAAAAGAAGCAGTGGCAGGAGAAGGGCCACCTATTCAGTCACTGTGTTGTCCAGGTAGTTGGCAGAAAAAAAATGTCCCATAGTTAACCTTTTAAAGCGTAGGCTCCATCTTTTCTCCCTAGCCTCAGGTGACAGCCCACTTGTGCTGCGTACGGTGATGCGTGTTCCTGAACCAGACATATTATCCTCATGCCATACAAAATATTTCTAGATTGTTCTTACCGAAATCTGATGAAAACCAATGGAAGTTATTTATCTAATAAAAAGAAAAAAGCATAGGTTAAAGAAAAGACAGAGAATAACTGCTTTATAGTCATCCAAGCCCTTAAACAAAACATCTCCTTCAAAAGAGACACTGTAGCTTTAATATTGGCTGCTGTTTCCTTGAATGGAGTTACCCAATCTTTCATCAAAGAAACATATCTCCCATATCCCTGTCTTTAAAAACAGCAATTATGTGTAAATGCCTTCTGATTTATTTGAGCCAGGGCCACCGGCCAGTGTGAGTCACCACAATTTATTGCTAACCGTCACTTTTACATGATAGGTTTGTAACAAATATCTGCCGCATATTGTTAAATTAATCTTCCATTTAAAATTAATGGAGTTAGACTCCCCAGGTTCAATGTAATTTCGTGTTCACGGGCAGGGAGTGATGTGAGCTGCATACGAAATGAGCCGAGGCCAAACGCCCTAATCTTTCATCACCTTGAACCTAGTGACTAGGACGCCTTCTCAGCACCAACTAATGAGATTGAGCTTGCTTCTCTCCTGAGGATGCCAGCTCAAAGAAGCTTTTCTGCTCAGATACAGCAGGCTTCGTCTTATTTTAATAATTCCTCAGATATGACAAGCCTGATGTTATGTATGAAAGAGTCAGGCTTGAAAAAGAGATGAAATGAATTTTATATCATTACTTCAAAACCGAAGCCAGCTAAAGGAAGTATGTCACAGTTAAAAATGCAGTAAGCATTTTAGCTGTGAAATATTTTGAAAGTAAACAGGAGTCATTCTTTCATTTATTATTATAATGCCGCCTCACCTTAGACTCATCTTCTGTAATTCTAGTCCCATTTATAAATTAATAACAATAATGTAGATGAAAGCAGCAGACTGTCCAATAAGCATGTGGATGGGACCATCAGAGAGAAGAGATTTAATTCCTAATGGAATATGCCATGCTACAGTGCTGAGCTCTATCATTTCTCTTTGTGGGCATTTGTAGAAAATGAGCCTGCTTTTTACGCAATGGCAGCCTGCAAATCCATCACATATTGTTTAAAAATAATTGAGTTGAATTGTATCCGTGTACCTTGCTGTCTTTCCTTTATTGCGGCTTTAAAAAAGTAGTAATTTTGGTTACATTTTAGTATTTATCGGTGCAAGAGACTAATAGCATTAGTGATACCTATGCGAGGGTCTGGGCAATTGTATGTCGTGGTCAGTGTACCTCTGTCTGCAGCCATAGCCCTGCTGCCTTTGTCACCCCTCCAGACTCCTCCATGTCCCCAGCTGCTTTTGCACCAAGTGTGTGAGAACCTGCTTCTCCATCCCCGAGAAGGGGATGTGGCCTTCCCACGTGTACGAGTTGTGCCATGGGACTGAGGCTCAAGAAGCCTCTTCCCCTGTTGCTGAGCCATGCCCTAGAGCTTGCCTCGAGAGCCGTGTGCCAGACAGAGCAGGAGGATGAGCTTCTCTGAGAGACCATGCGTATGCTCTCCAGAGAGTGGAAGGGAGCTGTGGTGCTGCTTCCTAGGGGGAAAGGTTAGAAACATGGGATTTTTCAATCTAGAGGAACGTCTTAGGAGAGAGAAGAGAAAGGTCTTCTCCATGAGCTGCTGTTGAAAGAAGAGCGTAATTTATTCTAGGGCATGTAGTGGGCCAGACAAGGGATGGCAGAATGTGAAGGTTTCCAAATCTTCCTCTTATTTTCCTTTGTATTTGTGGGGGAAAAAAGATCTGAACCAATCTGGACAGCTGAAAGTATCAGCAGTGATTTCTTTCCAGTGGGCTACTTTGATTTAAAATCTTTATCAGTTTCCCTGTCTATTCCAGCTTGGGCAGTTTTCCGTAACCGAACAGACCTCAGTCTGGTTCTTTAATGTCTTGTACCACTTTGTATCCATTGCAGTTATTCTGATTTCTGTTTAATTCTGGCTGGATAAACCAGTGAGCATCATACCAGTGTCAGGCACATTTGTTTTTGTGATGGTTTCATGGCTGAGAAACAATCCCATTTTAGTCTAAACTTTTTGTGTTCTTATTTAAAATCAGTGTTGAGGATTTTATCTTGTTCCTCTATCTCACCTGATTTAAACCTCAGAATTTTTTCAGGTTTATTTTATTTATTGTTATTTTATTTTAGGAGTGAAGTGTATCCCCTCAGTTAACGGGTACTGCGTAATCTTTCACAACAAGTCTGAAACCTGCTGCTCCATGCTGTGTGCGTTCACCACACCCACGTATCCAATTTCCTCTTCCATGTTATCGCTGCCCATTGCCCAGTTTTTCTTTCCCCCTCAGATCCCATACTAATGGAGAACAATAGGATATGCCGAGGTAACCTGACACATCCCTTGGCCTGTTTATTAATCCATGCTCACCCAAAGTAATAAGGAGTAGTGATGCGAGTACCAAACATGAAGCCATGGGTACGGCAGTTGCCAGCAGCTGGGGGCCAGCCCGTAGTGCTTGGTCCTGAAGAAATCGCTGAGGGATCTCTGGGTCTGAGAGTTCGTCAAAGCCTGGAGCAGTGGGGAAGGTGCTGTCTCTGCAGTGGGAGAAGCAGAGATGTGGGACTGGGAGCATCAGTCTGCATGGGGTGAACCTTCCAGTGCACTGAAGGACATTTCTTGCATTGCCTCTCGTAGCAGTTGCCTTGTGTGTAAGAAATACGGTGCCAGCTCGGACTGGCTCTGCTGCCTCCCAGGAAAGAGCAAGATAAATCAGGTTCCTTTTCTGCTTTATTTACTTGCTATTCATTTTTATACCGGTCTTTGCAGCAGACAGCAATGAAACTTCTAGATATTCATAAACAAAAATCTGGTCTTCCGTCCACTGATATAGATCAGGGAGGCCAGAGTGTATGTTGGGAAAGAAGAGAGTTGTAAAAAAACGTTGAAATAGATTTATTGGAGACTTCAATATCTGTTGAAGTCAGCAAAGCTGGAATAAGCTTTAAGTAAACACTATCAATTTTGATGATAAGATTTAGATGGTGGGTTCTATTTTTTTTTATTTTTTATTTTTTTTTTTGCTAGACAGAACAGTATCACAAAGCTAGTCTTCATGGAAATGTGATCAAGATGTAAGCAGTTCTACCGTTAACTCCTTTACATTAGGTTTAGTTACAGTCAGTTCTCTTTGAATAGCAGAAGATGTGTTTCTTAGCATTGGAATTTTTCATTATGTGGGCTTTGCATCTTAATGTTTTTCCTGTCTCCTTATATTCTGGATTGTTGCCATTTTGCAAGGTGAAAAGGTTACCAGTCCCAGCTCTTGCACTGGTGCTGGACCTTCTGGATACCCTTGGAAGCCTTTTGTCTTACTTTTTATTAAGAAAAAAAACCCCTACATTCAGGTGAAATGAGTTTCTTAGTTTCAGCATCCAGAAGTATAAAAAAAGTTCTGTTCTATGCAGTGCATTTGATTGGGAATAAAAATGACTGATGGCAGCCCATACTGGACCCTTTTGTTCAATTCAGCTATGATTATGGAGCCTATTAGCTGGAGTTACAACCTATTTAAGAGCAGTGCTTACTAGTAATGGGGGCCAAATGATTTTGGAAAGTTCAGATTTACTGGGCTCCCTGCAGAAATGAATTCAGCACTGAACATATTGATGCAGAGCCTGAATGAGGCTGTTCCAGTGGGACTCAGAATTGTGTGCTTAGCAAGAAATGAGCGGGTAGTAGAATTAAAGATCAGATAGATGTGAGGCTCAAGGGCAGTCTAAACTCTGAAGTTCATCACAGCAACTTAATCAGACAAAAATGAGTGTTACACTGACAGGAATCAAGCCTGTGTGTGACAGGAAATTTACCTTGTTAAAATGGTGCTGTGTTTCGTCTAAGCTCCTGTTTTGTAAAGTCTTGAAGTGTTTTAGGATAATTGTGAGATGTTTGCGTTCGGTGGCCACTGAGGCAGCTTGGGTTTTGGTAAGGGAAGTGTTGACTCTCTACTTGGTATTTACCTTTGATATAATGTATGTGCAGTTTTAGTAGTGAACAAAGAGCAGCCCCTTGCACCAATTCAGAAGCAACGGAAAGCTTCAGGGTTCTCTCAGTAGGTTTTGGCACAATCTTAAATTCTGCACTGGGGAGAAGAAAAGTTGGATTATTGGGCCCCCAGTCGTGCACTGAAAGAAGAAGCAGCCCTCATGCCGTGCAGTTGGCACGGTGCAGTGCAGGCAGTTCCCCAAGGTCACCAACTGCTCACAGGAGCCACTGCAGGGGTGATGCCACCCCCAGCACCACCGTGAGGGACACAGGAGCAAGAAGCTCGTAGGGCTGCTTTGTCATTCACACTTGTGTGTTTAGTGAGGCACATCCTGCTGCCTTTCCAGAGACAGACCAAGTAATTTTTTTGGCATGGAATGCATTAAAAAAAAATTATTTATTTTTTTTTTTTTTTCCTCAGCCCAGTCTAGTCTTTGAGTGTAAGAGAAATTTTTACTTTTGTACTGGTTACCGTCTCATCCATCCACTGCATCTAAAGCTTCCACCGAGTTTATTTCAGATGCTGCCTTAGCTCACTTAGAAGTCTTAAGCCACAGCCCCATGTTTCCTATCTGGATCCAGCCCTGCCCAGCTTTTCAAAGCTGCCCAGTTCTGTAATTCCTGTACTTGTGGAGGCACAGCTCTCCCCTTCTGGACACTGCTTCACTTCTGTCATCTCCCCGTCCTATAACTCCCCCAGTTATAACACCTCCTAGTCAGCACCAGGCTCTCCAGCCTTGTTCCTCTATCCTGTTCATGAGGTATCTTCTTCCACCAGACACCTTCAGCAGGAATACAAAGAAGCAATGTAGTTCTGAAACACTCTTCAATAACTACACTCTGCTGACAAATCTTTCTTGTCTTTTCTGACTTCACTTCTGCATTGGGACAGGAAATTTATTTGTTCTAAACCAAAATTTCTTGTGACATACAAATTGATACTTGACTGCAAAGTCTTGTATGTATGTATGTGTATACATATATGATAGGAGTATACTGCTTTGTTGTCCTTGAGTGGAGCTGTTAATATTCAGTATTTGTCAGTTTGCTTTCCAGCAGATTCATGATCCAACCCAAAGACAAGCAGGTGGGACTGTGACTTTGCGTCTTGTGAAACGTAGTAGTTTGAGGAAAGAGCTTGGGAGAATTTGGTGTTGTTCATGTAGTAAACAAATGGGAAACACAGAATTGGGTTTATATTTTTAATATTTTTAATTTTGACCGTAATAGTTGTATTCATAGGCATGTGCTTATACAGCAGTGTGTTGGCCTCCTGTAGGACCTGGATCCATGCTGAACTGCTCACACTTTAGCTGTACCCCCATCTCTGGCTGCACAAGGTCAGGCATCCAGTAAAGGACTGGAAATGCTTTTCTGAGGCCGCAGGAGCGGAACGACGGGGCAGTTTCTGGGTCACCGTCCTGACCAACTGTTCACGTAATTGTTACATGAGTTGTTGCTTATAGGAGCCCTATTTTCAATCATATGAGCGTGTCCCAGATTTTTAGAAACCATCTGTTCAAGTGAAGAACTTCCAGGTTGTGGGGTTTTGGGTGAGCGGGGGGGAAAAGGCAGAAGGAAAATTTCAAGCAGGAGTTAGAAATCCTGTGTCAGCTGGGGTCTGGTGGGAGTTTTTTTAAAGCTAGAATGAAAGATCCAGAGAGAAATGGTTTCAGCTTGACACACAGATGATAAAGCAAGCCTTAAACAGAAGCTGTGGCTGCACAGCAGGTAAAGAAATCCTGCTTAGATTAAAAATAAATATTTTATGCTGCCTGTATGCAAGGTTGTTTTTTTTAATAGCTTAAAGCCCTATACAATTGGCAGCGAGTTGAAGAAATTAAAAGAAAGAGCTTGCATTGTTTTGCTAAGGTAGGAAGCCCTCAAAAGGATAAATTTAGGGTTGGGTGGGTTTTTTTTAATGATAAAGAGAAAATTAAAGGACAGGCTAGCCATTAGAATGATGAAACATAAAAGCATTTGCAAATTGCCTGTTCTCTCTGTTTATAGCAAAGAGCAAATCCAACCCTTGTCATGTCAGATGGCAAATAATTTTTTTGCAGCAGGCACCAAGGTGAGCGGCACAAGAGAGAGCCCAGCTGGAACATGCAGGGGTTGGCCCTCTGCTCAGAGGTGCTACTGCAAGGGAAGGACCCACATCGCCCACTCCCCTTCCTCCGCCATCCGTTTGGAGCATTTTAATGACTAAAGCAGGGTAAACATTTGCGAGGATAAACATTGTTTTCCTGCTGAGCAACAATGTCTCCTGTATGAGAACAGGATTGTTTTGGCATATGTCGGCTCTAAATATCCCTGCAGATACTTTACAGGAATTGCTACCTCTTTAAACATTTATGCTATTAAAAATCAGGACGATTGTTGACATAAACCTGTGATAGCAGCTGCATTGTAGACAGAGTATGAATTTTTTATGTTATTGATGAGAAGTTTATATCATTTATGTACTGTAGTAAGGGAGGTGTATGAGTGCTGAATACAGAAAACGATGTGATTGAAACCATTTAGAGTATCAGGGCACAGTATTTATTAATGCATCCCTCTCAAAAGGAACATGAATGCAGTAAATGGAAAGCAAAAGAAAGCTAAGTGATTTATAATATTTTAAAAACTCTTGTTGGGATAAAAATAAGTTTTGTGGCTCTGCAGCCTGGGTTATCTGGTTTGGGTACTGATCACGGCACTGCGGGAAAGAGCGGTGATTTCAGATCATGAGAGGAGGCACCCAGTGGGTTGAAGCTCATGTGCTTGGAGGACTCCGTGACTGGAGAGGATGGAATATGATAAAAGGAAGACTGCAGAAGGAGCTTTGAAGGAGACAGTTCCTGCATGTTTTCTTGCCTTAAATTACTGTGACTCTAGAGACGGGAGTAAGGCTGAAGTTGTCTCTTGCTTTGGAGAAAAGACATTTACCTTCTTCCTCATCCGTTCTGTTTTCCTTCTTGTCTCGTGGTTCCTCTGTAACTTGCTCTTGCCAGTAGCTTGGGGCTTTCTTTTCAGACCCTGCTCCACCCACTGAGAACAGTCACAGAACTCTTCTCTCTGCTCCCAAAAGGAAGGACTTGGTTGCTGAAGTGGCAATATTTCCTTCATTGGAGAGCAGAGAGGGATGTGCAGTTTGTGAGGATTATGGCTCACGTTGTGGGAAAGATCCGTAGTAACTCCTTCAACAAATGTCTCCTGTGAGGTCTCGGTGTGATCTAAAGCTCTGCTCCCTCCAGCACAGCCTCAGGAGGTGAGCCATTCAACTTCCCTCCTTCAGGCATGGCTGTCCCTGTTTTTGCAGAATCCCACTTGGAAGTTATATGAGCGCTTCATGTTTCCCAGCACCAGACGGGCTAAATTAAATTTTTATATCTTGTCCTAACTCATTTTTCCTGAAGAAAGCATCGCTGAGCAAATTCTCAGGATGTTCTTCTAATGGAAGCACAACCGTTGCTCAGTTTGTGGCATTGCTGGCTTTTCCCGTTCTCATTGAATACTGAACTTAAGGTTCTGATATTGCATACGTGAATAGCACCACTAAGTCAGTGCAGTTACTTAGGTGTTTTTCTGCTCTGCTGGACTCCAGTATTAAGCTGTCCTTCTGGTATCTTACAGGAAGAAGGGAATATTCCCATGACAGCCCTTCCACCGAGGGGAACTACATTTTTGAGAAGTGCTCCCAACAGCTGTGGGTGCATCCACATATCTGTGAGTTAGTTAGGATTACAGCACTCCATCAGGGATTACTGGTACTGGTACTGGAGTACTGGTAGCACTGGTGATTGAAACAGGTTATGGACCTGTGTGCAGAGCTCCAGATCACCAGTTCCTTTCCTAGAGGCCACCAAGCAGCTAGTCAGTGGTAATAACTTCTTGTGACCTCAGCCTTAGGCTGCATTGAAACCAATGATGTGGAGGTGAAAGACTGTGTGTCCTGGTACCAGTCCACTGAGACATCCAGTCCTCAGTGGGTTATATCTATAAATTAATGTAGACTAATATAGCTCTAGATTAATATTGCAGACAAAAAACTACATTAAAGAACATTATTAGGGTTGCAAAGTCAAGTCTGTGAAAGTTAAGAAATGTGAGAATTAAGGTTGCCTGTTCAACCTTAATTTGCCCCCTTCTGTGTGTGCGTTATGATACAGCCTTTAATTACATGATCACATTCTACTCAGCCTGAGGCAGGCACCTGGCATAGAAAATTTCAGCCCAAATGGTTTAAAGTTTGGCAAAGTTATAATTGACTGAAAAAAGAGGATCTTCTAAGAAGTGTCTAGTGACTTTAATGACAGGCTGTAGTTTGTGTTGATCTCCATTTACCACATCCAAAATATGCTTAACTTACAATATACTGCAGTTAAGGTCCATCTGCGTGGGAGACCCAGGAGGGCAGTGTGTACCTCGAGTTGGTTAAGCACAATAAGAATCTTTTTAACAAAAATCATCTCTTGTTTAGACATGTGGTGCCAAAAAGATGAAACTGAAATGGGAATCTTACTGGTTTAGGTGGTTTGTATTTTGTTTGTCATCTTTATTTTATATTTTGTTAGCATCTTTGGTTTTTATATAAAATAAAGATTGAAAAATAACCTCTTCAGGAAACAACCAAGTACCTCAGTTGGGTGAGTTGACTATTTGAAGGAGAAAACCTGATTGATTTTCATGGTATCTTTCCAAGCCCAGCAGAGGGTTTATTCAGCCTAACTCCCTCTCTGCCTCAGAGCTGCTTGGGGATTGTGGTTGTGTTGATGAAGAGCGATGCATGGCATTGCAATTTGCATTCTTGTGTATCATATCAGTATTCATTTATGCTTCCTATAAAGTGTGTTCCAACGTATAAAGATTTCATGCACTGGTGGGTGGTTCTTGCCCTTAAAACTAGAAGGGAGTGCTCATTCACAGCACGCTAATGATTAGTTTATAATTTATTAGAATATTGGCACAGTAATTACCAGGATGATTTTGGAGTTTGGGTAGGAAGAGGCTTCATACTGGTATCCAGAACTGGTTCTATTTATCACATTGGGTGCAAGTGCTACTCTTCCAGTTAAGTGAAGAATCAGAAGAAATTTGGCAAGCAAGGTTTGGCTCTGGAAGGGGTTTCAGAAGGTGTTTGGCAATATATGGCTGTGGTACGATGGTACCTCATCCGCCTTCAGGGCTCCCGGGACTGAGTGGGGTGTGCTGTCACCACACAAAGCACTGGCCCAGTAAAACTTTACTCTGAAAATTAAAAGATATACTCAGGTATATTAAAAAAAAAAAAAAAAAAAAAAAAAAAAAAAAACCACAAAAAACACAACAGTAAAATAAAGCATTGTTGTTTCTACTGGCAAGAAATATATTAGGTCTGTTATCGCGGTCCTACTATGCCCAGCACGAACAACCCAAGCGAGCTCAAGTTCTGTGATTTGGACTCCCCCTCATTCAGTAGAAATGTGTTTTCTATTTTTGCATGATCCAAAGGAAACAGATCACGTGAGCTGACCCGGTAATGGGCAGGGCCAGCTGGGATGGTCATGGTGTCATTAGTAAATTAGTGCATCCTGATTGGGTGTCCTCTTCTTTTAAGGTAGTTCTTTGCGGATGAGAGTTTCTTTTCTAGAGTGGGTCATAGTCTCAAGCTTATGGAAGCATCCTGAGAACTTCTTACCTGGGTGACAGAAAGAGAGGAGCCTTTTGGAGCTACCTAACACTTAGATATAACGTGCACACAGATATTAGCATACTTTTCTCTATCTTCTCCTCAAAACCCAATGTTCATGCTAGTATTGGGGCTGAAGTAAGTTATTTCTTTGTTGCTCGAATATTTGTCATTGAGGGTGATTTCAACTACACAGTACTCCATTCCTGGGGAAACTTGGGATACCCAGCAACTCTGAGAGTTTTTGGTGTCCTGTTACAAGGTCAGCAGCACCCAGGAAGGTGTTTCCAAATCTGTTTGTTCGGTAAGCCAAATAAATGGGTGAAATTTGGTAATACAAGATGTTAGTGTGGTGGAAACATTTTTGAATAGCTAGCATTACCCTGAGGTTCTTTGGCACACCACAAGCCAGACTGCCTGCATGGCAAAAAACCCTTTAAAATCTTTAATGCCAGTAAATGAGAAACTACTTACCCAAGGTCAAATTGCACAATTATGGCAAAATCAGAAATAATAACTTGGTTACTTGTCTTCTAGACCTCTGTAATCTTCACTGCTTTGACATTCTGCTGTCTATACTTAGCATATTGTCATGTTATTTTACAGTTGTTAGTGATCATCACTCTATTTTATACAAATAATACTTTCTTTATTCCTGGGGTGTCTCACGAGCCAATGTTCTGTTTCCCTCATCACTCAGTAAAGCTTATTTTCTTGTAAATTAATTGTATTCTGAATTCAGCACAAAATGCCATAGCTAAGATTAGCTCTAACCTTCAAACTTCAAACCTTCAGACATCAGAGATGAGCCATCCATATGTAAGTCATGTCTGTGTGTCTGTGTGTGTGTGTGTTTTTAAAAGTGGTAAAGAAAATAAGAAATAAGTGCTGTCCTTGAGGGGAACTGACAGGCTGCCACCTTCATTTTTCAAGAAGAGGGCAGGTCAGGAGGAGTCCATCAAAATCAGTGCATTTCTTGGACAGCAGTTCAGGTACAACAGAATAAAACCCCTTTCAGTGGAGGTCTATAACATTAATCAGAAACTGCTGAGTGGTCTTTCGTAGGACTCTAGGGACCAGAGGGAGTTGATGGTGGGTGCTTCTGTGCTGAGATCTTCACTTATTTTTCCCTTTTGCTGTCCAGACAGACATCCTAAGAGAGGACTTTAATTCTCTTTTTTTTTTTTTTTCATATCACTATATGTTGTTCTTCACCACACTGAAATATTTCTTTTGGCATTTTACATAGGAGGACACAGAGAACTGTGCACAAACTCTGTAATTCCATAGTAACCGTTGACTCTGTAATTCCATGGTCTGTACAGTTCAATGTAAATATGTGGGTATTACAAGCATTTGTATTTTCTCAGCTACGTTATTAAATCTTAAAATTGCAAACTACATGGAAATTAGGTTGACAATAAACTGGGTAACTTCACAGACTATATTATTGCTGCATATTATCTCTAGAAGTCTGTAATTACTTTGTAGTTACATGCTATTTTTCAGACAATGACCAAGTGGTGAAAGTTTGCGGACTTGTCCAGCTCATGGCTGCACAGTCTAGCTGATAATTTGGGTTTAGAAGGCGGAGAATGTTGTCAACTCGGTCTTCTAGTATTTCTTGTACAGAGAGGATGATTTTTTTCTTCTTTGAAGCAAAAAATCTGACTGATTGGTGACTGTAGGTGTTTCCTATTTATTGCAAATACAAGCAGTGTGCTTAAAGCAAGTGTTGTGTCTCTGCCAAGACTAAAGCCAGGCTCTGATGCTCACATGCGGGGTTTCTCTTCCCCTGGGGCTCTGAGAGGTCCATGTCAGGTGTGATTTCACCAACGAGACTCTCAGGCTTCACCGGTCGGTGCCGCATCGCTCCCGGCCTTTGCTGGAAGGGCACGGCCAGGCTTTTGAAGGACGTTTTGAGACTCTCTTCATTTGTGGTTGACTCCCAGAGTGAGCAGCTCATTCACTCTGTGTCCGCTTACTGCTCTGTGGGGTCTTCTGATGTTTTAACCTCTCCCTCTTAGGCTTTTCTCTCTCCTTCTTGTTGTCTTTACCCTGTTGAGTGTGGCAATGGGGTTAGGTTATTTATTTATCCCGTATGAATATGTACATCTCTGTAGTTCTCTTAGTCTAAACCTCTGCACTTTGGCCCCTTCTTTTTCTGTTGGGATTTTGAATGAAAGAAACACTGAATGAGTCTTTCAGCGTAGAAACAACTGCTTTTATTAATTTATTTTTCCCCAAAGCACAGAGATGTGAGTTGGAAAATACCTCTTGTATATGGTTACTTTTGCCTGTATTTTATAAATGTAGACACGTACATTTATACACAAGTTATCAAGCCCAAATAGTATGTTGGCTATTTAGGAAAAGGAAGAAGAAATGGAAGTGTTTGGCTTTGGTAGTCAAACTGGTAATCAGGGCACGGGTCCAGGGGCGTGTGATATATTGAGAGGGCTGAAAACTAACCATAAAAGCTGAACTGAGAGGCTGAGCTCCTTGCAGGAAGACAAAAAGATACAAGGACATAGTAAAGTACTGTAAGAAAGATAATGATAGTCACCCATCAGTCTTTGAACCCTCCAGAAAGGAGTCACAGCTGTTGTTCTTCATGAGGAATCTTGATTTATTTACATTCCTTTACCTTTAAATCTGTATCTTCTGGGTTTTTGTGGCCTTTAGTGGTAGATTTATTAGCTGCTCTGCTGCAAGGGGGAGACTTGCAGGGAGGGGGGGAATGGAGGAGGACCAAGAAGAAACAGAAGGAAGACAGAACAGTGGGAGGGAGAGGGAGGGAGAAGATAAGAGATAGATGAATGAAGACAAATGGAAGAGAAATGAGACAAGGAAGATGAGAGGGGAGAAAAAGACTGGAACGGAGCTTTTGAGAGTGCATGTAAAATAGAGGTCTAGTGGAGGATTTCCAGCAAAAGTGGTGTAAATCAATGATGAGTAAATTAATAGGGCAATTGTGCAAATGAGACTCAGTCATTTAAGCCAAGCGTAATACATCATGGATGATTTAGAGAGAGTGTAACCCACAGGGCACACCTTTCAATCTACTAAAGATCTAAAGCAGGATGCTGACAAGTCAGAAAAGGGAGCAGATGAACAAAACGAGGGACATACATTAAAAGAGAAGAGGTTGTAAGGCAAACTCCAAAAGCAGGGCAGCATTGAACTCCTTAATGCTGGAGCCACGTCTCAGACTAAAGTAAAAGATTCCTGGTGCTTCCAAGCCAGAGGTTATTACTGTGGTTTCTGATATGGTCTCCTGGTATTATTTTGATTCCTGATTTGATTCCCACCTTGTATCAGAAGAAGAAATTAAAAACGCATCCAGAAATTCTTTACATGTGTGATTTTGCAGAAGAACTGTTTTCTGTAGTTGCCACTCCAAGCGTTTCTGCCATCTAACAACACCAACGTGAATGCAGCTGAAGAGGGAACGTTCGAAGGAGTTCCAAGGGGCCACCTGGTCACTGGCTGGCGGGGGCAAGGCTTTGACCCGCTCTGTGCCTGGTGCTGCTGGAGTACACAGATGTATTTGTACAGCAGAGAAGACAGGAGACAATCTGAATATGCTGTTTTCTCTCACTAGTATTAGAGCTGTTCCCAGAGGTTTGGTGAAATTCCAAGAGTTCTAGACTAACCCCATTTCTCTGGGATTTTTTTTTAACACATCATTTAGTTTCCAGGTCAGGTAACGCGCTTTCACCCACCTTTTTGAGACTGTGTGCAAATCTTTTCCAGCCCTGAAAATGGATTCCTCTGCTGTAGCTCTAAAATGGAGAAGACCCATTAAACCCAGTGCCTTTTAAATGCATTGGTTACTAAGCTTTTGTAAATGATCAAAATTAACAGACTGTTTAAATGAATTTCTGGCAGTCATTCTGCCCTATTGGTTTTTTGAAAGCATTAGATTGAGTGCCAGGTGGCCCAGTTGATAAAATGTTTTCTTTCACTCTGTGGCTCCTGGAAGTTCAGCTCTTTCCCCAAGGACTTAAGAAAAATATGTGTTTTTCAAGGACTTTCTTGTTTGTTTGATTTCACCATCTTCCTTCTCTTCTCCTTGAAATATTTAAGTAGAGTGTGAACTTGATTTTCATTTTACTCAGTAGAAAGTTAAATGTAACCCAGGCGTCTTGTTAAGGATAAATATTTTTCTAAAGGAAACAAAAGAAGTGATGAAAGATTAGGGGGAAAGGGAAACCTTAGCTGCTGATGGGGGACGGCTGGATTTTGTCAGTGATGGTAGTTCCTTCCTCTTTTGCCTGCTGCTCTGTCTCTGAGACAAGCAACGTTTGTATCTAAAACTCATGCTGATAGAATCCCTCTTAACTTGACAGCAGTCTTTTTGTAGCCTCAAAATTACTTCCTAAAATTCACGTTGGCCTGAAATATTGCCTTGCAAACCTTGGGATGCAAGTCTGGGGTTGTCCTCTTCAGGAGAGTACTCAGCAACTCGCTAACGTTTAGGTCAAATTCAAGTAAGTCTTCCATGAAAAAGGTATGTAAGGCATGAAACCTCTTTCATGTGACAACACTGGAGCATTTCACATTTCTGAGAGGATCCTGTACTTCCTATCAAGAAAGTAACTCACAAAGCAGTTTGGTCATCTGCAGGCAGATCGGCATCCCAAGTGCCTATTGCTGGCAAAGCTTGGGCTTCTTTCTCCGAATGTTACAAACCATCTTTCGCTGCGGAAAGCCAAAGTCCAACAGTCAGGTCACCTCTTCTAGGTCTTGGAATTGTTTTTTATTTTTCTAGAAGAGAGTTTGAAAGTTGTGGTCACTCTAAATCATATTGCAATTGAAGTTGCATTCTATAATCGATTTCTAACGTAACTGCATTGAGGTTACAGCGTCTAACAGATATTAAGGTTAATTTCTTTAGCAATGGGCAAAAAGATACAGATAATAATGTAGGTAAGGATTTTTTTCTGTGTCTCAAAAATTGTCAAGATTTGAAAATGTTCATGTTCCAGGTTAGACTGAAATCCAGTCAGAACTTTTGAAATGTGTCTTTGGAAGCAGCATCCAGAAAAATCAGGTCAAAAGTTGGTGGCCTTCCCTCCCCTTTGGGAGATACAGGTAGCCTTTGAACTGGGTATTTTGCCTTTAAAGTAAGAGGGGCTGAGGTGTGATTCTGTACTTCTTAGTTACACCAGAAATCTCTTCTTGGGCCTTAAAAATGTGTTCCAGTGAAATTCTGCTGAATCTGACACCTCTGTGAAACAAATTTGTCTTGCTGAGTCTTTATTTCCTGGCAAAAAAACCTGTTTTGTCAGAAAATTCCCAATCAGCCTCTAGAATATCGTAATACAGGATAAATTGGAGGCAGTAACAAAGCATAAATAGGGATGACTGCACTGATATTTTCCACTATTCTTAAATAATAAAATAATGGAAGGGAAAGAAGGTGATAGTGGAATAACTGAACTCATCCTGCAGTGAAAAATGATTCCAAAGACTGAGTCCTTGGAGCAAATCTGTCATGTGAGACCTTTCAGATTCCTTTTGTCTAAATTCTGTTTTCACTGCTCCCTGCTGTTGCTGCCTCTTACCCAGGGCAGACCTCAGAGCTGGTGCAGTAGTGACTGAAAGGCTTATAGCCAGGGGAAGGAACCACCTGAGCTTTAAAGCGCTGCCCAGCATAACCACGGCTCCTTGGACACTTGGCCCAAACGCTTAGTAACTGTAGTAACTTCAAATTCACCAGTGATTTAGGGTTTAGTGTCTTTTGAACAGACTGTGCAGCTGTACTCAGTATTTACCAAGATTACGTCTGTATAGGATCAATGGCTAATTGCTTCTTTTCAGTGCTTGGTTCTTTTAGTCTTCGTAGAAACACTATATTAGTCATTGAAATAACAACGTTTATTGCCTCGTTCTGTTGAAAGAGAGATTGCAGGTTATAATAATGGAGGAAAATAGGTAATTGAATCTTGTGGCTTATATTTGGTTTCTTTTTGGTTGAAACATCCTGCTAGTAGTTCTACTTGTACTGTAATTCGTATGAACAAGCCTGATCATGAGGGATCCGGTTGCAGGATGTTGTAGGAGTTTGGGCCCCTCCATCCCATACTCCTGTCCCTTGCGAGGGCAGGGCTGGGCTGGGGTTACCTGTTGGCTTTTGGTCTCTGAAAAGACGTAGATCTATGTTTTGGGTGAAGTTAGGGTTATTTCCTCAGCTTTCCCCAACTCCTCTTGAACGCTTCCTAGAAACCCACTGAAGGCTTGAGTTCTTTTTGCTCACAGATAAGCTTTTTCCAGGATTCTTGTTGGTTCTAAGTAGCCTTGCTGCTTAGAGGAGAGGGAAAGCAAAGAGTCTACAGACTGAGCTAAGGCCGCAAACATGCACCCCTTGCCTGTCTCCTAGCACTCTGGAGCACTCTTCAACCTTTCAGGAAAAACCTGAAGCCTCCACATCCCTTCTGGAGCTCCTAGCTCTTCTCCACAATTGTATGGCTTGTATCTCCTTGTAGATGAATATACTTTGATTTTTGGATAGTTCAACAGCAAATCAACTTCTCTCTGTTGTGAAAGCATATTCTTTTGCTATAAATTTTTTTCTTGACTCTCTTCATGGTGAGCTCCTGCTCGCATCAGGTTCTTTTCTTTTGCCATGGGTAGTTTTTCATTTCTTCCTGGGTCCTTCCTGGTCATAGTGATTTCCCAACCTTGGCACTTACTTTAGCGTGTCCTTGCTTAGTCACTGAGAGAACACACCTCACTGTAATGGGATGAGTCCCTGAAAGAAGCTTTGACAACCGTTTGCTGACTCAGCCATTCACAAAGGAACATTTTTTTATTTTTTTTTTTTTAATTTTCCAGTAATTACAAGGTTACCATTGCATACTACTAACTGGATTTCAGGTTTAAACTCTGAACTGTCAGATCAGGAGACACTAGAAAACAAGCGGCAGATGCTGGCACAGAGTTTTGCAGCATAAAACGCTGAACTTGGTTTCTAATGCTACAGAAGGAAATGAAGAGGAAATCAGCAAACTGGAAGTTTAGTAAAGCTCTATGGAGTTCAACAAAGAATTGCAGACTGTGGGGACTGTTTTTGAGTTATATTGTAGAATCCCACCTCTGAGTTACGCTTCTCTGAAATACTGTAGAATCTTTATATTCATACCAACGCTGGGTTCCTGTGTGATCTCCTGTCATATTCAATCATGGAAATGTTGCTTTTCAGTCACTTTCTAGTTATTTTCTCTTTCTTCATTGTTAAGACAGTGGTCGTGCCCTGCTTAATTAAGATATCAGCTTAGAAACTAGTTTAAAGAGACTACTACCGTGAAACACGAGAGTAGAATATAACCTTCCCAAAGATAATTAAGTTCCATGGAGTTAGGCCCCTCTTTGGGCAGTAGCTGTGTATGATAGACCTTATCAGTCTGCCAGACTGCCTCACAGATACAGCCTTTTCATTTTTATAGAGAAGATTTAAAAGTATTGTTTGTTCTAAGTAAAATAAACAAGTGTTTTGTCAGTGCTCTAAGCTACCTGAAAATAGGATTTACAGTTCTATATAATTGCATTTTCTTTGTGTTTGCATAGAAGTCATAGCATAGCTGGAAGATGATGGCAATTATAATTTATTATGCTGTAATTGTTACCTAAATGTTTTTGAATAAGCAAAAATCACATCTGTTTAGGAATAAGTTGCACAGCAAGAGAATTCCCTTTGAAATGAATGCTGTGTTCTCAAATTCTGTAACTGTACACATAAAACAACGTATTTATTTCCCCACTGAGTCCATTACATTCCCAAGTCAAACTGCATCCTCTCTTCCCTTCCCATATTAAACCCTTTGATTTAATGGAGGTTTTAACTACTGGTTCTTTAGGGAATTTTCAGTAGGCTTTGCACAGATTAGGTTATTGGAAAGTATAGTTATTTGCTTGTAAAGTGGCAGTTCTGTGTCAAAATTGATTTTCTCTGGTGCTGCAGTAGTAAAACAGATAAGCTTCTGCTTTGCATCCAAAATACACTGATATTCCTGCCATGATGCTTTCCTTCTGCTTCCTACCCAAGCTTTGTTATAGGCTGGCTTTGGAAGGAGACAATGATATGCTGCACAGAATAGCTTTGGAGCAATCCTTACTATTTCATGAATCTTCTGTGCATTAATGTACATTTACCAGTGATGGCCAGTTGTTCAGAGGAAAAAAGTCTGTGCTGGTAGTTGGGGAGCAGTTCAGTGAAGGGTTGAACACTGTTGGCCTCTTAATTCAGTCAGAGTTGTGGATGTTCAACACCCAGCAGGAAGCAAGTCCCATGCGCTGTTTCCCATACTGATACGTACAGAAAGTGGTGTAGCAAGTGTAGACAGGCAAAAAAAGCAAATAAATAACAAATATCTCTAGTACATCCTCTAAGAGACATGAAGAGGTTCCCTGTCTGGGTTTCTTGGCCAGTTTTCATAGCCAGGATGTCTCTCTCTCAGATGTCCACTCCTTTGCGGGCTGGAGTCCTGATACATGGACAGTGCTTGTAAATTAAACTTTAATAAAATGTGTTAGTGCACATCAACTAATTGAGCCTGGTCATTCTGAAACCTCTGTAGGTCTGGTCCAGGGATTTCCCTGGTTTCTAGAGTTTTTCAAACTTGGTTTAGTGTAAGTTTTCAGTTCAGTTCTTCATTTATTCAGTAATGGTTTGTCCATCTGTATTGCACATGCTGTTAACAGAATTGTTGTCGCAGGCTCTCGAGAGATTAATGTATTTACTGACTTCTTGGAGACATTGCACCAATCAATGTGAACAGTCTTTGACAGAGACATAAAGGATCTATTAAATTAGATCTGAGTTCCTATTAAATTACTATGCATAAAAAGCCAAACTTACCTTATCTGTAGCAGAAACTAATGCCTGCTATTAAAGCCTTTAAAGAAGGTTTTCAAGAACAGAGAGTCCAGCAAAGCAGTGGGATAATTAGAAGGGAACAGTAATCTCTTGACATCCAGCACTGACTGCACTAAAGCTGTGTAGGGAGTGGAAGGTTTTCTGTATTGCAGACATGAAGGCTTTCCCCTCCCCAGCAATCAGCTCCCCCCCACGCACACTTCTCTTTACTAATTACGTTAGAGACAAATAAAATTAAACTATTAAGGCAATTAAGAAATTCTTAACATTTGATCAGTTGGTTGAATGCAAATCTGTCCTCCATCTTTCTGCTAAAGGGTTGAGTGCGTGGAGTGCATAGAGGGTCTGTGTCCTGAGGTACGTGTTGGCTGGTTGAGAAAGCCAACGAAATCATGGAATGGTTTGGGTTGGAAGGGACGTTTAAAGACCATCTAGACCATGAGCAGAGACATCTTCAACTTGATCAGGTTGCTCAGAGCCTCATCCAGCCTGACTGTGAGTGTTTTCAGGGATGGAACATCTCCCACCTCTCCGGGCAACCTGGGCCAGGGTCTCACCAGTGTCATGATAAGAAATGTCTTCCTTTATATATCCAAAATACTTGGGTTGAAATAAACCAGCAAGATCTGTTTTTTCACTGCATTGCTTCTCCTTGCCATTCACACGTAACTGCCACTTTTCAACCAATATAGACTCTGGTCTGTCAGTTATCCATAGTCTCAAATTCCTCTTATTTCAGACAAGCTGTGTTAACTTCATTCCTGTGACTGTTCATGAGTTAAACACTCTCATGAATTTGTGATAAATCAAACAAATGCCTAATGACTTTGTAAGGAACCATCCCCAAATAGTGAATGAAAGACTTGAGTCAATAATGTTTTATTCTCTCCATTTTATCTCTTCTTTATCTTTTTATCTCCATATCTGATAGGCGGAATGAATTTTATTTAGCAACTGAAAGATGAACAGTATGATTCTTACATACGCATAAATTGTTTGCCTATAAATGTCCTGGCCAAAACCAAATTAAGGCACCGGATTTGTTTGCCCTGTTTATGAACCTCTGGTGCATCTTGGTCGTTGAATTTTCGAGGTGGCACCGAGAAGTGCAGGGGGCTGACTGGAGTTTCTGGCTCTCTGGTGGTACATTGAGTTTCCTGGGGAGAAATTATATTTTATTCCTTTGATCACTTGAACAAACCCAGCCCTCCTTAGGAAGACAAGGTCTCAGCACACCCAAGGTGATGTATCAACACTGCAGTAACTTGTCCTGTGCCCCAAATCGTCGTGCTACACAATTGTATACTTGCACCTTTTCCTATCGGTGCAGAGTGGTGGATGTGTGTGCAAATCGGCTTCTTGCTTGTCAGTTGTGCTTCAAGAAGCATCAATCCTGTTACTAGTGTTAGTATTGACTTCATGCTCTAGTGTCGTGCTGGTACTCGGGCTCCTAGACAATTCCAGTGCCCTTAAAAAGTAGAAGCTTTACTTGCTATCAAACGAAATTGAGCACTTCCTATTAATGGTCTTCTAATTAAAAGTAGAGCAAACTTGCCTTGGTATATTAATCTCATTTGAGCCCTTAAAGACGTGTATTGGTCTTTGGAGCTTTAAAGTGTCATTTCAAAGGTGAAAGAGAGCAAGTTTCCCTCAGTGTCAGGACTTCAGATGGTCTTATCCCGTAGGACATGTTGACTATTTACCAGACTTTGGTTCCACCAGCTTTCCTAATGCCAGCCCTGGGCCATCCAGGGGGTGGGAGCAGGCCAGTACTGCTGCACCGGGGCCACCGCCCGTGGGTCCTTCCAGGTTCTTTCCTCAGGGCTGTCTGGATGGCGTGGGAAAAGGGCACGCTTCCAGCCTGGTTCATCTTTTGGCCTGACAGCCTGAACAAAAACATCGGTGGAGACAGTTTGTGTGCAGCCCAAGGGTGTCACACCAGTGCTGTCTACACATAAAGAAGTTGTGGAATTTCATTAATTCATTCATCAATACAAGCCATTAAAAAAACCCTGTCTTGTTAACTGCTATCTTGGATACTAATCATCAGCTTCTATTAAACATCAACCTGCTGCTGGTGTCAGTGTCACGGAGGGTAATGACCTGCGGCGCTGGGTGGCATAAATGCAGTCAGGCAGGAATAAACTCGGGAATCAACTCACACGTGAGGCCTTTTAGTGCAGTTGGAGGTGTTTGGGAAAGGGAAACGCAAGGGAGAGGGGATGAGGCAGTTAATAATATTAGAACAAAAAGGTTTCTGTGGTCTACTACAGGGAGCATTTGCAGTTTACTTAAATAGACAATATGTGTTTACTGAACTCAACTACACGTGGGGAAAAGAAGGTTTAGGAATGTATATATACACACACATATGTGTATATGTGCACACGTGAAATCTTCAAGGCAGCAAACAAGTTTGAACCCAGAAAATAAGAGACAGGAAGAAGAGAAGGTTGTTGCAGGGTAACAGAATTCTCTGGGGAAATGAGTGAAAAATATGCCATGAACTTGCTCTGGTGCTGGAGCTGTAGGTGACATAAGTGAGTCTGGTTTGTTATACTGTGATCAGGCTGCAAATGTGGAAACACACATGGAAATTCTTGCCATTGCCTGTGACAGATGTAGCTGGGAGCTCTGGTGAAGCTGCAGGTGGGACAGAAGACAGAATTCAGATCCACACTCAAGATCTGACAGGCTTTTCAGTCAGTCAGTGATGGGTGCTCTGCAAGGGCAAACATTTTATGCCGTTATAAGTAATCCAAAACTGGCTATCTGCATCTCTCTACAAACAAAGAGCACAGACACCAATATTTATTTTGTGTGAAGGTAGAATACTGAAGGTTTACATCATCTCAGGTACGTTGGAGATTTTGCAAACTGAGTCCAAGTCTGCCCTGGTGTGTATCAGCAAGCGGTGGAGCTGGTGGTGTTCACAGTCCCTCTGCAGAAAGCAGGACATAGCAATACCTACTTCATAGATTATTTCTCCTATCCTTTTATTTTTTTAATGCAGTTTAGGTTTTGTGCATCAAATAAAATTGCAATTATAGAGGTAATTCAGAATCACGTCCAAAGACATTGCCAGTGGGTTTTCACTGATTTAATTCTTGCTATTCACCTTCTGAGTTTTATTGTTGAAGAGTTAAGATTTGCAGTATTTCAGCTCGTTCTGTTGATTACACCTGTACTGGCAGATCTCTGTGAAGTATTCTTATCACGGGAATGGACAACAGTGATAACGTTTCAGTTTCGGTTGAATGCAGTGGATGAAAGTTCACTAGTGAACTGGGTGAAAATATATTCCAAATGAACATCATGAACTATAGAATGGTCAGAGTTGGAAGGGACCTTAAAGATCATCAAGTTCCAACCCCCTGCCATGGGCAGGGACACCTCTCCCTAGAGCAGGTTGCTCCAAGCCCCATCCAGCCTGGCCTTGAAGACTCCCAGGGATGTGGAAGTGTCTAACTTCTTACACCAACTTACACTAGTGCAAATCAAGTTTTCTATATATTCTGACCTTGTGATCCTCCTTTGGCCGCCAACCTGGCATTGCTTGACTGCATTTCTGTAGTAGCACGGCTGTGTTTGGGTGGTGATGTGCTTGGAGAGGTTTATGTAGGCGTTTCACTGAGACTGCCAAAAACATACCGACTTGATGGTCTAGCCCAGAAGTCTGAAACAGGAATAGTGAGCAATCTATAACGTATCCCCCAAAGCCACCATGTTTGTTGCTTTTCCACCACTGTACACCTCAGCAGTTGCTTCTTTCCAAAGAGTGTTGCTGCTTATGAATGCCTCAGTCTGTGTGCTTCCCCATCACTTAATTTCTTGTTGGTTCTCTTCTAAAATGTTTGTTTCATAGTGGTCAACCTCAACCACCAGGGACTCCGTACTGGGATTCTTTTCAGGGCTGTAGCGGGCTATTAGTCAGCCCGTGCATTTCTTCACTTCCAGTTCTGTTGTAGAATCAGTTGAGTGGGAATCATTGACTCTTCTTCCACCTCTAATACTGCCCCCTCCTTGGTAGAGGGGTTCATGGTCTTTAAGGTCCCTTCCAATCAAACTATTATGTGATTCCATTCTATAAAATCTTTGTCCCAGGAAGAATCTCCCGTAGCTTCTATTTATGCTCTCACTACTGTCACGTGCTCGCGATTGTGCACCACGCTTGGACCCCCTTCAACCTTCTGCCTCCCCCCCCTTTTTTTTTGAATTACTAGCGGGTGACAAATAGCTACTGCTTTCCACTCCATTTCGCCAGGCACAGCTTCTTTCCTGTCCTCAGGAGGTTTCTGACCTTTCAGTCGATGCCTTTTGCAGCCCCCCAGGGGCCTCCAGGGAGCTGTAATGGACTCTCGTTAATTGCCTGTTGAAGGACAGAAGCAGTTCCTAGCAGGATGATTGGTGATCCCCCTGCGAGTACAGCTGTCCTGGTCAGTGAAAAGATTGATCTGACACACACAAACATTTCTGCTCGCTGCTCGGTGTGTCTCCCAGAGCATGCACATAATCACTGCTCGGGCTTTAGAGGTTTCCTGTCTGCCCACACCGCACCGTGGCTCGATTTGCTCTTGCTGTGACTCAGAGGAGAGAGCCAGCGAGAGCCTATCCATTCTAATCCCCTCGGGGGTTACGGGAGTTTAGACAGAAGATACCCCACAGACTGCAGGATAATCCAAAGATTTATAAAGTCAGTCTTACGGGTTGGTTTTCTTCTTTCTCTGTGGTTTTTTTTTTTTTTTTTCATTGCTCTCAGTGGAAGCAAACCTTCCATTGTGGCTTAAGCATGTTTTAATGTGGTTTAAAATGCAAGTGGTGAACTTTTTTTGTGAATACATGCATGTATTCAGAAAAAAAAACCAAAACCAACCTCTCACATTTACTTAAGTCCGAACGTGTCTTCAGAATTAAGGAAGTGGAGGCATTTCTCTTCCCCTTCTTCCTTCTGTTCTTCCGTGGCTGGGTAAACCATTATGTTCTCATTAGAGCTGAGTATGGGTCAGTTTGCAGAGCTCTCTACAAATATTATTTTTTCCCACTTTTGCTTTGTATACATTCAACCTGTGTTGAGCTTCAAGCTCCAGATCCAAAAGAGAAACCCAGCCAAGGTCAGCAAACACACATCGATATTTGAACTCAAAATTTTGCGGTATTAGCAGCCTCTGCGTATTTTCGATCTGAAATTAATCAGGTCAGATCTGCATATTCCTTGGCACATGCTCAACAAAAGATGTTTTCAACCTGTCCCATGTTTTATCATTTGTAACAAAAGTTTTGCACAGATCTGGTCACCACACAGATAAGCATCTCCTGAAGTAAATCCCCAGTAAAGTTTAAAAGGATTGACTTAACAACTGCTTTAAAAGATTCATTTCTTAGTTACTTCATCCTCTCAGCTTTATGTTTCAAATTAACCTGAAAGGAGATGGTCCTGAATTAAATCCCTGCTTCCAACCACCGGTAATATATGAGAAGTAGAAAATCTGGTAATGGATCTCAGTTTTTCAGATAGCACTTGTGTTTGTTGTGGCTTGACTTAGACGTGAAACCTTGTGTCTAAATATTTCGTGTAACTGGAACACATGATGCCCACATACAAGGGTCTTACCATGTACTAGCTTTTAGTTTTAAATGGTGCTTTAAAATCTGATGCAGAAAACAGACTGTTTTTCACAATCATGCTAAAATTGTGACAAAATTTAGCTAGTGTAAACGTCTTGCGTTTTAGTAAATGTTGTGCTTTTCTGAGGTGTGTACTGGGGAACGAAGTCAGAAAGCAGCAGTGAGAAGAGGATTGTAGAGATGATGAAAAGGGGTAAGGATGAGGCAGTTTGCCATTCTTTGGGGTCTCTGAGACATCCATCCACAGACCAGAGAAATACTTTTTCTCCAAGAAGCTGCTGCACTACAATTGTCAACCAAAATAGTGTGTTTCTGTTCAGAACGATCTGCTTCAGGAAGACATTATTTACAGGTGGAGGAAACTCTGAGAGCAGCCACCCCTGGCAATCGCTGGGTGCTGTAAGCATGCTAAAGACCAGCATTGCTGTGAGTTTCCTGTCCCTGTAACTGCAACCATTCTTTTTAGCTGTTATTTCAGTCTTGCTTTTCATATTAAATATAGATATGTGTGTGTGATCTCAGGCTAGGCTCAGACTTGAATAGATGAAAACGTTAGGGCTTTTTAAGCTAGCCTGCAAGCCAGTTAAATACTTTTAGTCTGAGAAAGAATTTATCTTTTTCTAATTCAGTCCCAAACCCTTCCCAGCCAGAGTAAGTAAAATGAATGCTTGAAACAGCGGAGGAAATAAGATGGGAAGAAGTATCTCTGTTTGCAAGCTGTGTAGCAGTGTCCAGTAATTAAAGATGGAATGGCTGGAAACCAGCCAAGAACCCAAACAAAAGCATCTTAAGAGGTCTAGAATAGCTCCACTGTAATCGAATTTTAGACAGATTCCAGGGAAGGAGTGAAGCCTCGTTGCCTCATGTATTTGTCAGTGCGGATGGTATTTAAAAAAAGGATTCAACCCAAATGTAAACCCTGTTGCCATTTTTAATAGAGAGTTGCTGGTGAAATGAGGAAGCTGCACTACAGTAAGCCCGTGTCATCAGAGAAATCTCAAGTGAGAGAAGACTCATAGACACCCAGCGTATTAAAATAGGTACATAACACTCAAATATAACATAAAAGCTATGACTAGATAAGAGATTGAATGTCTCAGAGGGCTGAATATCTATTAACTTAAAAAAAAATAATATTGTATTATGTTTATAGCCTTTATGAGAACTTGAAAATCCTACTTAAAAATAATACTGCAAGTAGAATGAAAATTTCCCTCTGTACTCAAAATGCGATGGGAAGAACGGCATTTCAACCAGCTGTTTTCATCCTACAGTACTATATAATAATGATCAAAAATACTGTAACAACTTTAACGTTCAGAAAACACAAAAGAAGAGGGAACTCTTATCTGGTGGGGCAAGGTATACAGGAGATGTAGAACAGAATCTGGGTTGGAGAGTAAGAGTGTATTGAGTATGAGTGAAAACCAGGCAGGAAGGTGTTCGGCCTTTGACGACAGCGTTAGTCTGTGCTGCGCACTCAGTGAAACAAGTAGAGAATCAAAAGTTGCCTTTTTTGAGGGTAAGATCCTGGTGCTACTGGTCTGCTGGACCGTTCACTGCTGTCAGCAGCGCAGAGGTCTTGCTTTAGGAAAAGTATTTTCCAAAAAGTGCATTTTTTTTTTGGTGTGAAAGTCCCTTTGGTTCTCCAGGGCTGTGAGGCAGATGCACAGGAGAAATATTGACCTACTCACTTCAGCCTCTTTCACCTCTTCCTTTCCCCGTTTCCCTTTTTTTCTATCTACAGTGTTTTTCATTCCAGAAGCTTCTCTCCCTTGAGCATGTTGTTGGAATAACCGGCCAGCTATGTGAAATGCATTAACGAAATTTCAAACAACTACAAAGGCTTGTAGACCTTGGCTGTTTGGCTTTTAAAAATATTTTATATGTCTACATATAGTAGAGCTCACATCCAATCCTGTAAAATACCGTAGTCTGTTTTTCTTTCAGGGGAATACTTCTTTCTGGGATAGATATTATCAGTGCTTTTAGTTTTGTCAGTAACTATATGCCTGAAGTATAAATATAGAAACCAAACATGGCAGTCATAATAACATTTAGGGGTTCATTTTTAGCTTGGTGTAGGAGAATTAATTTGGCTTCAAGCCCCATGGTTCTCATGAAGTTTAATGGGAATTGCAAAAGTGATCCTCCTCTCCACCCTGCTGAAAACATACGCCTTTAAATGCCTCATTTATACTTAATAAACAAGCGATTGTATGTTAATACTAACTGACTTTTGGAGTATAGGAAATATGCAAGGTGTATGTACCGAACGGAAAAAACTCTCCTGAGAAATGTTACCTGGCAGCTGTGATAAAGCAAAGATTAATTTAATTTGATTAGGCTAATGTATGAGGAATTGAATTCACGACGACTTGAACCAGGGTTTGTTCAGCTCTCTGGAAAGACTCACGGAGGCTGCAGTGGGCCCTGCATCACATTCCAGAGGGTCTGAGATTGCAGGGTGACCTCAGAGAGCGATAGCAATTAGGAAAGTGTTCGTTAGTGGGTCATTGGCAGCCTGCGGGTGGTTAGTTGTGGTTAGCACAGCTGGACAGGCTGGTGTGAGGAGTTCAGTGGTGAAGCCACGATGTTCACAGTGAGTTTGAACTGTGTCACCCCAGCCCTGTCTGGTTCAGGGGCTGGCACGGTGACACATTCCTGTTGCAGTTTTCGCAATCAGGATTTGGCCCAACAGGTTTGGAAATGGGTGCATAATTAAAATTGCCAGGGAATTTGGCAGAGGGGGATGGACATGGGAGGGCAGTAGCCGTGGAAAAAAAAAATAAAATGCCTGTCATCATTCATGGATTTTCTACTTAGCTGCTTTGAATGACACCAGGTATTTCTTCATTCCTGAAATTGCTGCCCTGAAAGCATAATTCTGCAGATGGTGCGGCATCAGAGATAATTGGCTGGCAGGGCTGTGCCCAATCAAAATAACTATTGAGAGAGGTGTGGAGTGCACTGATGTTTTTCACTGGAAAGCAAACATGTTTAATATTGCATCTCAAATATTACCTACACTGAGGAAAAAAGAAAGACAAGAAAATCTGTTTTTATGATTATAAAAATTAGAGAAATGTTTTGCTTGTTTAGTGGAAAAAGCCCAAAAGTCCTGACCCAGCCGTTCTCTGGAGGCTGGCTGCAGATCAGTATCAAAATTTAGCAGCTTGCATCCACTTCCAGTTCTTTTTTTAACACACGAATGTGATTTTGCTCCTTGGCCAGCTGCAGCTCCAAGCACTGAAATTAAACTTAACATGTTTTACAAAATGAGTGGAAGGCCAGACAAGAGAATCTTGTTTCCAAGGATCACATAGCCCCTTTTCGGGATTACAGAAACTCTCATTCTATTAGAATTTGGCAACAATGCTTGAACTGCACAAACATGATGTCTCATTTGTTTGCCAACAACTGGTGGAAGACATTCGGAGCTGGTTTCTCTGTTTCCAGCCTGCTCCGGAACCTGCTGGAGGCACCCGCCAGGCTTCCACCCACCACTTCCAAGAGAGGTTACGTGTCGGTGTCCCCACTTGGGGTTGTAGGGTTGTACCGTCCCACGGACACTGGAGGATCAGCCGCTGCCCACAACAACATCCCACGCAGCCTTGGTCAAGAGAGAGTGGGAATTAAAGCCAGTTGAGTTAGAGCTGAACCGTGTTTTTCTTGTCTGGTAGGAAACTCTTTGTTGGAAATAATTTAGCTGCCCATATGTCCCGCTGCCTCTTTGCAGCTGACTCGCTAACAAATGCGTTCGCTGATTACTTTGTCATTGGGTGTTATCCTGTGAAGGGCTCAGAAGAGCATGTTTCAGCCTTTGTGTCGTTCACCAACTATTCAGAATATGCCTTGTTCTGAGTATTTCTTATTCACGACATGTCACATAATACCCTTTCTAGGATCTAAGCAGATGACTCCGAGATACACTTCACAGATGTTGACCACCATCTTGAAAGATATTGCTGGATATATCTAAAAGTGTGCTCTTCTACAGCCACCTTGGGAACCTCTTTCTGTTAATATTGCTGTGAAAAACTCCTGTGAGTTTTTTAGGAACATCGTTGATGCAAATGTATTTTCTAATCATCAGATGACTTCATTTGCAGCATTTGGCTGCAGCTGAGACTCAAATGTATCATTCTTTCCCAGTAATAATGTTTGGATGATGGTGATGACTAGATAATATTTTGTCCAGGAATGCGAGATGATTTATACCTCGCTCCAGGTATAAATCATACCTTGCTCCCAGTACGTCATCTTCAGCCATGCTCTGAGTGCAAGTGTGTGATACTGGCTTTGTTGTAAATGCTTTCCAAGTACTTGCTAATTTTCAGATGAAGCTTTTCTAATGACTGATTAGCAAGTGTTCGAAAATAGCAAGTTCAAAGGTCGGTAAATAGTTTGATGAAAAATGTCTCACTTTCTGTTAGAGAGTGGCTGTTACTCACTTGTTATTGAATCTACTTTGTGTGCAAGAGGCTGTATAAACTGTTGAAAACGCAAGGATGGCTGCCCAGTTCTCGCTCCTTGGCTTAATGGATTCATGGGAGAGGCGGGGCGTGTGTGTGTGTATGTAGCTTCCCAGTATTGTTCTGGAATTACAGAGTTCATCACCCATCTTAAACAAGGGAACTGCCAAGGGTTTGTCAGTGTTGCCTGCCCCTTTTCAGGCCAGAAATGACAAGCTTACCAAGCTTAAACACTAAATACTTGAGATATTTCCCTAACGGGTGTCTCCAGACTCTGTGAATATTTTCAACTTTTAATATGGTAGAAATGGACTGGACAAAAATAAGCATAGTTACTGGGTGGCTGCTATTGATGAAGTATATGATGAAGTATATCCACATGGAAAAGCAGATTACTCTGTGTTACTTAAAACTATTTCGTAAAATTGTGTTTGGTCAGATATTGTGTGTTTTAACTGTAGTGACAAGTATCGTTCCTTTCCCAACTGCTTCTTACCTTTTTGTGCTTCCCCCAAAATATTAGTCTTTGCCTTCCGAGCTTTCTTCTCAAACTGTCAGGCTGAAGGACGCATTCAGAGTAACTCCAGTCATTTCTGGTGTATAATACTGGATGATAAAAGTTGTGTAATAGTGGAGATGCCACTAGTTTTTTCTATTTGACATTGCAAACACCCCATCTCGGTCTCACGCTGTAAATTACTCAGAAGCCAAATGGTGAGCTGGAAAGAAGATGGTTCTCCCTCAGTTTGCAAAGTACCCAGGGCAGCTCTTGATTCCTTCCCAGTAAATCCCAGCTCTCCTCATCTCCTCCAGTGGGAAGGGGTCACTGGAAGGCTCCGGCTTGAGTTGCATTTTAATAGCAGATGGTTACCCAATTCTCATTCTGTTTGTGTCCTGCTTCTGCTCCACTTGGTGACGTTGCCCTTTTGTGGACAATGGGGTCACGGCTTGTCAGAGCACTCGGGTTTCAGGATTGCTGTTGGTTTGGGAGGGTTTTTTTGTTTTGTTTTGTTTTCCTTATCGTGCAAGAAGGCCATGATATTTCTGTATCTGGCAGCACGTCTGTGTGAGACGAGGCTTGATGTGTGAGTGACAGATCCCTGGGTGATGCCGCTGGGAAGCTCTTGATCTGACTGGTTTGAAGTTGAAAGCTCACTAGGTCACACTGAAAATGGTTGCCACTGGGCATTCCTTTCATCCTTGTTTATTTATTTTTTCCTTGCCTTTCCTGAAGTTTTTTACACTCAGAAAGGGGTTTTGTTGTTGTTCCTCATGTTCCTTGTTGCTGGTAGGCTGGATTAGAACCTTTTACTACACTTAATTAATTGCTGTTGGTGTCTTCTCCTACTTTTTGTTGCTGAACTGAGGAAGGAAGGGAGAGCCCTGTGCCTTTGAGCTCGGCACCTATGGCAGGGACTAACCAGATACAGAAGGACCATTTTAAATAAGTGCCAGGTGTTTTTGAAGACACGGTCTGTTTATTATTTAGCAACCTGCTGTCGGAAGGTTCTGGCATTTGCCAGCCAGATCAAAACAGAGGAGCCAGGTGGTGACTCTGTGACATTTTTCTCTCCGTACCTGCAGCATGTCCTTAACTAAAGAGGCATAAAGAGCAAGGCATAAATTAAACTGAAGAGACAAGGTGGCGTTAGAAGAACCTCTGATTCACTTGTAAATGCCCTGTTGGCAAAGCTGAAATAGTCACTCTGACATGAGCCAGAGGATTTCCTCCCCTGTGACCGTTGCCAACACTTTGTCACTTAGCATGGAGCTTGTCATGGCAGTACACAGAGGGTTGAAAGCCAAAGCCCCACTTTGTGCACCCTGCAAAAGGATCAGAAATTTATCCGGCACAGAGAGGAGGGATCAGGGAGCCAAAACCAGTGCAGTCACTCTCAAGTAGAGTAATAAAAATCCAGGCACAGGCAGTATATTCAGGGGCTCACAGCAATTTAGGAAGGTTATTAGTGATGTATTGCAGGTAGATGTATTGCATGGTCCATCTGCCTCCATATGGCCCTGTGTGCCCAGCGCACTTGTAGCTACCCGTTAATTAGCACTGCCATAATAGCTCTTCAGTTTTGCTGAAGTTCCTAAGCTTCATGTGACAGCTTCTCTCCAGGGATTAAAAGGGCCCAAATTCAGCTTCAGGTCACCTGACCTAATGAGTCACTAACTACAGCAGATTTCTCATTTTAACATTGGAGTACTGGAGAGCTGAATATGAACAAATAACCTCCAACTAGTAGGAGTGGGCCTCTGGCATTTAGAAAGAAAAGCTGTACAGTGGGCTTCATTAAATTGCTGATCTATCGGGTTACTCAAAGCAGAGAAAGTAGGTCTGGCTTTAAACTCCTCTGTCGTACCTTGCAATAATTGGTGGTACACGTGACCGAAGCGGAGTACAGATGGAGGACCTTTGCTCACTCAAGGAGAAAACGCTGACCCTGGCGGGTTTGTGCTCTGCATTTTACATTGAAATGAGGAATCGTGACATCTGATCTATTTCCTGCTCACTGCCTATCACCACTGTCCAGCTTTGAGTTGTGATAGAGGTATGGTGCGGCAATTCTGCTTCTCAAAATAGCCTTGACAAACCCAAGACTTTGGAAACCATGTCTGATATGCCATTGTAGCTGAAGGTAGAGCTGGTGTCACCAGCGTAATATGTATGGTAAGCAGAACTCGGAGAGGAGACACCTGAAAATTCAGAAGTAACAGGGTAGGACTGCTGTTGCCTTTCTCTTTTGAAACTTAGCACCAAATTTCCTTGCCTGCTTGTGCAAATCTAACATTTAGACTGAACAGTGATAAACCAAAAAAGCTAGTCAGCACCATTTAGCCCTTCTCAAAAATTCATGTTCAGCTAAGGATTTACTTAATGTGTCTTTCTGAACTGAAAGAACTGGAATAAATTCTCAATGCAGATAAATCTGTGATATAGTTCAGCATCATTTCTTAGAGGTGAAGATTTGGCTCCCTGTTCTTGTGCAGAGGTGGATTATTTACCTTCAGTGTTTCTGGAGTAAATCCCTTCCTAAGCTGGCCATGACATATGGATGAGAGGAGAAGGGAGCAAATAGAAAAGAGTTGTAAAGAATATCACACGTTTCTACTTGATGCAAAGAGGCACTATGATGATTTACTGGAGATAATGAAAAAACCAAAGCCGTTTACTTTTCTGTTCAGTATATCCACCTGTCCCCCTTTGTTAAAAAAAATAAAGAGCCAATCCAAAATGGGATCATTATCTTTAGTGGATGCAGTTCACATCACTGAAAACAATTTCAGCTTAGTTAAATAACATGCAGCCTGGAGATTAAAGCTGTTCCTTTTCAGCTGGGTAGACAAACATAGCCCTTGGTAGGGAGATCACTTAGAGCTCAATATTCCTTTCAGTAGGAACTTGACGTATCTTTATTTTTTCCCCCTGCCTGTTATTATATTCTACTTGGTTTTATTTATTTAAATCTCAGCCTCCTTTTGCTGACATGGCAAGGCATAACCAGAGATGTTTAGTACAACTTAGATGAGCCCCTAAGTGGGCCACTTGTTCTATAAATCTTTAAATATTTTATGTTGGTCCTTTAGAAATTGCTTTTGCCAGACTAACCCAGTCTGCTTTGAAATGACTAGGGCATAAAATAACAGCTCTTTTAAAATTCTCCAGTGATACAGATATTTGGTGTATTTTTAAGGAAGGCCAGACCTTCTGGCCTCCAATGAAAGATCGGCTTTAAACTTGGAGAAGTTTCTCTCCAAAAGGAGCCATTCTTTCCAGCCCCCTGCACACCCCTGAGATCCTATTGCTCTCCCAGGACACGGCTGGGGGTGGCCTCCTGCCCCTTTGAAGTCATTGGCAAAACTCCCATTGAACTATAAAGGAACTGAGATTTAACCTGAAGAAGCAGAGTCTTTGTTGTCTTTTATCACCAAATACAGATATTCTCCCTGAATTGTGGCCGCGACTGGCCAGCCCTGGAAGAGATTGATGACTGTGCCAAGCAGCATGAGCCCTGGAAGTAGAGAAAGGGGGTTATGTCTTACGAGAGCTTAGAATTTTAGGAAGACAGATTGGATTAGACCATTACCACAGGAACTCCAGAGAGCATCATGTGTGGCCTGTTAATGGAAACACTGCCTGCCTGTACATATCTTTCAGTGATGATAAATGTGACACGGCCTTTTTGCAAATACAAGTGTTGTTACATTAATAGCAACTGCTCCACGACAGTTAAAGCCACGTTCATTAAGGAAACCGAGTGAGAATGGCTGAGCACAGAATTACTGGGGGGGTGGAGGATGCTTACCCCTCTTCCCTTCACCGTTAGCTGGTCCTGCAGCCACGGAGGGGCTCGTGGCTTTGGGGCTACTCAGACACCTCCTTTTCAGGTGTAAACACCAGTGACACGAGGCTAAATCTGAAGGATGAAGGGAAGGAGGTGGTATTTGGCAAACCTGTGGAAGCAAAGCCATGCTCTCTGACTGTGTTCTAGTTTCCTCAATAGCTTTGGAGAGTATTGGCATATTTCAGCCAAATCTGATGGAAAATAAGATCACATTGAATGTTACAACTGTCATGAAAACAAGACTTCATGTAAAGGATCTTACTGGTACTGTAACTTAGGGGAAAACTGAACATAGGCATCTTTTTAGACGTGACAAGCTTAAGGACCGTGGTGCAAGAGAGGGACTGCACCCTCATAACTTCTTTCAGCTTCATTTGGATCTCACCATTCCATCAACTTCTCCTCACAAATCCATAACAGCAAGTTTTCACTGGTTCCAGTGCTCAGAGACTGACTTCTGAAAAACCCCTCTTAATAAGACTGAGCATAGGCAGAGCCAGCTGGGCCATTGCCACTGGGAGAATGAGCAGAGAAAAGAGCTGAAGGAATGAACCCCCAGATTAAAATGTCTTGATGTCACGAGGGGTTTGGCACCAGTTGGATTCCTGGCCCTGCCCTCACCAGCCCAGTCTCGCATCATGAGACCCTCTTGATCCCAGTACACAAACATCTTTCTGGGGCTGCACTGGACACCAGTTCATAATCTGTTTTTTTTTTCAAAAAGTGTAGTTTGTTCAGCTCTTCTTCTTGTGGTTTGGTATGGGTTTTGTAAGCTTGTTCACTGCCAGCAGTTTTGGTGGTACAGTGGCTGAGTGGCACGCTTGTGGTCACACAGTGACAGTGGCACACTCGTGCCTGGCACCGCTCCGCAGAAGGCAGTAATTTAATAAGCTTGCCACAAAACCATCTTGTTGAGCCACAGCCCTAAGGAGCTTGGAAGCACCAGGAAAACAAAGGAAGGGCACTAAACCAGTTTTCATCAATTTACTAGAAATTTCTTTATGTTGATTTTTACAGGTGAGTGTGAGAGAATAAAAAGAGCCCAAAACTTGAGTAACAGAAGGACCCAGCAGCAACGTGCTGATGGGCACCGTGTGACCACATGTCGAGTCCTCTTGGCTATGCCCCAGCAAAGCTGTATAATCTTTTCATCTTTAATCCCCTACTCCGAAAGCCCAAACTACTTCTATTCATCTGCTGCTCTCTGCTACTCACAAATCTTGTTTTCAGTCTAGAAAATACTTAAAATACTTGTGCCACATGTAATTCCGCTAGCTATTACATCAGGAAACTGTGGTTACTGCTTGGGTAGAACAGTAATGCCTTTGAAGAAAAATAGTTTCTTGGTGTAATTGAACATGTCCTGTTTACAGAGTCGCAGCGGTACGTTTTTGTTATTAAATCTAGGTGATTTGATAAATGACTTTGTGTTGTGCTGGCACCGATGACAAGCTTAAAAAGGAATGGTGAGGGCTGGTTTTAAATTAGAGGAATGGTGTTTGCTGCTCTGGGAAGGCAGAGTTCAGCCAGCCTGGGCACTGCAACCAGTCTTTTGGACTGTACTCACCTGCTTCCCAGGACAGAGGGCTGGGATTTGGGCAGCGGGCGGTTATCCTGCATGGATCTAACCGTGGGATGTATTGGCAACACAATGGTAAGAATAGCACGAGAAATCTATTTTCAGGAAGAAAATTGTGAAGAAGAACTGTGTTTGCTCCTTGATTATTTATCAGGCCTTTGTCTCTGAAATTGCCTTGAAAACAGAAAGAAATGTGCTGTGGGTCTCGAAAAGATGCGTATTTGCAAGTGTGAAACTGGAGAGCAGCTGCGCTTACTGGGTACTGCCAGCTACAGCTGAATCCTGCAACCCAGCGTGTGTGATAAACGGGAGGAGAGAAACTATGTGAGGGGTTAGGGACTGCCCTTCGGTGACTTCGGCTGTGTGTACCCCTCTGCTCTGCTTTGAGCTGTGAGACTAAGATCAACACAACCACCCTATCAAAGCAAGAATGTCCTCATTGCTCTTCAGTTGTCGATCACCATCGGAGCCCTCATCTGCTCTGTGCACCCCGGTCCCCTTCAGTGCTCCCTCGGTGTCACTGTATATTGTATGGAGCAGTACAGTGTGAGCCATTCTGGAAGCACTTCTTGCAAACAGTAAGAGACCTTTTCCCTGAAGCCAACATCTTGCTTCACATTTGCACTGTAAAACACCGAGGAGAGCAGAGGAAAATTCCATGCAAACCAGTTGGCCATAGCTGCTCTTTGCTTCTTCCTTTGTTTTGCTTTGGCTGATTCTGTTAAAAACTTAAAAGTGCTACACAAGAGTCCAGAGCTCAAATGACTGTTAGCTTTGTTTGATCATATATCTAATTTACTTTAACACGGGATCCCGGCATGCGTTTCTTGAAGAGACTGAATCAATTTTATGCTAAGTGATTTCTTTGAGCACTTTTTTTTTTTATTTATTTTTTTTTTTTATTGTCCCCTTTGCCTAAAGTAAATTAGTGTGATAGCTGGAGCAACCAGGGAAAGAAAAGGAGTCAAGTCCTCAAGTCACATTAGCACGCTTGTTGAGGCCTTTAAACAATCATCGCCATCAAAGTACTCCGTAATAACTGTAAAAAAGCTAATCACAGGTGGCAGTGGGCGTGAAATGCGTGGCTCTGTGCTCAATCCTTGGGATAATGGGGGTATTCATGGGATTTCTAGAAGGACTCCTTTGTGCGGGGAGTCATGTGCCTGCTGAGCTGAAAGGACTATTTTGCTCAATTTGTCTAAAAGCGCTGGCGTGTATGATAGCTGCAGGGGTTCAGCTACTCAGGTTGTTTTAACCCCTTCCCACGCAGATGGCTCTTGGTGCAGTTCCAGGGCCGCGTCTATACTGGGAAGGGTCTCCAGTTTAAGGGAGCGGAGCGCGTTTCCAGTTGACAATTGGGAGTGTGTGGAGACCACCAGCCTTGTTGGAAAGGGTCGGTGGCTTCAGCTGTGTCTCTTCATGGATGCTCAGCTTCAGAGACACGTTTTTCCCTACTTGGCAGGAAGGGAAATCAGAACTTTGTGAAGCACCTCGGGCACTAATGCTCTCAGCCACTAGTGAGATGGAATTCTTGAAGCTATTCACGGCTTTTGGCTTTGGGGACAGTCCCAAACTATACCAGATTTTACTTACACTCTCTTTCATCACAAAATAAAATCTTGGGGATTTCTAAAGAACCATCTCAAAACATGGAAATGTTATTTATTGCGTGAAACCTGCCCAACCTAGAAATATTTTCCTTCCTTACTGGAAATAGTTAAAAGAATGCATTAAAATAAAGGAAAATCTGTTACCTAAGAGACTCTGAAAAGAGGGAAATGTATTTTGACATTAGAAATCCTTTACTTTGAAATGGAAATAAATATTAATTATCTAAATGCAGAAAAAAGTGAACTACCATAATACATTCATTTAAATTTCTATCAGTATCTAGAGGTGAAGCTGAGAGCAGTACTGTATTCTACCAAGAAGCATAATGCTAATGGTTAGGTATTAATTAATATTGTTATTAAGATACAGTGTAAAGGTTTTAAGCCGATGGTTCGTGTCCTTGTAGTCTCAGAACTAGGGATAGAAAGAAAGATTGGAAGTTTTATCCTGCAGGGGGTTGGAACTTGATGATCTTTAAGGTCCCTTCCAACTCTAACCATTCTATGATTCTATGTTAGCTTACACGTGGCAGTTTTTAATAGTTATAAACAGTCAGTCTCCACGATGTTAAAGTGGGCTCTAGTCAACAGCTTTCCTGTTCCAGGTGAGGCTAAACCAAGCCAAAACCTGTAAAGAAACAACACCCAAGGTGTTGCACCTTATTGATCCAAGCGACTAAAGCTTGTCATCATGTTGCTGTCGTGTTTGGAATGACAATATATTGCATTGGCAGGTGAAGAAGCTGCAGTTTCAAGTGGGAGTGACAGTACTGCCTCAGCCAGTGCAAGTGTAACAGGGGCTGATGTTCTCATCTAGCACAAGAAATGCTTTTTGAGATGATACATCAGGACTTACATGTGGGAGTTCTTGTTTCCTCTCCTTACCTCGCTGTTGCTTTGCTATTGACAGTCTCCAGTTGGAAAGGCTTTCTCTTTCCTTTTCCTTTCCCCCCTGTCCGCCCTGTGCTGTTAACAGCAGGGAATGGCTCTGGCTCTGCATTTGGGACTTCCTCACCCAATGAGGCCTCAATCACCGTCTGCAAAGATACATCAAAACCAAGTTGTGCTAATAAGTGCAATACCTGCCATTGGTGTGTAACAGCAGTGTCATCCACAGGAAATCGAATATAAATATCTCCACAACTTTCTTGATTTCAATTGCCCTCTCATTCTTAAGGTGGGACCAGAGTCAAAGCTCCTACAGCTTGTCACAAAGAAGTTCATGGTGGTGATACCGAGTTGTAAAAAGCTCGTAAGAGAACTGGAACAAGCTGTTTCTGTCTGTCTGTCTGCCTGTCACACGCAAATGGTTTCAGTGTGTTTGCTGACACCCTGAACCAGCTGCAGCTTTGGGGGATTCTTTTGTTCTCCTTAATTTTTTTCTTGCTGTCTCCTTCTGTCTCTCTGACCATTGATGTCGCCATCATTCATATAAAGATCCAAGTCCTCAATTTCTGGTTTAGATAACAGGAGAATTTTCTATCTGTCGCATATCAAGCCCCCCCAAATAACGTCTGAAATGGAAAAATGCCAACTGCAATCTTGAACCTTTGTCACCTGCAGAGCACCACAGTTGTTCTATTGTACCTGCATTACAAGGAGTAAATTGTGGACGATTTCAGAATGTATAACCTAAGACTTTTTCAAAATTGCCTTGGGAAATGCCTGCTTTTTGCTAATATTAAGTTGAGCCTTTGGTTGGCAGTGCTCCGTTGATCAGTTTTAGGATTTTAGTCCTCCCTGCACTGATTTGGGGTGGAAGCACTGGTTCAGAACAGTTGGCCTTGCTGCAGACCCATTTGTGTGGTGGTGGAGGCAAAGGCCACAGGTGAAGCCCTCCTTTCGCTGATCAAATGGCCAATCTTTCATTGATTTCCGCGAAGCCAAGGGCTCCCCAGCGGTGAACCCACTGGCCGTAAAGTTATCTTCAAGTCAGGAACATTTCAAAACAAATTCTCACCTCGTTTCCTTCCAGAGAGGATGGTATCGGTGTCCGTCTATTTTGGACACCCATAAAGCAACTTTGCAGGTGAAATCCTGTTCCTTTCTTCTGTTGGTCGTGCAATCTGATCTCGCACCTTACAGACGTTACCTATTGAAGGTAGCACATGCTGCTTCATTCACCGATGTGGCCTTTGAAGAGTTAAGCTCTGCAGTCACTCAGAAGGTGGACTTCTGCTTTTCCTCAAGTCTCTATTCATCTCCAGGAACTGAATTTTTCATGCAGTAATTAAAATTTGTAGGTCAAACCTCCCATGGCACCGTTTTCTGCTAATATGGGAGAGCAACGGTCGGATTCGCTTACGCTGCTCTTCGCCGCGCTGAGATTTAAAGGATGAAGGGTGACATTTTCCCCCATTTTGTAAATTAATGCCATTGATCTGCCTAACAAGAACAAAGTTGGGCTTCAAAATACCAAATGATAAAGAGATTAAGACTTTAAATGGCTTTCCAAAGGCAACCTCTATTGTAAGATTCCAAGCAGAGTATTGAACTTTCAATTAGAATTTCTAATGGGCTATTGACTTAAATGGATAAAATGTTGCAAGTGATAGCTTTCAAGATGACAAAAATTGCTTAGTACATTCTGGAATATTACTTTATGAAACAAATACTGTTCTGGAGGCTGAGTAGTAATAACCCAGGCCCCGGGCAATATTGTTCTGTGTCTCTGTGCAGCAGTTTTTCAAAATTGAACTAATGCATTTTGAAACATTTTCTCTTTTCATGTTTTGTAAATCTTTGGGAGCGAGGTACTTTAACTTTCATGAAAGAATCTTAAATCTCTAGTGATGTAGCTGTGATTGCACTCTTTATGAAATACAATCCATCTACTCAAACGCTGTATTTTCAGACGTTCTTTCATCTAGGGCACAAACACCGTGCCCACCTCGCCTGGTTTTTCCTGCCTGCTCTCCAGAATGTATCTGTTCTGCGCTGTGTGTGCTACAAATAACATCTGAAACTCTCCCAAATCATCCTGCCGCTTTGCAGTGAATTGACTTGAAGCCTTGTTATGAAACACCAGCTCTAGTAGGTTTTTCAAAGACTATTTTTTCAGAGACTAGCCAGCCCTTTCCAGGATAAAGGGTTAATATTATGCTTATGTTACAGTGCATTAAAAACTCTAATTAAAACAGCATTACATTCCCATCTGCCAATCTCCAGTAATCTTCTTTAATTGCAGTAATTAAACTATATTTACATGTTCAGAATACTTGTAATTTAGCAAATTGCACTCTCTGCTCTACATTTAATCAAACAACCAGTTCCAGTATATTTAGTGTGGAAAGAAGTAATTTCAATGTTTTGATTACTATAGCAGATTTGACAGAGTAAGTGCCCCTCTAGTAGAGGCTTTGAAAGGGAAGGCAAACATGAAATATAGTCCTGTTCTGATTGTCATGTGAATGCCTAATTACATGTTAGAGGATTAACTATTAAAGGGTACACAGTATTTCACTTGATTTTTTTTAATTTTTTTTTAGGCGCAGCTGACATAACAGATAATAAAGGTTGCCTGTTTGGGGCTGTTTGGTGAAATATGTAAGCTTTTTTATTATTACAAGTCTTAAAAACAAGTATTAAATCCTGTGAGTTCCTAAGGTCTTAATGCCCCACATCTTTCCTTTAAAGACACAGGTACATTGCTCTGAAGCTGATGCTCCCAGCGCTGACAATGGTTTGCAGAGAGCCTTCCCCTAATTCCTCTTTTTTGGGGGGGAGGTAGGAGGGTTGTCGTTCTTAGAATGGCAAGTTCCAGGCAGATCTGTCAAATGCTTGTTTCTATCTTGCATATAAATTGTCTTTAGACAGATGTAGCATTAATGCTGTATCAGCGCCCTGGGAGTAAGCGGCGCTGCAGTGATCCTTCCTGGGCCGAGCCGGTGCAGACACACACCATGCTGATGTGTAGGTGGGCAGCTGGATTGGGAACTTCTCTACAAAAGGAAGCTTCTCTTTTACTGTACGTTTCTTCCTGTGATCTGTGGTCTAGAGTGAACTTTAAAAGGTGATCCCAGTACCTGTCGCCCAGTCTTCCCCAGATAAATCGTACAAAGCAGAAAAAATACCCTTCTGAACTACCAGTACCAGACACACCGGCTTCGGGACCAAACTGTGCCGGTGGAGCCCATGGTGGCCTAGTGGCATCTGTGAGGGGCTGTCACCTCCGTGTGTCAGAACCCCTGTCTACAGCCGTGTTCACGCACGAGGGAGCTCAGCCCCCAGCCACCTTTGGGATGATCTATTGCAAGTTCTGATGACAAGTTATGGCCGTTCACAAATGTGACATGTCATAACGTTAGCGTTGATAGGGAAGAAAATCGATCTCCAGGAGATTTGAATGTAGACTGGTAAGGACAGCAATCTTTGGAGGCTTGGCATTTCTAACTAACTGGCAAAGAACAACTGTTGTGAGTAATGGCAGGGGTAACAGAAATGCTACGAGAGCCATGTACGCTCCTAAAGAGATGCTTGTCACCCTATACAGTGTGTGAAGTAAATGGGTTGTGTAACAAAGATGCCACCAGGGTGGTTCTACCTACACTGTGGCTTTTGTTCCAAAGGCAGGCAGAAAAGCCATTCAAAATCCCTACCTTTAACTAATTTTCCTTGTTGAACTGTCCTTCTACCAATGTCTCCTTCCCTGTGACCTGAACTCGGGTACGCTTAACCCTCACCGATACTGAGATTTCTTACATCATTCTGGCTTCATTCATTTTAAAAAAAAAAAGTAACTCCCACTATTCACTCCTTCGAAGGAAAATCGGGTTGTTTCTGGGCTTTTCCAGTGGGTCTGGGTCACTGGTTTTACTGGATTTCAGGCTGCCAACAAGGAAAGCTCCGAATCAAACTCTTTCCTTCAAATCCACCTCTCCATGTAATGCCACTGTGGGGCTTTGCTCTTGCTTTCAGTGCAAAGCCCCAATTTTCTGGTTTAGAGCTAGAAGGTGTATGTTTTAATGAAGCCACTTAGTGAAGGGGAACATTTGCTGTGTTTCTCTGTTTGTGCATTTGTATATATTTGTGATCATAATATTTTTAATTTTATATAGTACTAGCTGATAAAAAATTTGTAAATACGCCTTTTGAGCCATATTTTAAAAACTCACAATTATAAAGCTTGACATTTAAAAAAAGAAAAAGTATTGGCCCTACTGTGGAGGATGTAGAAAAATTAACCTGATTCTACTAATTTCTGATTATTTCTTCCTGATTTCCATGAGGGTGGCTGAAGTAAGAATGAGACCAATGACGTTCCTCTGTAGCCTCTATCATAAAGTTCAAATAGATCAGAGCTCCGCAATGGTTTGGATTTCTCATTGCACTCCTTGGTGTTACACAGTTAGGATTTCAAGATGGGTCTTCTTAAGCCTATTAAAAATCCGAATCTTGCTGGTCATACGTTTAAATAGATTTAGTTTAGTGGCTTCAGGGGGAAACGGGTATAAGGGGAGGAATAAAATAAAAATCCGATACAGAAACACATCTGATTTTTCCAAGGTTTTTGCAAAAAAAAAATGGAAGTGCTGGCATTTCAATTTGCACTAATTTCACACATCATCTTAGAGAGCACAGGGTTTGGTCCCCTGCCAGGCTGTCTGAAAACCCTCTTTTGAAAAGCACAGTTTATGTGCTGAATGGGTGCTGCATCACATAGATATTTCCTAATATCTTTCATTAAACTTCCAAATGGACACTAAGGATGTAAATACAGCAAAACTCAAAGGCTGGCTTTGAATTTATATTTTCTAGGAAAGCTTTTAACATTACCGTTCTAACAATATTGTGCTATGCCTGGCTTGCCATTTTCAAGGGGTAACTTAATGAGTTTATTGTATAATGAAGGACTCTGATTTATTAGCTTTTCATTATGCTCATTCTGTCAGCTTCCTGCTAAATACTATAACCCTTGGCAGAGATGTTAGCCTTTATCAGGTGGTATCATTGCTTTTTAATAAACTCTCCTCCCACATTGATAATATTACATGTGAAATCCCTTATCCTGCATTATTCCCAAGGGGGAGGAAAAAAGTATATTTATTGAAAAGGCTGCACTGAAGCACTGTGTAGAATTCATTAGCAGTTTGGGATGACCCCTTTCCACTAACTCAGATTAAATGGGCAGAATTGGAGGCTGCAGGTAGGTCCTTTGGCTGCCTCCCCTCGTCCGGCAGGGACTTTGGCCCGTCCTTTCGATGCTTTAATTACAAAGAGAAGCCATCAGTGTGCAGCTGCTTTAAAACTGTGGCACTTGCAGGTATTAACAAATATTTCTTTAGCAGATATTTAATGATCAATTCTATTACAAGAATTAACGTGGCGATGGCACACAGAGAGAGAGGGGAAGGAGGGTAAAGTCATATTTTACAACCTGAAAAATTAAGCACTGAGATAGTTAAGGCCCAGCCCTCATTAGCTGAATGGTAGATTTTTCTAATTAGTTCTTTCTAGTGTAATTAGCATGGATGAGTCTAATCATCTCATGTGAAACCAAATCTAATGCTTGGGAAGGAATGTCCTTGGCCTCTCTTTCAGCCTGATTCCAAGGATTTTGTGTGTTTCTACTGAGATATTCCTTAAAGAAACAGCAACCTCCCTGCCTTCTCATGGACGGTGGGAGTGAGGGGACTGGGGCCTCATCTCCCAGTTCTTGGAAGCACAGGGGAAATGCTCCCATGGACACCAGCAGTCCTCATGGTGCGAGTGAGTGGGATGTGGGCAGCAGCTGTAAGGCCAAAATCATCAATCAGGTTTTGGACTCACATGAGTTGAGGGTTTGAATATTGAACTTCAAATACTGGTTTTTCCAAGCTCCGTGATTCCCTGCAGGGGTGTGTTTTCAGAAATGACACAGAAATGGAGGTGGAAAATAGAATGTCGTTTGCTTGTTGTGTAGCTCATCCTGCTGTGAAGCCCTAACCATCAGAATTGTAGCTGTGTTGTTTAAACAGTCCCAAACCAGGTAAAACAATAGTGAGTCTTGTTGAAAATCATTTTGAGCCCAGATTGCTAAGAGCTTTTTTGAGAATATTGTTGTGAAGGACGGGCAGGAAGCTTGGTTGGCCCCATTTTCATCTAATGCATTTGCAGTGATTGGTCTTTACCAGTAACAATAATTTCATTTTACAGTTTGAAAGTGTTTGGAAGGTTAAGGAAGTTCAGGAATCTGCTTCATGCCATTGCGAAGTGCATCCTCCTCTTCCTGGAGCTATTCTGACACAGGGCACGAAGGCGGGTTCATGCTCAAAGGCAGAAGGGAAGAAGCGAAGGGCAGGACAAGGAGCACCAAGGAACCCGGTTGTGTTGTAGCTGGGAGCTGCTGCGGATCTCTGGGGTCACTTCTGGGCGTGCAGGAGCGTATGTAGGTAAGGCCCTCATGGGCCTTATGATTGTGATTTAAGTCTTAATCAGCGTCATGTTGGCCCCACCACTTCGTTCTCCACAGTGAAGCTGTTGTTTTGGCCAGGAAGGGGACTTTTAGGTGAGCAGGGCTCAGCGCCTCAGTGTTTCAGCTGAGCTCTGCGCTCACCTCTGCCACTGCTGACTCCACGTTCCTTTATGTCTTTTCCATATGATCTACTCTTTCTCTGACAAGACTTAGCAGTTTAAGAGCCCTCATTTCTTAAGTACTTGAAAGTCTCTACCTGGAAAATCAAAAGGTAAATAGAGTGATTGAAGATATCTCTTTTTAAAAATTCCCTATTCAAACTCTGTCTGTGGGAGTTTGTTTTTGCCAGTGGGTTTACTGAAAATATCGCAGCCTGCTAATGAGCTCGAGTGGTTTGTTTTGGAGTGACAGGCAGAGCGGCATTACTGGTGTGACTGGGATGTCTCCCCCCAGCCCTGGGAGCAGGGATCCAGCCCCGAGCCTTTTCTCCCCAGCAGCCGTTGAGCGCAGGTGAGCGGAGGGAGAAGAGCTGCAGGTGAAAGCCTCTCGCTCCTTCTGTGGCCTCGGGGTGTATCGCTGTGATGTGCTTTTCGGCTGAGAAGAGCTGATACACAACACACAGCAATTCCTAACCCTTTTTTAGGAAACTGAAAACACTGCCTTGTTTCTGAGCTCAGTCCTCAGTGGGTTCCTCCCTGGATATCCCTGGCATCAGAAGAACTAGATACTTCTTGTCCCGAAACCATCTGGCTTTCTAGATCTTTTTATGGTTTCAGGGCAGGGGATTTAGGGCCATCCTGTGGAAGCAGACATCCAGCTCTGCAAAATTTATTGAAATTGTACTTTTAAAGAAACAAAAGAAGGCCTAGGGGCTGACATTCCGGAGCCAGGGAAGAAGGTGGGCAGGATATATGAAAATTGCTGTATTTTACAGGTTTTGGAACAAAGAGTTTGGTTTGAGTCCATTCCTGTTAAAGCCAAGGAATGGTGTAAAATTTCTCCAACCTAGTGGAGGCCTGGACATCTCTGAGCTCCTGGCTGGTGGCTTGGAAGCGGTGGGCTCTGGCTCTGGGAGGAGAGCACAGTCCAGGCCGGGTTGGCCGAGGGGCCGGTGGCGAGTTTGAAAGCAGTAAATAGTGCAGAGATTGAGCCATGGAAACCCCGTGGGATTTATGGCATGGCAGAAGAGCAAAGGGAGAGAATTGAAATGTAGTTAGTGATATTTTTATATGGAAAAGAGGAAATGAGATGTAAACAGTATTAGTGTAATACAATTTTCATGTGAGATTAAAAGGAAAGCCAGGATTTGAGAGATTTGGAAATTGCAGTTACAGGATAAGTGATATTGGAAAGGATATTACTTGATGTGATTAAACTTGAGTTCAAATGTCATTATAGAGATGCATTATTTACAAGTTTTTCCGAGCTTTTCTATGCAGATAGAGCTGTGTTCCTATCAAGTCTGTTCCAGGCAGCTGGGTTGCTGGGGGGGGGTTTGGTTGGGAGGGGATTCCCGAGGGTAGCCTAGGTGCCACACAAAGGCTTGGTGGCACGCTTCCCTGCAGGCTGGCATCGCTCTGTGCCACTGGCTGTGCCAAGGGCACTCTCCTCCTGGTTTGCTGGGGTTTTGGATGAGGTGTAAGGAGTCCACTTCTGGTAGTTCCAAGAAAAAAATGTATCTGCTGTTGAATTCTGTTATCTCACCCCAAGTTAGTTTGGATAATGCTACTTCTTGACTTTTCAATGGTTGTAAGATTTAGAATTTGCTTCAAAAGCAGCTTCTGTTTTTTTGGTTTTCCACTTTCTATATTTTACCCTCATGATGGTGAAAGCCCTGTGGTGAGAACTGACACACAGTAACGTGGTCAAATCCTTTATCCTGCCTTTCTCCGTGTTGTCCTGGCTTCACTGACCTGACCATGATGATTTCTGTGACACAAGAAGCCTTTTTTAATCAAAATGTTTGCAACCGAGGCAGTGGATTGAGTAACATTTACAAAGGCTTTTGAGTGGAAGTTGCTTGAGAAGTTTAAAAGCCTCCAATGATTTATACGTGAGTCTCTCAGTACCGATGTTGTCTCTGGTTCACAGGTCGTGCCAGTTCACTCTTTCCGGTTTGCTTCCCAGGGCCTCACGATGTGACACATGAATCATCATCAGTAATAGAGAGGCTTGTTTGGGAAATCCCTTCTGAGGAAGCTTACTCTTCCCATGACGTCATGCCAGATCCCCCCTGACAGCGCTGGCATTTTCTCCAAATGCAGGAGCCTATTCCCATGGCCCAGCCCCAGTTGTGGGAGATGTTCTACCAGCATCTGGCACTAATATCTCTTGTTGACATTTTGGGAATGAGAACATGAGCTATTAGCAAAGATGTTTGCTTGTACCTAATTAATGTTCAATTGTATACCCCTTCCTTTATCAGCACTGCAGCAGCAAACCAGACTTGGCATTATCTTTCACCAGCTAGCTTTAAAACTTAATTATTTCCTGACTCGGTGTTAAAGGCCATGCAGTAAGACTTCCTACCTTAATATAGATTTAATCAAGTTACCAAGCACCGCAGTGACTTGATGGCTCTTTAGCTGAAGTGACTGTATTTATATATCAATAGAGCAAAATTTGGAGTGCGCTTTTTTTGTGGTGCTTTGGCAGGGCACCATGGGAATAAATGGATGGGTGAATGCCTCCTTCAAGAGCAGGCTTGGAGAAACATCGGCAGTTTTGATTCATTCAGTCAAATTGCAGCATCGTGCAAAAGCACTCAAAACCTTTTTCCAATATTGCAGGAAAGCATCGTAGCGATGCTGATCAGGTACTTGAGTGAGTGGTTTCGACTGGGTAAGATACAGATACCGGATCACGGACATATCAGTAGTGAGAGCATTTTAGCCCTCAGCTTCACCCGAGGCAAGCTGTGCCGCTGTGTGCGGCAGTGGAGAGGGAAAAGGTACACAGAATGGAAAATCGTTATTGCTGAGAGCACGAGGGGACAAATATCCCATGTCTTTGGCTACAGTCTGTCAGTGACATGACTACAGAAGGGTACGCAGCACGGAGAGTTGTATCTTGACAGAGCAATGAAACAGGTACCTGATGCGTTCTAATATCTTCATCAAAACTTATATTTTTTTATGTGTGATCTTTCATCTGTGTTTAGAAATAGGAGTTCAAAAGATTTGAATGAACGAGGAGTTACCCTAAGGAGTAATGGCTACGGAGCGTTTCTTCTTTGGAGAAGCTCACCTAACTGCAGTGATACAGCTGCTGAAATGGGTTTAGGTGGGCTCAGCCTGGTTTGCCTGGAGCTCGTGCGTTAGCCCTCTCAGCTTTGCCTTCAGTGCAGAGTTCACCCTGTGAGTAAGACGTGCTTAAATAATTCACGGAGCGAAGGTATGCTGCTGACCTCATTACTGCAGATCAGGTCCTGGTGTGCTGCTTTTTTGGCTCCCTGTTTTGGAGTAATCAGTGTGTGTCTGAATGTTTTAGTACCGTGAAAATTAGAGACTGGGTGGGATTTGGAGATACTTTAATAGCAGTGACTTTCAAACCCAGCCTGTGGCAGCTCTGCAGACTCCTGGTCTTTCCAACAACAAACTCCCTTAGATCTGTGGTTGCAATGTGAAGGAGATTCTGATAGATGTCCAGATTTATTTTACTTAAAACCCAGACATCATTAAACCTGAATTTCAAGTGTGAAGGACTGGAGTGCTACATCATTGCACTTTTTTTTTTAATCTGGGCTGCATTTTTTTGAGAAACCAGATTTTTGGATGAGCTCAGATCTAACAAGGCACCTTAGCAAAGACTTGATTTTTGAAATAGTTTGGCAAGACTATGGCTGAGGTTGTTTCACAAATGAAGCCCAGGTAGAGCAGGGACTACTGAGTACTTAGCACTTTGGCAGAACATCTCCTAATTTAAGAAATGTTGAATCTTTTCTCAGAAGTTATGCTTCTGTCTTTCAAAGGGTCTGTCTCTAACTCCTCAAAGTATGGATAAGGGGAGGGAAAAAGACGTAAATACATCGCATTACGTCATTGATTTTTGTTGAAACTGTTACAACAAATCTTTTCTTACCGGAGGCTTCCTCAGAAGGTTCATTCGTCTTCAGATGTTGCAGACCTGACAGGGAGCAGGTCAGCTCCAACTTGCGTCCTCCTTCTTTAAAACTTCTCTGTGTCCTTTCTGTATCTACCTGAAAAAGCAAAACCCTTGAGAGGTAGTAATATAATCATAACAAATCCTACACGGACCAGTAGCTTCAAATTTCTGTTTCATGTGGGTCAATTGCCTTAAAGCCTAATTTTGTGCAGAGACCTGACCTAGAACAGCTTTATCTGTGAACCTCTGGTTTTCCTTCTGCTGGGCAGGAGTGACTCTGCTCCCTTGGGTATACTGTCCATGGAAATACTAAGTGGTGATGTTGGGATGGCCTGAATGTAAGATAAGTTTTTTTTCACACTGAGAAGTCAGTGTATGAAAAAAAAAATACACTTGGCTGCAAATGTATGGACTGCATTAAGTCCTGCCATTGCCAAAGGCTAAAGATACCCAGGGCAGGTACAGTCATGTAAACATCTGCCAAGTGTTTGAGGCGTTTGTGTTGGCATTTTCTTGGTATCCTGCTTCCCCAGAGCATCCAAGACAACTCAGCCATGCGCTTATTCCCCTCCAAATGTAGGACCAGGTTTAGGTGGGGTGGCTCATGCCAGTCTGAGCCAGCGTCACAATCGGGGCAGTTAGGTGTTTGGTACCAGAATCAAGCAGCCAGACCACCAGTGAACTGGGAAGGTGGTGAGGGTGATGTCACCTGTGGGGGGGTTGTGCTTGCTTTTGGGGAGAGGGGCTCATGGGATCGTATGTAGTGCTGGGGAGGGGAAATGTGGGCTGAAGGAGGGGGTCTGCATGTGTCAGGGTGTGGGGCATCCGGAGGTATGTGTGGTGCTGGAGAGAACTTCTCAGGTACCATCTTGATTGATCGATTTTCATTTCTTAGAAGGATATTTTTGGCTTTCATTTTTATTCTTTCGAAAATAGAAGTGACCTGAGATTAGAAGCTGCCTTAAAATTGAGTCACTGCAAAATTTATTTTTATTATTAAAACTACAGTACAAACATTTCCACTTCTTACACATTCTGTGCCAAATTATGCAGCACAATGCAGTAAATTTGAGACATTCTAGGGATTACCATTAGGCAAATAAAAGAAGCTTGAAAGAACTGGTTCTGTTTTTTATCACGGCTTAACATCAGCCATATCTTCTTTCCTTGTAAGTCAGAGCCGACTGTGTAACACTATTGTCATCCACCAGGGATCTTGAGACCAGCATTACAGCTTTAACATGCTCAGGGAAACCAATACCAGGCTATCGCCCGACACATGACACTAATACAGGGTTTACTTTTACACTCCACCGAAAAGAGAGAGTAGACAGATTGTTCCAAGTTTAGACAAGCTGTAAAATCCTTTCCTAGTCGGTACCGCATTGCCCAGCCCCTGAGACTGTTCTAATTGCTTTACATCTGTACAAAGGTTCCTTGTAATCGGGCTTTCTGCCTCCATTTGTCTTCTTTTCAGCCTCTTAGTAAAGGCCTTAATTGGTCTTAGTGGGGCTTTTTTCAGTTAGTGCAACCCTACCTTAAAGGCAGAACAAGTACCAGACATCACCTGGGGGGGAACAGAGGGAGTAGAGGAAAGACATCAATACTTCTTTACCTTTAACACTGTAATTAATGGGCTCAGAGCAAGGAACAGATTTGGAGAAATTTTAGCTCTTTGGGGGATTTAGAGACAGATCAGACAAAACAGAGCGGGGTGGAATTCTCTAGAATTTCTTCCTGCTTCATTTCTCTGCGAACAATCGTTAGCCTTGTAATTGTCTCCTGGTAAACTGCTGTATCAGGTTCCATTTTGTCCTCTTTAGAGGATCGAGTTGCCTTTAAATCAATAGTTTGAAGTACTGGGGGATGCATGTGAAAGGAAGTGCCCTCTAATTTCTGTTTCTTAGCTACTAATTATTTAATAATACATTTTATTGCCTATTAAAATGTGGCATAACTTGCTTGTCAGCAAAACTGGATGGAACATAATCATTTGAGGAGAAGGATAATTGGCACTTTTGCAGATGGCTTTTATTGCAGGCCTGCTTTGTTGTTAGAGAAGGAGTTTTCTTGCCAGGTTTCCTTGCAGTCCTTTCAGAGCGGTCAGTGCCGCTGCAGGGCTCAGGCTTTCAGCTGTGCCACGGGGAGAGGGCAGGGTGGATGCAGGTTTCTGACGTAAAAGCTGGTGTGGTGTGTGGAGAGTTCCTTCCTTCCTTCCTTCCTTCCTTCCTTCTTTCCTTCCTTCCTTCCTTCCTTCCTTCCTTCCGTCCGTCCGTCCGTCCGTCCTTCCATCCTTCCTTCCGTCCGTCCGTCCGTCCTTCCACTCTTGTCTTTTTAAGAACCCTCGTGGTTTTTTATACCGCACTGCAATTTACTCTGGTTACTAGCTAGAGCAAAATAGGAGAATTTGTTTGGCTAACTGATTGATGGAGGTAGGTGGAACGGGGGTGGTGGTGGGGTTTATATTGCAATTGTTAATTTGGTGCAATCAGAAATGCATGTGTGCTTTTGGCTGAACTCTGTATGGCTTATACAGCGAGCATATATAATGATAATGGGGTGTTTTGCAGAATTTGTCCTGAAGTTGAATAGCTGTGGACAAATAATTGGCAGGTTGTCTAGCTGCCCTCCCCTTTGCTTCAAGATCCTCCTCCTCATTGGAACGAATGGGTAGAAGCTGCCTTGGCCAGAGAGCAAACAGGAGTGCTGGGCTGTGCTGCAGGGACCTGTCCTGGGGGTGGTCAGCGTGGTGGAGGTTCTGATGGTGGCCTCCCAGGAGGTGCTGAGTCTGTTGATGGATGCTGGGGGTCGAGTGGATTGAAGGGTCCATGAAGGAGCCAAGGCACTGGGTGAATTTAGCAATGGGGGTCCTGCAGTTTGTGTGTGGAAGACAGACCAGGCGCTCCTCAAGGATCATGGATAGACAAGAGGCTCTTCCTTAGTTTTCCAAGAACCAGACTTTCCAGGGTGACCTTTGAATTCCTTTCTGTTTCTTCAGAGGGGCTGATGGTGTTGTATAGGAGAGATCTGGCTTATGTTTATTTTAAATTAACTGAAGAAGAGACTGCAACAGGCTGTTTCTTATTAAATCCTCCTGCAGTTAAATTCTGATATTTTTTTTTTCATCCTGGGGAATGCTTTTGTTTATAAAAAAAGTGTTCCCTATTCTGTCACTGTTTGTGTTTTATGAACAATGAACTGGTCGTGTTTGTGGAAAGGTTTTTTTTAGTCTTGCGTCCATGGCAGATCCTGCTTCAGGACCGCACAAGCATCAAACTCAATCTCCTGCCCAAGAATTCTGATTCTTCCCACCTCTAATGACCTCATTGCAAGTTGGAGCAGCGTTTTGATTTTCTGAAAAAGAGCTTCAGATCAAGTGTTAGCCTCGTTCTTTGGAGAAATGTTTAAAATCCAGGGGTGGCATTATGCATTTCTTCCAAGTTTCAGGAGCCCCTAATAAGTGTGAACTCTGTAGGCCACATTACATGGTCAAAAGTGGTTGAAATTAAATAGCGTGTATGAGATTCAGCATCTGCTTGGGAAATGTTTTTCATAATCTCTCCAAATTGTCTCTTTTCATCATGGTGGTCAAGGATTAAAGTCAGAGACGCTGATGTTCTTGCCCACAGCAGTTACCTGCGAGGTGAGTGCTGTGCAGTCAGCCCCTGTGGAAGTGCCACTTGCTCTCAATGCTGGCACCAGAAACTGGTCCCTAAAGGAGGTGACAATTTACCTGGAAGCCCATGTGTGTTTCGTTTGTGATGACAGAACTGGAGTTGCCTGGTTCAGGATGCAGTCGCCATAAGCAGCTGGCTCTCAACAGTGGCTCAGTGGCACCCACAGACTGGCTTCTCAGGTCTTGAATAAGTGCCCGTGGGATGGATAAGCATGTGGACAGCATGGAAAAATAGTTTTCATGAGCGTTGGGTCCTGTTGCTGATTGAAATCTGAAGGAGTACATCCAAGAAATACTGTCTTTGCTGGGTTTTAGCTGCCTGTGCTAATGAGGCGAACAACATCTCTTGGGGTCAACAGAAATCCCTTGTTGTGATTGTAATAGACTCAGTGTGCGTGTAGACAAGAGGGAAAATTGATCCACTACACTTCGGTGAGAGTGAAATGAACAGAGTGTTGTTAACTCGACAGCATTTTGAAGAATTCATGTATGAGGACTTTGCTTTAATGTTGTGTATCAAAAGTTTGCTCTCAAACCTGGCTCCGAGTTTCTCAGCAGTAGAAGCAAAATTTAATTTTATTGCCCCTAAGATGAGGAGCAGGTACTTGCATTTGTCCTTCATGTTTAATGATTGCAGTTTCATAGATGCACCTGGTGAGTCTTCAGAAGAGGTTCCAGACTGTGCTGGGTTGGTTACCAGGATTTCAGAGGAATCAAACCGACTGTATCCATCTTCCCTTTGTCTGCTTCCTGTCCCATGAACGCTACTCCCTCTTCCAAATGTTTTGATCTTACTGGGCTTCTCTAATGGGGCATTCCCACTGCAGTGATGGTGCAATGGGTGTTGGCCCAGTCCCAGCATTACACTGGAAACCTGGGCCAAAGCCACTCTTTTCTGCCAGGGGGATGAAGGATGTGCATCACCTGCCTCTGGCCCATTCCCCCAGAGAGGCAGTGATGGGGATTCATCCTCCACCATTAGGATAAGTACCTCATTCTCAATGGAGATTCACTCCACCTTTCTCTTTCCATTGATTATAGAAGGAACCTCAAGATGATCTACACTAAAGACCATTAGATGGCTATGGTTAGATGGAGAAATCTGCTTCCTGGCAATTAGAAAAGAGCTTGTAGCTTCTGGAGCAGCAACAGCCCAAAGAAATCTCTGAACAGAACAAAACAGTGGAGCATGTGTTTCACATGAAGGGTAAACCAGTGCAGTACTGGGCAGTAGCTTGGCTGGGTGTGCTGCAGGAGGAGTGTCTGTGAAGTGCCAGAAACACAACATGCTTCGGATTCCAGTAAAGTACACACTTTTAAATTTCACCAGCATATAGCGTTAAATAATAATAAAAGAAAGGTGATTAAAAAGAATCCTTAATGAACATGGTGCTGTCATTAAAATCCCCGCTGCAGACAACCTTTTTAACAAAAAGTATTTCTGTTGGCTTCATTTGCATCAGTGAGGAGGGTTATTAAGCTTTGTGATCACATCCTCTGCCGCTTCAGAAAGGGTTGAAGTACTGGCCATGCAAACAAACTGGAGGAGCAAATGTGCCTCCAGCTTAGGCCTCCAGGAGGTTGTAGACCTGAAAAATGACAGGGCCAGGTTTTCTACTAGAAGAGATCAAGCGTTGTATATGTTAATGAACGGTCACAATTCAGGAGAGTGAGGATGCATTGCTGATCCTTCTGGGGCAGTGAGAAAGGTGGGTGCACCCCTCTTCACTGAGTCAGGGAATGGGTGTCCATGCTGGGTATCAAAGAGGGAAGAGAAGCTCCTTGGTTCTTTTGCTTTGCTGTCCACCTCTTCTGGGGTGAGCTATTTTGCAGCTTTACTCATTATATTGTAAAAGCATAGTATGATGTATCATCATATATGTCTGATTTTATACAGTCAGATTGTTTATGTGTGTATATATATGTTGTCATCTGATTTGGGGCATTTCACTGCTTTGTCTCTGACTGCTGACCACTTAGAAAAGAAAGCAGATTAGGAGAGTTTTGGGGGTTGGAGGTTTTATTTTTACGAGCAGACAAACATGTTCCGTGAACTAATTTTAACAGAGTGATATTTGAGGAAAGAAACGTATAAATTAGCATGTTTCTCAGAAAGAAACGCCAAAATATGCTTAATCAAATCAAGATACAATGACAAGTGGATGAGGTTTAGCAGCATGTAATATCTGGTGGAGACTCCGGGTGACAGACAATAGGAAACAGCACTCGAGTGCCCAAGTGACATTTTTATACAATGGAAAACAAGTCCTTGGCAGCATCTTCACTTTGCCGTGGCTCTGCGTACACTGATACTTCAGCAAACAGTTCAATTAACTGCGGTCGCCCTTCAGCTGGGGGAGCAGTGGTTGTGTGATTTCCTGTTTAGTTAATCTCAAATTTTTTTTCCAAAATCCCAGAGCAATTGGGCAGACTATCAAAACATTTGGCTTTAAAGTAAATCAAAGACTGTGAAGTGGCTTTTTGTGCTCAGTTTTGTTTCTAGGGCAGGCAGGTTTTTGCTCTAAGTTCTGAGATGAGTTTGAAATGAGCAGCTGAGACCATAGGCCTAGGCAGCAGCTGTTGGAAACTGATGCCTCCCTTCAGGTACAAGTTGGAAACAGAGCCACGTTCTTAATCACACTTCTTTTAAACAAGCCGAGGGAAGCAGGTCTCGATTTGCATTTGGAAGACCTGGATTTTGCAATGAACTTAGGGATGTATTGAGATTCTCAGAGGAATGAACGGGCAGAGATTTTAATTCCCTAAGAGAGCCTGAAACAGTCACTCCATGGAGCAAAGTGGAGGTCAGATGCCAGGACAGGCGAGAGAAATAATAGGAGGGAAGGGAAAAAAACCCACCATCAAAGTGAAGTGATTCCCCATGTGAAGTTCAGTGAACTCCATTACAACAGACATTCTGTCTGGAGGAACTAATTCCTGGCGTGGTTTAGGTACCTCAGGTCTACCCAGGACCTTCCGGACGAAAATGGAACTTGCTAAAAGCAGAGAACTTCAAAAATGTGAGCTTCAGTTTGAGATAACTTTTTATTTTCTCCCTTGTTGCTCTCCCCCACTTTCTTAAAGGAGACATTACTGATTTAGAGCAGATTTTAACAGCTTTTTGACAATGCAGGAGACTATTCTGTAGTCTAAGCTTGTTCTGGAAGCTCTGCTGCTCTTTTACTGAAAAGTCCAGAACTACAGACATTTCTTAGCATATTAAAAAAAGGTGATAGTCTATGTCTTGTGCAAGCTTTGAGTCTGCTCCATGAAACGTTTTCTTTGTTATTAACACAGATGGGACTCATTTCTCGCAATACATTTGTCATTTATGTTTGCAGCAATTAAAAATGGATGAAGTAGTTGTGGCAGAGACAGCCAGCTTGGAAGCGTGTAGTGTAGTTAGTATTAAGAAAAAGAAAGTCCATGTATGTTTGGAGGGAGTGAGAAAAGGGAGAAAATAGGTTTTCAGCTACATGTGTACTTTGATTGGAAATGGATATAACACACCTGTAGAACTCTTCCTAAATAAAAAAGCTCAAGTCATAGAATAGTAGAATTGTCTGGGTTTGGAAGGGACCTTTGAGATCACTAAGTCAAACCATCGACCTGATTCTGATAAAAACCATCACTAAACCATGTCTCATCTGGGAATGGTGCCTCAACCGCTTCCCTGGGCAGCCCATTCCAAGGCTTAGGAACACTTTCCGTGTCAAAAATTTTTGTGACATCCAATCTGAACCTCCCCTGGTGCAACCTGAGGCCATTTCCTCCTTGTCCCATCGCCTTTTCCTTAGGAGAAGAGATAGAGCCCACTTGGCCACCCACTTCTTTCAGGGAGTTGGACAGAGCGAGTTGGTCTCCCCTCAGCCTCCAGCGCGGGGCCACCAAGATGATCAGAGGGCTGGAGCACCTCTCCTATGAGGACAGGCNTTTATTTTTTTTTTCTCCCACACAGTTGTGTGGGATTTCTGAAAGTGTACCACTCGTGATCCTGTCATTTCAACTCATCTGACTGAATATATATAAAACGAGGAATCAAACTTTCGGCATCAATGTCTGACTGGGATCACTGTGATGTAGCAAGAATGATTATTCTTGGAACTTTTCTAGCAGCACGATAATGCTGAGTGCTTTGGTGAATGGCCATTTGTTGTAATTTTCTGGTGCAAAGATAAGCTGGAAAAAATAGCAGAATGAGGAAAATAAGAGTAATACAGCAAAATGGAGAACATTAAAGGCTTAAGGAAATTATTTGGCATTAGATAACTGGGATGGACTAAGTTTGATTTCTTGCCAGATTTTTATATGTAGCCTGAGTAGGAAAATTCCAATAAACTCTCCCAGGCTTATTTTTACTCCTTGACATGAGGAAAGCATTTTGTTTCATTGAGGTCAATGAGCGTATATCAGAATTATGCCCAGTTCCTTTCAAAGGGGAGAATACGTGAAGAGGCATTTTGCTGTGATTTGGAGGGAAATATAGGGTCATTGATGTGAGGATTTTGGAGATAATTCCCATTCCTTATCTTAATGCATATGGTAGGTTGCTCTTGAACAGTTTCTCAAAAATTGGCAGGCTCTTAATATAAAAACCAAAACCCTACATTTACTCATGTAAGGGGCGTTTTTTGTGAATACTCATAAGTTTAATAAAAAAGCATCTTTAAGTATTTGAAAAGAGTGAAAAACTTTTCTGTTGTGTGTCTCTGGGTCATTTAGGCGTCTGAGGATTATAAGAGAACATAGGTTTTGTTTCTCTTTCAGCTCAGAGAATAGTATTTTCCCTCCTGTGCAGATTTTGAACAGTGGAATTGAGTTTACAAGCAAAAAATAATAGGTACACTTAAGAGTCTTCTGGTTTTCAGTAGATGGAGATTATGGAAATTATGGAAACTTTTGTTGTACAATTGTAAACTGCTCTGAATCCTACAGTTGTGCTGCTCCTCAGGATGAAAAGAAACCAAAAAACCCCTAGAGTTTTGAGATGCTGAAGTCTGTAACTCAATGAGGAAGACAGAAGTCAGGTTTTCTAGGTTTTTTTTTCCTGGAAAACACAATGTGTGGTTTCCTTTTAGCATTGAACTTCTCTAGACGCAGGTTCAGTGTATGATTTACTAGTTGTTTTCTCCGTAAATAGTTCTTATATTGAAGTGATCGAGTTCTCTTGACGTGAAATTTAGAGACAAAATGGAAACCATGTGATGATTTCTCGTAGTGCCAGTAAATATATTTTATGTGTGAATATTTCTCCCTTCTACCTAGCTTTGACAGCACTGACAATTCTGCAAAAATTAGCTTGTACTGAAGCACATCACTTGTCTCAAGGAAGGATTAACATTCTATATTTGATGTCTGTTTTTATTAGTAAGGTAGTGAATTGATAGCCAGTTTAGGTATCAAATCAATATTATAATCCAGCCATTAAATCTACTGTATTTATATATTGTATGTTGTGATCCAATCCCAAGGGCAAAGAGGAAACAGGACAGATAAGTCTGTAATGTGAATAAAAGCTGAAATCTTGATGCATGTACATAATACGTGTGGACTATGACCCACCAAAATGGAAAGAAAACAGAAAAAAGGAAACTAATGGATTGTATCCAATCATCAAAAAACAAGCAAAGGAACTTGTACTCAATCACGGGTTCATTAACGTTAAATAGAGCAGCCAGAACTTTGTTTCATCCTTATAATGAGATAACACAGACACAAAAGAGAGATTTTGTTAAATTTTTTTCTTTTCTATTCATCAAGAAATTCTGGTAAAGGTAGAGCTGGGGATGAAAAATTTCCTGAAGCCCTAGGGAATGTAGGTGTTTCAAAGTCTGATACCTTCAAAATCAGCAAAAGAAATAGGTGGGGTAATTACCTTTATTCATTCCATGCATCAGCAGCCTTTCATCAGCAGGTGCTTAATGGTGCTATGTGCTCTTAATTATTGATCTTCCCATTTAAGTAATAAGACATGTGGAAGTGGGCACTATTATCTAGTAATTGACCATATTGGAGGGTTGACAAGATGCTCAGAGTGTTTAACATATAGAGAAAATCAATTATAAGATAATGCTTTCTGCTGTAATGAGCCGGCCTTAGTAGGAAACTTGCTGTTAAGGTATTTATCAGGCAAGAATCCAAGGACAGAACCGGGAGGGTTTTGCTGTGGATAGACTTAGGATAAATGACAGTTCACAGGGACTGGGCATCTAAATAACGTGGAATAATGGGATTTGATACAGGTCCCACAGGTGATATAAAATAATGAGCTTAAAAGAGAGCGAATGATAAAAATACAAGTTCCTGGTTTAGAGAAATGTGTAGCTTTTGTGATTAAGTTACTCTTCAGAAGGTTATAAGGGAGGTGAAAGAAGAACAAGTCTTTATCAGAAGACTGGTAAGAGTGCCAAACTCTTAAAAAAGGAAAGAAAAACCCCTAATTGAAATAAGCAGCTGTGAAATTAATGTATGGCTTCAGCCGGGAGTATTTCTGAGTGCTGGAACCCCGTCCTGGTTTCAGAAGGACATGTAAGGCATGTAGTTATTAGTGCATTGAGAACTTGCATTGTTTGCTTTTAGTGCCTTGAATTTCAGATTCTCTCGTATAGGATCAGGAAGAACTGGAGATGACAGGTGAGATCAGCGCTATCACCCCCAGAATGGAGGTGAGTTAGGGAAAGCAAGGAAGATCAATAGAAAAATCTCAGATTCAGGTGTACAGAAAACAGTGTTTTCAGGGAGCTGTCATTTTGGCTGCCACATCCTAATTCCCTTCATTTTCTCAATGCCTTTCAGCAAGAAAAACTCCTGAGTGAATGCTGTTAGAAATAAAGCCCTGTTTCCTGGGCCTGAAATGAAAATACCTCCAACTGCCTGACCAGCAAAGAATTTACAATCATGGCATGACTTGAATCAGTAAAAATGACTCCTGTTAGGTGGTTTTCTTTCTGTCTCTCATACTCATTCTACAAATGAGGATTTGGGAATGTTCAGTGATGGTTCCCTATATTTAGTTTTATTTTCCTTTGAAAAGTAGTTTTACTGTACCTTCAAAGTGATTTAATTTATAGAAAGTTAACATATACAGCTTTTAAGGTATGAGAATTGGGGGATAAGAAACATATTAAGGCACTGTATTTTCATGAGTTTATATATAAAACTAACAGTGTTTTGCTAATACTGGTTTTCTTCTTGTAACACGTGAACCAACAAATGGCTCTTGCTTTGGTTCTTGTTTCCCATTTTATACAGAACACTTGGAACAAAACTGCTGTGCAGTCTTTGTCCTGCAGTCGCAGGCATGAGGGCAGTGTTGGAAGAGAGCTAGCTCTTCCCCGATGCTTGTCTGTTGCTTTGCTTCAGGCCTCGAGTGGAGCGATGCTCATGGCTGTAATCTCCAAAGATTACAGGGTAATCTGTAATCTCATGGCTGTCGTCTCCAAGAGCAGGGTTTTCCTGCTCTTCCTTCCAGGCTGGACATTGCTATGTGTCCCCTCTCTGTAACTCTGGAAAGAACTGTCTGGGGAGTCTGAGCCGTTTCATCTTTGCTTAAAAGGCTCTTTGAGGTTAAAAACAGGATATGAAAACATAATGTTTTTTTCCCCCAGAATGGAAAATTTCAAATCCTCAAACTAGAAATCTCCAGACAGAAAACTACAGTATCTTTGGTTGTGAAAAAATATTGGCTATTCTAAAAAACTGCCTTTTTCTCTTCCTTCATTCATCAGAAAGTAGGACAGTCTCACTCTGGGGGCCGTTTTCCTGGGCCCAGCTTTCTTTGGGATGGGTGTCTTTTGTTGGTGGAGCCATTCATCTTGGATTAGTGCTGTGAGGGAGGGGGAATGGACTTGGCCTCCATCCTCCTTCCTGTCTCAGAAGCCCTGCAGATATGGTTGGGGAGCATCCTGAGCTGATGCTGCACTCTCCACTCTGTGCAATTCCTTTCTGAATGCAGAAGATGTGTCCTTTGTGCTCTTCCCCAGGAACCTGATGGTGATTAAGCTGTAATTTAGGGTGACTTGAGAATGCCAGATCAAATTGGTGTGCAGGGGTGTGTGTTGTCAGCGCGGCAACTGGCTGCATTAGTTGAGTCTCTGGTGGTCACAGAAGAACCTTTCACAGGTTTCACCTTTCGTAAAGAGGGGAGAGAGAGAAAAAGCAGGTAATAGTAATGATTACTTACTTCTCTGTTCCTGCAGCCAGTCCAACTAGTTCTACAGATGTCACCCCACCGTTACCCCACTGTGCAGATAAGGGAAATGGCTTGTTTATGGTGGTCCATCAGGCAAATGGAATGGGTGAGAGGGAAATCGAGGTGTTTCTGGTTCCTTGGGTAGGATTTTAGCTACGTATGCCTGAAGTTTCCCCAGTTAACTATTGATTTTGTGTCTATAAAGCTTTCGTTTTTTCAGGTTTTTTCCCCGATGTTTCTGACTGCGAGTTCAGAATCTGACTTCATGGTGCTCTTGTAATTAGCCCGTGAAGATTAAAATTAGTGTCATTATGGCTGTAAAAGCTAATTGGTGCCTGGCTTATTCAGTAGGCCAGCAGTGAGCAGTTTAGGCAGGTGTCCACTCTTGCTGCACTGACGCATCGCTGAGGAATCCTAAATGTCTTTATTGGAAAGGGTTTATTTTTCTGTAGCAATCCAATAGACTGCATTTTTATTTTTGTTAGAAATTAGTGGCTTCATTTAAGAAATACGATCTGTCACTTCAGTTGCTGTCACTGAGTTGTAAAATTTTAATAACCCCAGTAATGAGAAAGCCCCCATTGCCCCCTTTTCCCCTGGATAAACCTGATCCGAACCCTGTTAGTAACGAACCCCCCGAGTGCCTGTACAGCACGGTGAGACCCAGAGGATTAATCTGCTGGATATAGACTGGTTTGCCCTCTGAGAAACACTGCTTTAAAAAAAAAAAAAAGGAGAAGAAAGAAAGAAAAAGCGTGTGCTGATGAAAGTAGCTGTCAAATTAGCAGGTCTCGAAGTTGTGTGTATTGTTATGAGCTGCTCAAGTTCACACCAGAGCGACCCAACCCCATCCGTCTTTCTCAGTTTACATTTTAATTGGCTTGTAGTTAAGTTTTTTAAACACTGTGAGACTGCTGACATACACTGTAATACCATGTGAATAATTTATAGGAGCTGTTCAAGATGAGCTTTTTTTTTTTTTGGAGAATTGGATAAAAGAAGAGAGAGAATTGAAGCGGGAAGAGGAAAGGAGAGGAGCAACAACAATCCAGCCGCATGTTGCTTGCTGGGTGTTAAATGTTTTTGCTGGTGCATCTGACTGCTTTGGGGATTTCATGGAGGTTTGTACAGCACAATCTTATTAATAACTGTTCTGTCAGGAGAGCACCCAATTAAATTGAATTGGGTTTATGGTTCCCTTTACATTTCTTAAAATGTGTGGATATAAAACCTCTCCAATGTGTGAGCACTGGCTAATGAGGATTGTGGGGGCTGGGGTTCAGTTTGTTTTACTCCTTTTTTTCCCCTCTCTTATTTAGGGCTTGCCTGTTTGCAAATTCAGAGCCCGGCACTCCAGCCCCTCCAGCAGGGTTTTAGCTTCCCCTTGTGCAGGCTGAGAGGGGCCGACAGGCTCCCAGACACAACTCCCAGCCTGGCTGGAGACTTTCCACTAGAAACAGGGAGCTCTGGTCATGTAATTAAGACTTCAGGGAGCATCCTATTGCTTTCTCAGGGAACACAAAGTTTGCTGGGGCATCTTGAGTGCAACAGGAATACATTCTGGTAAGGTTTTATAAACTGCCAGGAGCTGCTGCTTAAAAGAAAAAATCAAGTATTCTGTCAGATAGCTTCTGCTTCAGTGACCGAGTTTATAGAGAGGTTGATGTCTTGGGAACATAGGGGGAAGAAACAAAAGTTCATCCCCGATTCCCTCCCTTCTCTTGCTCACATGGCAGGCCTTATTGCTGGGATTTTCAGAAATCAGTGATTTCACCCTCCCCTGCCTCCTGCCTGAGCGGGTTGCAGGGCTCCATCTGGCTACCAAAGGGCAAACTTAGATTCTGAGCAGCTCCTGCCGTGGGTTGGCTTCAAGAAATCCAGAGTTTAGCCTTCCCTGTGGGCAGAGGTGCTGAGCAGAGCGTGGTGCAGGCTCACGTTCACTGACTGAGATGGAAACGTGGTGGCAAAGTTAACCCTTGATATTTGATTTCTTTCTACGTTGATTGAATCTCCAGGGATCGTTTTAGCTGTTCAAATGTGACTGCTGCACGTGATTTTGAACACAGCTCATGATTTTGGGGAGTTACTGTGTACGTATTCTAGTTATGGATACTGTAGTTATAACACATTTAAACTGTTTAGATACTGTTGAAATGGATTTTGACCCCAAGGTGAAAGCAGTAGTTGTCCTTTTAAATGTGTAGCCATTGTCCTTATGTGAAACGTAGGAAGACTTTGACTTTGGTAGCTCTTAGCTTCTGCTAACTGCCAAAAATCCCAAGAATGGGCTTCTACATGGAATTCTGCTTGTTTTTACACTGGACCTTCATTTTTCCCCCTGGTAATTTGCTTTAGCATTTGTACATCACATTACTCTTTTATATTCTGCTTCTTTGAAAAGTGCGTTGTCTACTCTGAGAGATAAAAAAAATCAGCTCATACAAAAGCTTCGTGTTGTGTTGAGCACCTGACTATGAAGATCAGAGATTTGGGGGAATCTCCTCGTGTTCATGATACCTGGAATGTGTGTATTGTTTTAAAAAGAAAGGGAAAAGTACTCAGGCAAAGTTGCATAATTCAGTGCTGGGGAAAGCCAGATGCACAAGTTCAGTGCCCCTCACAATCCTGCCTGCCAAGGCGAGGGAAGAGATCCAAGTGACAAAAGCCGAAATCCGCCGAGATGTACCTTTTGGGGGCTGTGAGCTTTACCTTGATAAGAATGCCCAAAGCCTTACCCTGCCTTCTTTCCACGTCCTGCAGTGCCTCATTTCTCCAGCATATGCTGTGTGACATCCGCATTAATCTGGGCGCCCTGCAGGACCAAAGCACAGCAGGCCCGGTTCAGGACAGGCTGTTGGCCTTAACTTTCATTTTTCTGCTTTTGTTGCTGTGTGTCATGGATAAAGGTGACCTGCAAGGGAGGAGGGAAAAAACCCCGCCGTCTGCTCGTGTCCCATTTGCTGCATTAGGTTGTACAAAATGTTTTGAAAGGCTGTTTGTTTAGTTCTTCTTTTTTTTTTTTTTTTTTTTTTTTTTTTTTTTTTCCTTTCAGAAATATCAGATCCAGACTTCTCTGGTTTTCCTAGGAGACAGAGTAGAAAACTGGAGGGCTCTTGGGATTAAAAGTCTAAAGCTCAAGCAGTTGAAAGAGGAAGAGGATTTAAGTTAGAACATTTTTAACCTTTCTGTTCTTTGTTTCTGTTTGTTAGCACCAGCTCAGCACCACTCCTGCACAGTGTCTTTCCTTCTGGTCCTTTGGTTGAGATGGGAGGGTCTCTTGTTCCCACTCTCATCCTCCAGAGAACTCCAGCAAATACAGGTTTTCTACAAACCCGCTCCTCAGCCACCACAAATAGCTACAAACTCTCGGCCTTTTTCCAGACACACACACTAAAAAAGAGAAATGGCATCTCTTTTCTTGTCTATTGCTTGCATTTTGCATCTACCCCTGAACTTCTTGAGGGCACACCCCTTAAATTCCGTTTATTTTCCCTGAAAGAAGAAAATGTAACAGCTACTTCAAAGAGAAAGTGCAATTCCATTTCTTTATTTCTTTCATGTAACAGGATGAGATTTCTCAGGACGGCGAAATTTTGGAATATGCAAAAATCATTTCATCTAATTATTTTATTGAAGAGCTAGTTTTGTACTATTTATTTTTATTACAGCTGTTGTTTCGTTAGTGGGCTTCTGATCCTGATGTTTCATACAGATAAAAGAATCAGAAGAGGAATTAATAATTGATCTTAATCATCTCTCTTTGGAGCTGCTGAACTCTCCTCCAATTAATTTGAGGCATTACAAGAGCTCTTGTAGAATGAAGGGGGCAAGCCCATGTATTAATAATCTGTGGAGCTTTGGCATATATGACAGTTCCGTGGGGACGCTCACTTTGTCTCCCCGCACATGTTCTTTTTACAAGTAGTGACTTCAGGAAATCCAGTTAAACCAACTGAGAGGCTTTTTAGTGTCTGTCAGTGTTTGGAGAGGTCACTCTGCACAGTCTTCCATCCCTGAAAATTAACAAGCTTTGTCATTTTTCTTAACTACAGCTAGATTGGGATTGCAAATAATCAAATTCTCTGATGTTTTTTAAGGTTGTCTAAACACAGAAATGTGGAGGGAGCTGTTAAAGCTGAGGAGGAGTTGAAATATTGAATGCATTCTGCATTGAAGATACCTTAACTTTGAAATATATAGAGCTTGACTACATCTTTAGCCATGCCTAGTGTGACAATGCTACCAGTAATTTCTCTTCTGCAATATGAAGATGGATCTGAGTATTTAACATAAAACCCCCAGTCTGATCATCTGGCTCTTTTGGCGTATCTAAACTTGCCCCTTGTTTGATATCAAGAGATGTGAATCTTTGTGGCACAGTTTCATCATCTCATGACTTCCACGTGGCCTGGAGGATGGCACTTGTGCTCCTCAACAGTTTACAAGGGTTTGGGGTTTGGTTTTGTTTCTCTTTGTACTTTTCCTCCAGGCAAAATCTTCTATGTGGAAATGAAATGTCATTGAGATAACTGGTTTTAGACCAGAGCTGGCTGGTCTTTGTGTATTTGAGTGAGTCGTGTGTGTGAGAAGAATCGCTGGGGTGTGAGGTGGGATGCAGACACTGATCCTTGCTCAGCCTGATCAGAGTGGAGCATCCAGTAACCATCCCAAATGACTAAGGGATTTGAATCAAATCAGATAAGTACCTGGGATAAAATTTGAGTGGGTTAGAAGAACAATTGCTTCCTGAGCAAGCCGGAGATCATGCTTTTTGGAACTGGAGTGATGATGATGATGATGAGAGTCTCCCATGTTCGTCTCAGTAAAGAGTCAAGACTAGCTGACTGTCACTGCTGACAGTCTTCCATTTCAGGAAAAGCAGAACTCTCTGTGTTTCCTCTGCAGCTTATCGGCATTATTCTCAACCGTGTTATGATTCTTCTGTGAAAAATGTTTTCTTGGAAATAGCAACAAATTTTGGTAAACGTGAAGTTAAACAAAGTCATTGTGACCATGTTTATAGACAGAATTTCTGCAGCAAGTACAGTTTGTTTAGCGGTGAGCCTTGGCCCTTGGGCATTCAGTGACCACATGAATTAACAAATCTCCACGGCAAGAGTGTTTATGAAGTATTTTGTCAGTCTGAACGCTGCTCTCCAGGTCCGCTGTGTCCCGACTTGACTAATATTTCACCATCCTTACGTTATTGGTTATGTTGTGGTGTTAATAGCCGAGCACCAAGTCTGGGTGCTTTGTCTCCTGGCAGAGTGTAGGGTACAGAACTAGTCTCAAGTTTTTCCCCTCTCTCTTTTCTGGTCCCACTTCTGCTGTGAAATGCATCAGGAGCATCCTCTTGGAGAGCAGCACGATAAGGGAACGGCTTATTCTGGCAGAACAGAGCAGCCGCTCCCGGGATGCTGCAAACACCAGTGGCGCCAGTTCCTTTCGGGAGGAGCTTGGGATGGACACCTTCCATCTTTGGCTTTCTGGCTCCCCTGGGAACGCCTCTTGGAGAGCTGCCCTGGATGTGTGGTATCAGGGGGTGGTTTAAGGGTAAACCAAAACAGATACAGATTTAGAGCCCGTCTCCCAGTTACGGTGCTGGTAGAGTATTTCTGTGCCGCTTGTGACTGCTGCCGTGGATTTTATGTCTTTGTGTGGGAGTGTCAGGACACTTTTAATTACTGTCAGTTACTTCTGGTTCTGGGCTGATCGTTTCTAACAGGATTTTGAAGTGACTCATATTGGGTGCCTTTCTGTGTTAGCAGCATTTTCTTTCTCTGGCCTTTTCAACGCAAGTGTCAAATCCCATTTTACCCAGCTGTTGGCCAAGTTTTGATGGTCTGGGACTTAGGACAAGCGCACACATGTTTAGATGCTTTCCCAAATATCATCCAAGTCTCTCAGGCCTGACAGATGGTTTGGCAGGACTAATTATACTTCCTGGGTTTGTTGCGGATTAGCAGTGTCCGTAAGTCTTTAACATGTGCGGGCTGTTCAGGAACCGCTGGGGAGGAAGCGCGTCTCATTTTACAGCGTACCAAACAGGGGGCTGCAGAGCAGAAATGATCAGAATTGCTTTTGTTCACGTAATTTAAAAAGCCCAAACCTTACAGTCAAATGCTAGTCCATCCAGCTCTGCGGGAAGCCAGGTTGTTGAAGGAGAGATTTTCCAGCTGTTACCCATGAGGTATCACCTCCCAGGTCATATGCTCTGCCCTTGTTATGGCTGATGCTTTGAGATGTTTCAGGTTTGTTTCCGTGTGTTAAAAGATGTGAGCTATTAAGAAGTTGTCTTTGAAAATCTCTGCTTACGTGAATAATAAGAATATCCACACTTGTATGAAGTAGGCCATCCTAATCTATGTAATTTTCAGCTGTGAAGTACTGGAAACAAAAAACCCACCCTGGCTGTGTGAAGTTTCTCGCTGCTAAGAACTTCTCACTGTGAACTTCTCACTTTGGGGCCAGTCTTTTTCCAGTGGTGCGCAGGGAGAGTACAAGAGGAATGGGCACAAACTTGAGCACGGGAATTTCCATCTGAACATGAGGAGGAACTTCTTCACTTTGAGGGTGGCAGAGCCCTGGCAGAGGCTGCCCAGAGAGGTGGTGGAGTCTCCGTCTCTGGAGACATTCAAACCCCACCTGGACACGTCCCTGTGGGACCTGCTCTGGGTGGACCTGCTTTGGCAGGGGGTTGGACTGGATGATCTCCAGAGGTCCCTTCCAACCCCATGGCATTCTGTGACTCTGTAAGGCAATACATTGCCACACGCATTGGCCGTGAGAAGCTGGACTGGGCAGACTGTCACCACGTACCTCTGACGTGGTTCCCATACGTTGGTGTTCATTATAGATGCGTCAGCAAATGAAAAGAAATGGAAACAGAACTTTTAAATGTTTAAATATCGAACTCTGGAAACATTCAGAATTTCTGCTGGTGTTGCTTTCTTGATTTATGAGTGTCCCACTATAGAAATCGTGTCAGAGGGAGTAGCTGTAGGAGTGAAAGGGCTCTGCTGTCCGTATTTCATAGCCATGCGTTCATGGAACTTACTCCCTTTTTTCACATGAAGAGATAACCGTAACTGTTTATTAGTTTGGATTAATTTTATAATATAACTTAATGTAGCCAGCAATTAGTGAAGGTTCAGAAGAATCTAGTTAATAGGAAATTTGGCACAGCAAAAGCCTGCTGGTGTGCGGATGAATCTTAATAATTGTTTTGCTGTATCGTTATACAGACAGTGCGGTTCTGAAGCAGTGAAGCTCTTGTTCCGAGTGAAATTGGTGTGAGAGGAAAAACAACGTGAAGAGTATTTCTTGCTGGCAGCACAGTGGTGGGGAAAAAAAACCCAAATTCTGCTTTTTGAAAGTGGTGCTTTCTGCGAAACGGGAGGGTTGCCTGTATTTAGTCTGAAACTGTTAATTATGTGGTTTAATGTGACCTGCAGAGAGCTTGCTCACCAGATGGGATGGAGCTCATCCTTTTCCATTCGTTGTGTGTGTTGAGACGTGGGAACTACTTTTCTTCTCCGAGGTATCCCTGCACAGGCCGCAGGCAGCGATAATGCATGAATGAGCAAGAAACTCATCTGCATTCAACCTGCTTGTGTTTCCAGGGGCACCATCAAAAACCCAACGCCTCCCCTTCTCAAAAAAAAGAAGGATGTGTCCTGGTTCCTTGCCCTGCTAATTCTTGTCTGTGATGAGAAAACTCCAGGTGGTACAGAGTGATCATGTCGATCAATTCAGGAAGAAATCAGTGTCGCCGTGTGAGCTCCTGTGGCAGGCAGAGAGCAACCTCCCATGTGTGAGCCTGAGCTGTGGTCTCCACCAACGTTGAGGAGAGCCTCCTGCTGTACTTACAAATAAATAAATAAGGATATTTCCATCTTCTCTCTCTCTCTCTCCTTGGCTTGCAAGAGGAGCTCATGAATCAATCGTCAACAAGCCAACTTCTCAGCCAATTGTGGTAATGATGTATGCGATGAACAGGCTGTGATTCTTTTCCTTCTTTCTTTTTCCCCTCTTTGAAGTATTTTTTTTTTTCTTTTTTTGGTAAATACGTAAGAGGGAGGGAGTTTCTTGTCACAGCAAGGGGGGGGTTTCTATTCTATGGCACATCCCACCACCCACACGCGAGCACGTGAGCGTGTATCTGGGTGCCCTGCCATGTGCTGGGTGGGAGGAAGTTTTTCCTCGCCGCGCGGCACACAGCTCTGCTGGAGGGATTGAGAACATATTGCTTGGCAGGTGGGGCCCGCTCAGACGCATTTAGTGTTATTTCAGCATTGACAGCAAACATACATCACACGGGCCCGGAATGCCAGTGTGATCCATAGTAACCTGAGAAAAAAAGGACTGCAACCTAGAAGCAGAACGCTCTGCCTTAATAGAATGTTTTGACCCAATAACTGGTCTGTGGGAAAGCAGGGCAGTGCCTCGCAGGCCAGAGAGACTGGGACTTCTCTGTGGAGGTCTCCTTGGAAGCTGCTTTGAGTGTGAGCCCTAGAGATGCTTTCTCTTCCAACCCGCTAGCTTCGCAGGGCATGGCAGATCAGATCTAGCCGTGAAAGCCCCAGATTTTGGAGGGTCTTCTGCAAATGCGAGCTTGTGGATTGTCAGTTATTTTACCTACTTAGAAGTTAATATGATTTATCTGTTAGCTGGTGAGCAACATTGTGGTCCAGATGTGCTAAGTCTTAGTATCAAGATGGAGATTTCCATAATTGCTTGTTGCTTTGTAAAGTTTTCCTTTGGCTAACGATGTGCTTTTGGTGCTATCTGCTTTGCTTTGGCTGATGTATTTGCCCTCCCTGCAAATTACAGTCACTGCAGTGGTTTGGTTTTGGTTTGGTTTAAACACTCAGCTGAGTAGCAGGTTTAGCAAGAGTCCAATTGCAGTCCACAGCGTGGTGTGCACTTTATTATCCAACTTCTTACACAAGCCATCAAGTGAAGGTGGGATCAGGGGAAAGGTCTAGAGAAGCAATATGTGCAAAGCATCTTGCAAACAAACCTCTCCTTAAATATGGAGATTTCTAAAGGTAAAGGTTAAAAAGTTCAAAAACCTGCCCAGGTTGTGGTAGGTGCTCTGCATCCTCTGTTCTGACTGTATTTAGTGGGTGTGTAAGGGAGAACTAATATCCCAGTTTAAAAAGAAGAGGAGCTGGAGAAATAGAAAAGCAGCCTCTAGAGGGTGCCGAGGATGTACGGCCACCCGGGAGCTCCGGGTACCCCTGCTGCACAGGAGGGGTTTCAGTCTGGGCAAAGCAACAAGAGTCAGCGTAGGGCTGGAGAAATCCAGATGTGGAAAGGTCTTTAAAAGAGGTAGGAACAAGTGAATGGTGAATTATTATTATTTTTTTTTTTTATCCAAATATCAGATTCTGTTTCTTCATTACAGAGATTAAAATCTGACCTCGGTGGGTTTGGTTTGCTTTTTTTTTTTCCCTTCTGAGACCTAGAGTAACTGAAGGAAAAGAAGTGCAGAGATTAATTCCCAGCAGAGACTTTCGAAGACTTACTCAGTTCCTCAGTACATTGATTTCTTTATCTGCAAATGTGTTAGAGGTAGCAGGTAGCGGTAGAAGTCAGTTTGGGTGATGCTTTTATGTACAACACACAATGCAAACCAACAGTGACTGCTTGATAGTTCATTTTGTGCTGCTGCAGGTATTACCACATTGGCAGGAAGACGGAGCACCTGAGAAAATTCAAGGGCTCAACGAGAATGGAAAATTTTATCTTGAAATTTGTCCGGAGACATTATTCAGTGATGGGATTTACACGGGGTAAATCCCTCATGAGGAAAGATTGAGAAATGTCTCTACTTTCTGTTTTGGTGTTTTGAATTGGCAACCGAGTGAGAATTAAATAATGGGAAAAGCTCCAGATGCCTCAGCAAACATGTGGAGAACTTCCTGCGGTCGTTTCAAGAGCCTGTTTGATTTCATTGACGTCAGTACCCAGAGTAGAAGAAGCTTTGGTAACTCCCCAAGATGGATGAGACACGTCAGGACACGGGGAGACAGACTTTTTTGTCATCCTCAAGCCTAATTTTAAGCTTGTGGTTACCTCAGGAGACTGATATTTCCTGAAGTCTGTACCACAGCTCGTTTGTGGATGTGTGCGTTTGTGTTGCAGAAGCAATTGATTTTGTGAGCAATTGCCTTCTGGAGCCAAAAGACGCAATATGCCAGGGTCAGAGCTGGCTTCCTTCCGCCCCTGCTGGAGCACAGCTACCACCGACACCTTGTTTTGGCCACCTGGCATGACATTTTTCAGCTATTCACACCAGAAAAGAAGAGTAAGTGGGACCGCTGTGGGGAGGAGGCAGGTTCCCCCCAGCCCCATCTAACTTTGGGTGGGAGATGTGGCAGGAAACAGCCCTCCGCTGAGGTTCCTGCAAAGAGGAGCTGGAAGGGCTCAGCGGGGAGCTTGATGAATCTGCCCTGTAAATCCAGCTGATTCCCCTCGCCCGGGTCCCCTTGGCAGCGTGGATGAAATGTTCCGGGTGCACCTGGTCCATTACGGGAGCCGCAGGTGGCTCCCGCAGTACGCCCCCAGCCCGCTTGGCAGCAGCGGATGGCTAGTGCTTTATTAGCTTGCTTCTCACCTGGAAAAACTCCTAGAAAAATGCCAGCCTGGCATTCCCGTGCCTCGGCAGAATCAGGCTCTCTCCGAGCTGGAGTGCTTTGAAAAGCTTGTCAGACCTGTCTGCAGCTGTACTGGTAAACTGCCGGGTTGTTTGTGTCTTTGTTTCTGCAGATTCATAGGCTCGGTGAGGAGCTGTCATTTTGCTTGCAGAATGATACTAATTTAAAAATAGGAAGTCTGCTAAAGTATTAATGATACCAGATGTGGCTGTTAGGTTTCTTTTTTTTTCTTTACCTGTCATGTACAGCAGCGAAGAATGTTATTTTCCCAAGTGCTGCGCTGAGACGGGGAGAAAACTATGAAAGAATCCGGATTTCTTCCTTTGCGATATTGTCACAAACTGCATTTCTTTGGGCAGGGGTGGGGAGGTTTGTGTTTTGAAGGAGCATGAGTGAATCAGTGCTGTGCAAACACATGGCACCTCATTTTTGTGGCATTGCTAAAACAAGCCGTGCTACGAGCAGGGAGAATAACGAAATCAAACTGCCTTAGATTTGTGTCCTGGGTCGTACAAACATCTCCTCTCCCTTCTGCCCATCAGCACGTTGTTCTGGCTCAGCCAACGACACGTCCTGTGTATTCCTGATGGGTCAGCTGGCTTTTTCAAAGGGCTGAGCTATAGCTCCCTTTCCCCTACTGGAGCTGCTGATTTGCATAAAACTTCTCATAACCTGATGGTTTTTTAGATCTCTGTCATATTTAATTGAAAGGGAACAAGGGGTTTGAAAATTCCTAGGGCTGGGTGGACTGACAGCCTGTTTGCATAAAACTTGTTTTCATTAGAAAGCCAGGCAACAAATGAAGTAAAATTATACGTCTCAGTAGTGTGATTTGTGCCACACAGTTATAAGATAACAAAGGCACCAGCTTCCACTTTACCCCTGAAGGACTGGTGAAAAAATGACCATTTCAGGTTAATAGTGTTTCAGAGACACTTTATAGGCTGCCTGACTGTTCAAGGCACGAGACCACGGATTATCAAGCTTTTTGTCCTCTTCTGCTCCTGTGTGACATCTGCCAGTTGTCAGTGCTGTGTGAGGGTATTCCTCCAGGAAAATCAGATAAAGTAGTATCGGGAGGGAAACGCTAGTGGTGTCCATAGCTTTTCCATCCAAAGAGTGGTCACCCTCCCTGTACCTCAGAACATGTGTGCTACAGGTATCATTCTGTCCCTGCTATTCTCCAAGTGAGATCCTGTAACAGTTATGCAGTGTAAAAAGCCCTGTGTTCAGTTTTACCAGCCCAAGGAATCATTTGTACCACACATGGGGGCAATTTATAACTCCATGGCAAACATCGGGACTGAACTTTAAGCCCTTGCTCCTGAAGAGCAGGGCCTTGGTGGGGTAGCAGAAGTTTCCACATTTTTTGAGCAGATGGACTCCCTTAAGCTTTTCTCAATGGAATTAAGGACCCCGAGAGAGTAAAACAAACCGAGTCCATTTTTCCAACCCCTGGTACGAGGAGGACAGGAATCCCTTGGGTTCGCAGACCGCAGATTGCAGAGCACGGAGCTAAAGCAAACATTCTGGGAGCAGTTAGTGGGGTAGGAAACGGGACTTAGAGCTCGGCAGCTCTAATTCCATCCAGCCGCGGGGCGGGCAGCGCCTGCACGTGTGCACACACGCACGCAGACCCGCATTAATGCCGTATTTGGGGGGCTGGGGTTAATTTAAAAACACTGTTTCATAGGCTTAATTGAGATTTCTTGGATTCCTGTTTTTGCACATATAAAGGATCATTACCAGGAAATGGTAGTTTACAGTGTTTATCTAGTGAGTTATGAAAATACCAGATAATAAGACTAATGACTCAACGCAGCATTTTCCAAATTGTGAAGTAATCTTTGGATTTTCCAAGATTATTATTATATTAGTTGCACTTTTTAGTCTGTCAGAAAAGAAATAAATAAAAGGCCTGTATTTTCCCATTAACATTCGGAGAACATCTGTTGCGTATTGTAAATAACATACTTATAAAGCAAACTGATAATAACTACTCAGACTATTTTCCTGTTCTGGCTATAGCGTTCAGTGCCATACAATATGTTATATACTCTGCTCTCTATTTGGCCCAGAATAAAATGGAATTCTTCTAATAGCACCAGTCAATGACACGTTAAATAATCCGAATAGTTTGCAAAACCTCTTACCTCTAAAAGCGTCCACTTCAGGTTGTGTTAATGAAGAGCAATGGTGGTAGACCAGAGGACAGAAATAAGAACGGCTGCAGCACCACATTTGGAAGAGCATGAAACTCTGAGATTATGTTGTGGTCAAAGTGCTTAAAACAGGGAGTCAGGAAAGAGTTCTAAAATTGGCTTTTCCTCTGAATCTCTCTCTCAAAACGCACGCCAATCCAAGAATAAACTATTTTTGAATGCTAAGCAGACTAATAGGAAAATAAGCCCTTGGAGTTCTCCATTGAAATTCCACCCCTAAAATGCTACACTTTGTCATCCTGAAGTTTCTGACTCACTTTTATAAGATTGAAGGTGTAGATAAGATTTTATTTGGTTTTGCTTCCTGGGAGGCTGTAGTCCACAATTCCCTTGGATGTCCTTTCAAGCTGAACTTGTGCTAACGTTACCTCCTTTAGCTGCTAAATAAACGTGGTCTTATTGCAGTAATACAAGTGGCGTGGTGAATACAGAACAACTTCACAATTTTCACAGTGATGTCAATCTAAAATTGTCATAATTATTACAAAATGAGGCTGGTGCTATTGGAAGTTTTCAGCAGTGTGGAGTATGTCCTTGACGTAGATTGAAACAAGCTCTTTCCTAGGAGCCACGAATCGATAGCTCTTTGGCAGATCGGTAGGTGTGTGCTGTAAGTAGAATCCTATTCTTGAAATAGTCTCCTCTCCACTGAAGTCCCCTCAGACAGAGTTGTGTCTACAAAGAGCCAAGCTCTTTCCGTCCTGGCGAAGAGAAGGAAGGATGGTTATACAAGGCTAACTTTGTCTTATTGAACAATAAAATCACCTGAGTTTCTGGGTGTGTCCCTCATCTTTTGCATAATTAGTTTGCTTTATTTCCACCTCATCCTTTCTCTATTTAATTATTTCTCTTTTCCCATCCGTGCCATTTGGCATCGCAAATGCCCTCGTGATGCCTTCTGGTACGTAAAGGCTTGAACCTTGCTTTATTTCACCTTGACATATCCTTAGTAAAGACAAGCAGAAGGGAGAAGAGTGGCAGTTGGCTAGGAAAGCTTTGTCTTCTAAAGCAGCAGCATCGTGAATGCCATCTGTTATAGTTATCCATAATATTATCTGAATCAGAACCAAAGCAGTTGAAATGCCTTCACGCACACGTATCTCTCAGAGTTGCTAGGACATGATTAAGTGCGTGGATGAAATACTTACATTTCCAGAAGTCAGATGACAACATTTCTAAATAACATATAGGCGTTTTTTCTAGAAGTCCCACTCCTTCTAACCTCCCAAGTTCCAGATTCAGAGTACCTTTACTTAGTTGAACCTTTCCTGTGGCTTGACTCATCTACATTTTTTTTTTATACCATAGTCTGTGTCACCAGCATCTCTCTTGCCATGACAAAATAAAAAATAGACTAATTAATGTGAGCATTTGAATGTCTCCTCCCTCTTTGTGCACAGTGATTTCGGCCAAAGTAAAAGATAGATCCGACTCTGAAAATGTCTATTTTTCTGGCTATTTCCAAACTAAAACTGAGAAGAGCACTAGCTCTGTGCACACAGGTGAGGCAGTCCTCCAAATCCCTACTTCCACAGTGCTCGCTGCAGTCCTTCATTGCAAGGTCATTCGTTAAGTGATTCAGATTCGATGTCCGCCTCCTATAAACGTGCGCGGTCCCTGCCGGCCTTTCATTTTGTAATTAGTCTTGTCACAGTCAGAGAAATTACAGGACAGCAATAATATTGGGCTTCTCCCCTTGCTTTTTCGTCAGGAAGAGTTTGTAGCATCATGTGAACGCTAAGGAGTCGTGGGTTTGGTGTGTTTGCAAGCCCTGTAGTGATTTGTGAGGTTTTCTTAAGTCGTGCATCCCAAAAAAAAATTTCTTTTGAAGGTCTAGAATTATCCGGTAAATATAAAGCCACCCAGTAGCGGTCTGCTCTTCTGCCTTGTGATGTACATCTCTCTTGGAGGAGGTTTGTGGGATTTCAGGATTTGACAAATCACAGGTTGAAAAATGCTGTGTTAGGATATGTGATGAAATAGAGAACAGTTCTCTTCCTTAGAGGGGCAGACCCAAGCCCACGCATGCAGGTACTCCAGTGGAATCTGAAGCTCTATTTACATGAGCTTCTGGAGCTGTGGCTGTGTGTGTGTTGCTGAGGAAATGCAGTGGGGTAATACAGATGCATATTGGTCAAAAGTGTGAAAACATGATGTAGTCACTTAATGAGATCTCAATTTGGCCTCAGTGCTACCAAATAATATTGCATAGACCACGGGGTCACTGGGTCTGTTTCCTTGTTGCTGTCCTTGGAAGGTGAGATCAACTTTCTAAGGGTGCTGTCAGAAGTTACTGTACTGCTGATAGAGTACATCTCTGTGTGTTTCCTTAAGACTCAAGGTCCTCATTTTTTTTGCCCACTTACCTAAAACTGTCATGCACTTTTTTTTTTTTCCAGCAACAGGAAATTATAAACCTGTTCAGCCAACATGAATACGTTTTACTTTAAAAAAGTATGCTGAAAGTGGCATTGTATGCCATAAAAGCATACATCATGTGCCAAGACAAGCAAGATGCTCTCCTCTAAAATACAGTAAACACCTCCTCCCTGCCCTTCCTTGGGCTGTCAATCAGGTTTCAGAATCATGAAATTTTGCAGTATTACTGGTTAGAAGGGCTCCCCACTGGGAGCAGATGCCATCTCTGTCTTCATAGACTCAGAGAAAGTCCTGACATGTTTCAATGGCGTTCATACGTGGAAGTCTGTGAAATGGAAAGGAAAACAGCTTTTTCTGTCAACCTGTCACTGATATAAGCTCTTACATTTCATCAGAATGACTAAACTTTAAAGCTGTTTCTTCAGTGCTGAGTATATTTGAGAACTCCCAAGTGTTATCAGATTTATAGAGTCCCAGCATATGATAGAAGACCAAAGCATTTTGTGGCACGATATTAAAAATTCATTCAGATACTCGATAAAGCGTGGATGACAAAAGTCTGAAACGGAATAAGGTAGAGTGAATTTCTCCATGGTTTATTGACCTTGATTCCTCTACACAAAATAAATAGACAGAATGGACTAAAATCTCTTCTTTATGAAGGCGAAATCCTGGCAGTCAAAGACCGGCTCATAAAAATGCTCTCTGTGGCACATACCTTGGCAGTGTTAGAAGTTGGAGGCGATGGAAATTTATTGCTGGTGCCGCAATGTATGTGTCTGTATTTCAGAGGAGAAGGAAGCCGGGGCTGCTTTTATGAGGTTACTGATGTGATTCTGTGGAGAACAGAGAAAGAAAACACACTTACTTTCGTCATTTTGTGTTCTTTCCCTGAAGGTATAATAAGATAAAACACTTCCCTTTGCATACCCATTTTTTATTTGTTTGAAAAGGAAAGAGCAAAAGCGAGTGGTGGAGAAGGAGGGGTCCGACATCTTTCCTGCCTGGCTGCAGCCGGGGAGCAGGATGCCTCATTGGTTTCAGATATTAAACTTTTGTGCCGAAAGCCCAGTTGGAGCTGGTGTGACAAATGGATTTTACCTGCTGCCGAAAAACACAGCCCCCCCTCCTCCTCCTCCTCGCCCCCCCAGTCTGCCCAGCCTGGCCCCCAGGAGCACTGGAACAGAAACCTGCCCTCGGGCACCATCTGCTTCTGCAGCTCCCACTCCGGGCCCTGCCTTTACATCTGTTAGGCAGAGGCAGCTTTACTTGATGAGTTGTTGTGAAGAAATATCTGCTCTCCCCACCACCTTCATTAACTATTGCAGATCTGTTGGAGAGGGGCTCTGTGATGCAATTTAGCTGTAGTTAACTAAATTCATTGAAGTCACACTCATAGATTATTTTTGCGTCCCATGGGGATGCAGAGCCACGCTGGTTTAGCAACACTGGTTTCTCTTCCCTTTGAAAAGAAAATTCTTTTCTGTTTGCCTTGTGAAACACCAGTTAAAGTGGTGATGAAATCTAGAGGGAATTTAAAGTGACTAGTCGGCAACTGATTATTTGTTACTCCTCCTTGTACAACACAAGCTACACACATAGCACATGCGAAAACAAATATATTAATGGTGAACCCCTCCCAATGAAGAAAAGCAGCTCTTTTATTCCTGCCGCCTCCTTAAGTACCCCAAAGCTGCTGATTTGTGAAGCTGGCATTCTTCTCCTGGACAAACGCAGCTTTCTGGAGCCACTGGAATTTTTTTTTTCATGGCCAGTGATCAAGAACTAAAAGAAACAAAACAAAAATCCACTTAAAATACTTCAGGAAAAAAATGGATTCAGTATGTTTGTGTTTGGATTTGTTCGAATTAGAAAACAGAGTTTAATGGGCATTGAGAGGAAAGCAGGCGTCGCACGGTTTATACGGGAGAGGGTTTAACACAAATAGAAAGGCGAAGTTGAGGGAAGGGGGAACACAGCCTTGTTTCACGGATGAAGGATACAGACACACAAGGGGAAGGAAGGGCTTTTTCACACAGAGTTGCTAAAGACAAACGTGTGGCAGCCAGGAATTAAACCATGGTTTTAATAATCTTATGGCCTCAAGCCCTAAGCGTGGGCCCATCGTTTCTGTGCTGCCTGGACAGACAGTTCACCGAGTTCTCCACGTGTTCGCAGTCACTTCAGAAGCAAAATCGGGTCATAATACAAATGGAATTTTCTTTTATTGTATATGTTACATTTTCATCTAAAATGATGCCCTGAAGCTATAATTATGCATTATAAAATACCTTATGCAGAGATGTCCCTGTTGGTTTAAAGGATGAGAATAATTTCTATATCAGTTATAAACAGGCACCTCAGAATCTGAGTCATATGTCATCAAATAAATACAGGTAGTTCCGCGAGCAGAAAAAACTTATCAGAGCCTGGTTTCCCAGCGAGAGTTAATTGAAACCTCCCATTGCTGTTTTTTCCTTGGAGTTCTTACACCATTTCTCATCCGTGTACTTTTCATGGTATAGAGCGAGGTGTGATCACACGCTGCAGCCTTTCTTTCAGGCTCATGGGGTCTGCAGACCAACCGGCCGCCTTCTTCAGGAAACTCACAGGAGCTTAATTATATTTGAAATCTCCTGTCAAATGTGGGTGAAATTGGCCAATGAGTTCAAAAACGTTGAGAGGGATGAACGGAGAGGGGAACTTCATGGGCTGATCACACAAGCTTTGTTTATCACGCTGCAAGGAAGCCTTTGTGAGGGTTTTTGTGTAAAGCATAATAATGGCAGCAGAGATTAGGTATCGGGAAACTCGACTTGATGTGTTGACTCAAAAGATGACACTTACACTGTTTATTCAAATTGCCTAACTAGAGTAAATAAAAACCTGGGTTCTGCTTCCTTTGCTTGCACAAGTTGGTATAATTGGGGATCTGCTCTTCATCGTTTGACTCCCCTCTTGTACAGGTGAGAAAAGGTAACAGGCAGTGTCTGGAATTAAAGTGATGTGTAATACATATGGTGAGATGTGTAAAAGGACCCTGTCCCACACTGCTGTGGCTTTCCAAGCATAGAGCTGTGGTGACATCAGGAATATTCTGCAATATCCTTGTCTAAACATGCCACTTGGAAAACACATGACATGCATAAGAATTAGCAATTTGCACAATCCAAAGAGAATTATCTGTTTGTCTCTAGGCGATTCACAAAAATATGCCCATAGCAATTTGAGGCATTATAAATCCATCCAGGTTGGTTCTGACCATGTTGCAGAAGTAATTTCGACTGGCACATCAGATGAAAGAACAGATTTGAAAACAGTAGCGTGCATGGCCCTGAAGGTTTTATCTTGGCTAATATTCCAGGCACCTTATGGCACTACTTTGGGTTTCTGTGAAGACTCCAAATAAAGTGTCTGTAGCCTGATGAAAGATTTAACACGTTTTTTTCCTGAACAAGCTTTGTAAATGTTACACTAAAGATAAAGAATGTACTTGCTGATGGGAAGCAGCTTATTTTTTGGTGTACTCTTCACTGAAAGCACCCTTCACACGTGGTGCTTCTACGTTTCCAATGGATGGTTCGTGTGGCAGTGTAGGTTCTGGAATGGTAACAGTGGAGGGGGTGAATTTGGAATTTCATGTCCACTTTTCAATAATGCCCATGGAAATCCCTTCATTTACCTTCAGCAAGATATCTCTGTGGCTCCAGATAGAAATATGTCTGCTGAAAGGACTGCATGAGGGGTCAGTAATAGAAGTAAGTAGATTATATTTACCAACACAATTTTTGTGTGACATGAACGATGAGATAGAGGGCAAAGGCTGTCACAAGAGTCAGCTTTGGATGGCCTCACAGGAAGGAGGGTTTGCTCTTTGTGTGAAAAGTAAGATGCTTTCTCAGGGTTTTCTCTGCTTTCCCTGTGCGTGTTTTGTCTTGTTTTCCATTTGCTTCTACTAAATACCAGTGAAGGATTTAGGCACCTAGTCTGGGTGTCTCAAGGAGAAGCGTACTCAGGACTACCTTTTATCTGTGGAGAGCAGGCTCCTTAGGCTCTTTCCAGACGAGGAACAGAGATCATCTCTTCTCACCTCTGAAATGAGAATGCTCTGTGTCTGAGTTTCGATGATGACTCCTTTCTTAGCCCCCAAAGGAACACTTGCTCCTTCCAAGGCAACACTCGGGCAGAAGAAGGCAGAGAGACAAGTACCTGGGGGCAAAGAGGAGCTCTTGTCTACTTCTGCCGTGGAGCTGGTAAATGTTTCCTTTATTATCTCCTCTTGGTGCTGCGCTTGGCTGACCTTTTTTTCTGATCCGATCCCCCAGCTTCTGTGGCCTTTCAGGGCTCATGTGCCTCAGGAGGCTGCCTAATTTTCCAGCTGAATAGGGGCCTAAATGCTATAGGGCACTCGCTGGCGTTTCTTCACCATTTATTTCTGTGGGTTAGAAATCATAATGAAGGGCCACGTGTGTTCTGCCTGAGTAGGCACCAAACAAATACAGAGCAAGGGGTTTAGGATAAGGTTGGAAGGTTTTGCTGGGAGTTCTGCTTCAATTGGAATATTGCAGTCCTTATCAAGGATTTAAAAGTATCATTTGTTCCTTTAGTTAGGTGTTTCCAATGGAGAGTGCTTACAAAAGGAACATAGTTATTAATTTTACTTAGCAAATGGAGAAATAAAGCTTGACAAGGTTCTTATGTATCTGGTCCTGAAAAATACGAGTCTTGTACACCATGGCCTGTCCCCATTTTTCCCCCAAAATATCCTAGAGCAGTGACCATGCACAGTCGCCTTCATTATCCTTGGTAAACACCGAATGCTCAGGAATGAAAAGAGGGATTTTTCCAAAATGGAGACAGAAGGGGTGGCTTTGAGGGACAAAGAGGGGAGTATGTCTTGCATTCTTTCAGATCATAAGTATAATCAAAATATGCCTTAAGTGTTGTGACTGTAGCCTGAAGTACAACTGTTTCTTATTCTGGTGATTTTAATCAGATGTTCTGTCATTGCCTGAATTACAGGGTTTTCCTGCTGATCTGATGGCCAGCGCCGCTGTTAGAGAGAGACCTAAGCCCCATTTGAAAGACCTTAAAGACCTGTCAGGGAAAACCAGGATTGACCTACGACTTCTGCATTTTCAGGGCAAGTGGCTGGAAAATTCTTTCCCATTGCTCTGCCGGGTGTCACAGGAAGGGTGAAGCTGGAGGTGTTGGTGCTGTTGCCCTGGGTGTGCATGGCTGTGCAGCACATGCATTTAGTGTGCCGGAAGGGAGAAGAAAGCTCTTTGGCTAATAAAGGCTGTCCTGTGTTGTATAGGAATATTGGGATAATCTGGTTTATTTCTCAGCTCCCCATCAGCACAATTCCCCAGACATCCTGAGGTTTTGTTGTGACCCACTGGCATCAAGTACCATCTTTTTATTGATGGTGTCTGGGGGCAAAGTTTGGTTTTAGGAACAGAATAGGACACTCGTAATCCTGGGTTCGTATGTAACAAACAGCACAAAATAATGTATCAGTGATACTGATTAACCTTGAATATGCACAAAACCTTAGTGATAGCAGGTGAAATCACAGCCCGTGGGCATGGTCCTGGTGGGTACATGTGCCACCGTACTGCTTGGAGAAAGAACTTATTCTAGAAGTGCAGTTATAGGTGGTTGGAACCACTGAAGCCATCACACAAATACAAACATACTTATCCCTTATTTAAAGGTCAAAAATAAAATTAAAGGTGCTGAACGAAAACTGTGTCTCATTTATGTACGATAATCATATTTTTATATAAAGTTCATATTGAAAATGTCAAAAAGGATTAGGTCATTTAAAGTTAAAGCTCACAAGTTAAACAAGAGCAAAACTGGTTCTAGTAAGCCTATTTAATTAAACTAGTTGACCCTGTTTCCTTTAATGCATATCAGCCAGATTTTAATTTCTTTTTTTTTTTTTTTCCCCAGCCTCATAACTTGGATATTGCATTTTATCCTAGAACACATGTAGAACTTCGCTTTTTTGTTGCAGATTCAATCTGTGCCATGCAGCTGTGTGACAGGGCACCGCAGCCCCTCTCTGTGGTGTTTGCAAACCCTTATCGTTATTGCTAGTGCTATAAAATGATCAGGTTTAAGTTCCATGATATGATAGTCATGAAAACATTACATTCAATGGCAATGTAATTGTATGAGAAAGAAAGAAACCACCAAAGTCTGCCTCCTCTCAGAGGCTGTAAAAATAGCTTTCATTCTGAACAAACGCATCGGGTGCTCAAGCCTTTATAACTTTATCACGCCGCTGTTTGGCCGTGTGCAAGGTGGAATAAATGAACAACTGAAAATCCACTCGCACATACTAATAAGGGGAGTATTGCAGAGATTTCAGGAGGGGTCAGAAGGCAATGAGTGAATTAGGTGTGCTTGATTCTCTGTTCCCTGCTGCCACATATGTGGGAATGGAGGAACCCAGAGACCTTGGTGGCCATGTTTCACTCTTACCAGCACCAGCAAGGGAAGAGTGAGGCTGAAGCTGAGAGCTTCAGGACTTACCTCCCCTTTGTATCATCAGACTTTTCATGCTGCCAAAATGGACATGTTTTGTCTTGTGAGATATTTTAGAGCTTTTAACTCAAGGGCAACAATAGGCATCACTGATGCTGAGCACTTTGAGAATCGTAGAATGGTTTAGGTTGGAAGGGACCTTAAAGAACATCCAGTCCCACCCCCTGCCCTGGGCAGGGACACCTCCCACCAGACCAGTGGAACCTGCCGCTTGCTCAGGTGTGGTACTGGGAGCTGAGCTGTGGAGAAATGGGGCTTCACCAAGTGATGAGCCCTTGCAGGTCTGGCCCTGACGCTCTGGAAGATCCAACCTCAGGAGTCCAGTTCTGCCTGGAAAGCAATGGGAATTGTCTTACACACCATCCAGATTCAGTTTCGCTGCACTATTTACATGCTGTAAAAGACAGGTTGGAGGGAGAATTTTTCAGATTTCTGAATATCCAATACATTGGTTTTGTTTATTTTGGGAGGGTGTTTGCAGGTGGTGGATGTTGCTGGTCTTGTTTAGCCTGCACGGTCTGACATTTGGAGGATCCTGGCTCTTTTTGCCTTTGGTTGGAGTTGCTTGCTCTGGAAGCGTACCTCTATTGATTTGTGGGGGAGAAAGTTATTTCAGATGTTGCTGGGGAAAGAGCTTGAAATTCCACCCTTTTGACACTCATCCAATGTGCTGATTTGTAGGATGTGCATGTGAGCATTCAGTCAGAGGAACAAAGGGGACCCTGCCCGCTCTCTGTTCCTCTCCAAGCGGGATGTTCAACCTTGGCTGGACTGAGAGCAGCCAGTGACTCCCTTTCCTTTGACCTGCTAAAGGAGAAAAGAGAAGGGACTTCTCCGCCTCCCCTCGCTCTGACCAAACCCGGCCTTGTACCCAACCTTCCCGTGATGAAGTGGGGGCTGTGAAGCTCCAGTTATTTTGGGATGCCATTCAGTGGAGCATTACAGCTGACAGGGAAGGCGTTTTGACAACCGGCTCCGTTCCCAACCCTACGAGCTGCAAAAAAAGCTCCGGCTTCCTCCACCCACGCATGCAAAATTGTTTTTTAGCCCACAAGGTAAACTGAAGATATAGTTAAAAGTACCAAGTGGCTGGAATACCCAGGGACGTGAGAATGAGCAGAGCTCACACAGTGATGATTTGAAACAAGCCTTGTGGCTTTTTAATAATGTGCCAAAGCAGTCTCAGTGGTGGGCCAGCAGGCACCATATTCTATCTTCTGTGAAAGAACTGGGCCCAGCAGGCCCCGGCTAATGCAGACAGCCCCTTCACTCTGCTGGAGGAGACAGACTCCGAGATGGCAATCAAGGCTTGATTTGCCAACACATTTCCAATGATTAAAATGTAATTAGCACAACTGAGTGCCTCCTCCCCAGCTAATTTTAATACATGCTGTGACAGGCAGGCAGCCGGCTGTGCCTCGGCCCAGCAGCAGATGGAAGCAGAGGCAGCGGGAGAGGAAAACCATTTTGCGATGCGACTGTTCGCATCACAAAACCATCAGGGCGCTCGGCTCTTAGAAGGCCCTTGATGGCAGCACATCAAATTGGCGCTGTCATATCTGACCGTGGCAATGGCAGCCATCCTTCATGCTGTCCCAGAAGCACAGCAAGGCAATTTGCAGGCTTAACCCTTTGAGGTCTTTGGGGGAGATGAGGCTTCGGGAAGGACGGGGCCCATAAGCGTGGTGTCCCTGGTAGTTTGGGGAATGCTGTTTACACTCTGTCATTTGGCTCCCTTTGCTCATTTTTCCAAGTAAAAGGTAATTGCCCAGAAGCATCACAATAACCAGTTATTTCTTCCCATTAGAAGCAGAAGTGCAAATAATAAAAGAACCTACAGCTCAGAAATACCCTTACATGTCCCCATGCAGCCAGTTTTGAGGAGAGCCATCTCTTGTGTGTCAGCACATGGTAGACATGAGGGAGGTACCGAAACCAGCTCCCGTGGGAGGGGAAGAGGGAGTCCTCTTCTTCAGAAGTAGAAGTGAGGTGGTTTCCCTTCCCTTCACAGCCATTTGTTTAAGAGGGTCATTGTCTTTGCTGTTGGTAAATGCACAGAGTCCTGAACAGTTCCAGTCCTTCCAGCTGTGAATTGCATCCCGATTGTGTAAGGACAAGTACATATTCCCATTGGGAAGTGTGAGTTTAGGATTGCTGGAGCGTGGGTCCGGTTTCAGTAGACAAAGGATGGGAGTTATCCTGTTCCTTTATTGCTGTACCGTTGTAGAATTGGGATTGTGCCGCTGTTACTGTGCCACCGAGTGCCTCTGCTGTTTCCCAGCTCTTCTTTTTGTGAGAGAAAGTCCAAGTTTAAGGCAGGCAGTTTTTGTGGGCTGAGGCATCGTGGCAGGGCAGGAGCTCGGAGATGGGTAATTCCTGAGTGCAGCCTCCAGTGAGGCACAGTCCTCGCCCGCCTTCATTTCTCGCTGGTGAGGTAGCAATATCCCCCTCGTTCAGCAGGGGCACCGAGAACCTAAATTAAACGAGGTTTTGCGTGTATTGACAAGACGTGATTGAAGGCGCTGTAAGTGTGTGGGGTGGAAAGAAAACGTGCTCTTGAGCTCTCTCCTGTTGGGTATGGAGGGAGGAGAGTCCTTGATACATCCGACGCATGTATCAAGGTATTCCTCAATTCAGAGAGTAACTGCTAACATCTCTCCCTTGCATGTTTATAATTATTTTTAGGAGCTCTGAGGGAAGATGTAAGGCTGCCTTCTGTAATACTTCATGAGAAACTGCTGTCTTCCTTCCTCTCGTCTCCTCTGAAGGACCCTGTTGGTGTACATTTTAGATTTGGTATTGAATTTCCTGTAGATCTCTCCTGCATCTTTTTATGATAGCTGCCACGCAGGATAGCTCTGCTGAATTTTCCTCCAACATTAAACTGGTTGTTCTGATTCTTCTCATAGCCTTTTTTATTATCACCTTCCCAACAGTCCTTCACATCCATACCAATGGCTTTGCATCATTCTCTGTCTTTTCCTGTATTTATAAATCACAGTGTCCTCTTGTAGCAGATATTTTTATTGATTGCTCAGAAAAGGTAGTTGAGCTAAATAGCAAACTGAAATGGGTCTTAAAGAGGTGGTATTCCTGCAGCATGAAAAATGAACCCTATGAACAACAATGGAATTCAACACACACAACAACATGAACACCAAACTTGGTTTGGGAGTGAGTTCAGTGATCGACCACAACCCTTCAGAATTTGCCCATCACAGAGTAGAGTTGGCCTGAATTGCTGGAGAATAGGAGGCCCAAAGCATTAAGGAGCTAGCTGTGGGAGTTAGGGTGGAAAGACGTGGATGTTTAGGGATGTATAAATTCACATAATTTAAGACAGTGAGGGTATGATCTGCTGTGACCTCTTGTATAGCACAGGCTATATGATCTCTGCTAATTAATTGTACTGCCTTGAGAACAATAACTCTGGCAGACCAAGGGCACAAAATTTATGCAAGGTTTTGATTTTTCGTTTAAATTTTTTTAGCTAGGGAAAATCTCTCCAGTTTTTAAGTGAATACTAAAAAATATTTTTAAAATATGCACCAGTCTAAATTTGTCTATCTTTCAGCCATCACATTTTGTTATTCACTTGCCTTTTAGTTTGAAGTAAAGCCTACAGAGGTTTTTGTGACGAGAACATGTTTAAAATCTTAGTGCCTTCCTATTACTAAATTTTCGAAAAAGATGAGAATCGAACTTCCAGTTGTTCAGTGTCTACAGTCTGACAAATAGAGGGAACCTCTACCTCTCTAAAAAGTCCCTGGTGAAATTCTAGCACACTGTGTTCATAGACAGCATCTCCAGAGAAAGCAATGCATTTTCCTGTTCCACCTCATGTGTCGCAACACTGTACATCGCAGGGCCAACAGTTTGAAATCCCTTTATGTGACTGGTGCAAGTGCAGGTGGTTTCTCTGGGATCGTGTGGGTTTTGCCTGTGGGATGGCGGTGACCACAGAGATGAGAGACACGAAGCTTCTGCTCCTTCTAGGCCTCCCATGGCTGCCCGTATTCCCAGGGAGATTCAGTTTGCAAGATGCAGCCCCGTCTATTTTGGTATCTCCCTTCTTCCTTGACAAAAGATTTAATGGCAAGTCCTGTGTTCTGCGCTCAGAATGTCTCCTGGCCCTTCCCTGGAGTTCCCCTTTGGAGGAGATAATTTCTACCAGTGTGAAGTCTCAGTGTCATTGCAGCTGAACAAGGGGACATACAGACAGTTCTAGTGACACTCAGCACCATCCTTAGCTACAGCCCCGCTTAAGCATAGTTGTTGCTGCTGAAACTCTTGCATTTCCCCAGACTCACCCAGACAGGGATAATTTTTCTGAACACTGTGCTAAAAGGCAGCTATTCCCAGCAATACCTTTCCTTGGCTGCGCCAGGTAATTTGCCACTGCTGATAACAGTCATGGAGGCTGGGAGATCACTTACGATACAGGAGTTTTTGTCCCCTCTCTGGTGGTAGGTTAATGCAGAAGTGGAAAAAACCAAACAAACCATCTTCCTTATACCCATTAGAAGTGGTGGTAAACTGAGGGACTGCTTTTCCTGTGAAACTGGCTCCTAAACTCAGGAGTTTGGGGCTTCTCTGAAGCCCTCATGTTTCTGCCATAAGTAGAACCGTATAGTTGAGTGCTGTGAGTCCCAGGTTTTTTACTGTGGGGTTTGTTGGGTTTTTTTTACAGTGCTGTAGAAAGCACGTCAGAGAAACAGCTTTCTCTCAAAGCAGAGAATGCGTGGGGGTATAGGGCTCCATACAAGAGGTCTCAGGCAGAGCAAGCTGGAGGAGCCCAAAGTCAATCAGAGGTAGCCCATACCTGTGTGGGACATTCAGACACACCGAGGTACCACTTCTGTTAGCACATCCCTGGCGGCGGATGATCTGTTTGATGGCATCCCCCCAGACTATGAATATTCTCACTTTTTTCCCAGCCACTCCATGAATAACAGACGGTGGAGTCCAGCTGATAAATCAGGGATATACAATTATGCTTACTTCTAAATAGAGAAATGCAACTCCTGTTTTAAATTCAATTATTATAATTGCAGCCTTCTGAAAAAAACCCACTCTAATACATTTGTTTCCTAATAAGAGATCACAGATTCCAAATTACAGCGTCGCGTATGTCAAAACAGGAAATTTGAGGCGGGCAGGCCAAAGTCTGCCATTGTCTTCACAATTTATATTTACTTGCTGTAGATTTAAAATAATCCTTCTCTTCCCTCAGGTCTAGCGCAGACAATTTATAAATTGTACAAAAATGATCAAGGCGGCAATAAATAATAAGAATAAGAATATATAACAACTGTGTGAGTGATGAATTATAAAGCAGAGAGTGGAGCAGGGAGTGAGCCCACAGCGTAGAAGGGGGTTTGCGGGGCTGAGCACAGGCTGAGTTATTTTTCTGGCATTATGACAATGAGAAACATTTATGGGAGTTTGCAAACAGCTCACAACACAAATCATTTTGTTTCGGGTTATATTTATAGGGCTTAGTTAAGAGTTTTTTAGTATCCATTAAAATCCAATGTTCAGAGGTTTATGGCTCAGCTGTTAAGGTCTTATCCCTCAGGATCAATTGTTTTGGGTTGTTTGGGGAATTATTATTATTTATACAATTCAGTTTAAATTGCTTAGTCTAATGTAAAGATAGAGAGCTCAAAAGCTAAAGAGTTCTTGTTGTTTGGGAAAGAAGAGAAGAGACGGCTCTTTATTCTTCATTTTTTGTTTCAGATATTATTTCTGCAACTATTTTATCTCACAAATCGATCACATTTCTTTTCATGTGTTTTTCTCTGGCCATTTTGTGCTCAGACTCACTGCAGCCCAGAGCAGAGAGCAGCCCCTCTGCAGTGCTGTCGATACCATATCGCAGTTTCTTTGTGTGCGTTTCTGTAATTTAAAATAAAAATAATTTTCAGTTGAAATGATGTAATTTGCTATAGGTCATGCTGTTTAGTGGGTGGAAGATGAGATCTATGTTGAAAATAGGCACGATGTGTCTAGGGCCTGATCCAGGTCTTAATGCTTTCTTCTTCTTTATTTGTTCTGTTTCCTGAGACCACAGTTCTCTAAGATAAATGCCCTCTTACCCTGCACACTTTACAAACACACATAGTGAAAAGTAACCAAATCCAAAGGACTGTTCCATTTAATAGCCCCAACAGCTGAAAAGTAGAGTGTTGACAGAGGAAGAGACTAAGTGACTTGCCTGAGGTGACACTGATAGCCAGCGACAGAGCTGGATCTTCCGAGTCCTAGCCCAGAGCCATCTTTCCCCCATCGTGCTGCTTTTCAGCCCACAAAGAAGTATTTTTGGTGAGAGGTGAGTCAAATCCAAAGAATATTACTGGGTCACTGCCAGTTAGCTGGCTTTGGAGGGTTCCGAACCTGACACATTGGGAAAAGGTTAAATAAGAGATCTCATAGTTGCGTTTCATAAACAACCACGGGAGCATTTCAGCCAAATGAACTGTGTATTTTGAGAAAGGTACATTTTAAGAATTTAAAATATTCTATCTATGGAATGAGTGCAGTGTCTGTTCTTACTTAAATCCTTTTCCATTGTATCAAGCTTCCTTTGTGGCAGTATTTCCTGACTGTTTCTTGCTTAATTCTAAATATTCGTGACATTAATTCTATTTAAGTCCTGTGCTGTTATCTGAGATAAAATGTCAACATTTTTATGACAAACTGCTGTATCCCTTGCATACGGTGGAGTCCCCAAGGAAACTGTTTGCTGTGGCTGACTATCAATCTCTGATTGAAAACCTGATTGACATCAGTAAAAGCTTTGTGGTTCTCATTTCCCCATTTGAAATGATCCAAACAGCTCAGTAGCCATCCAAGATCCATATAGTGTATTTAGCCCGTACATAATTCATCATCTCAATTATTGTTGCTTTTTTTAACTTCTAGTTTTGGGATATCAGCAGTTTTCCATCGAGTCCATAGAACACTCAGGTACCCTCTTTTGCCCTTTCCTCTTGGTCCTTTTGGGCCCTGGAGAAGCATCTTTTCATCCCCTTTGCTTCCTGCCACAACCCTTTTTTGTGACTGGTTCCTTTCGCTTTTCACTTGGCTGTATGAACTGGAAACTCTGGACCTCCCAATATCTGTAAATCTCAGTTAAGTGCAGGGGAAAACAAGTTGTTGCCTCCAACCTTTTGATTGTGTTTTCAAAGTTAACTCAACCCTTACTTAGTTGTGGGTTTTTTTTGTCTTGTAATTTCTATTTCTGGCAGTGATGAAGAAAGGAAGAAACTCTCAGACCCCTGACTGTGAATGTAAAGCTGACAGGACAAAAAAACCAACAACCCACAAACCAAAAAAAAAAAAACATTTAAGAGGAGTTCTCTGTGAGATACTGAGGTCAAAATTTGGCCATCTGGCAGTTAGGAACAGACGTGTGAAGGCATCGGCAGGCACCTGCTGACGGCAGAGCCGCGATAGCGAAGCCTTCAAAGGTTTGCTTGCTGCTTCTCAGCCATCGCCTGGTTTTCATTTGTAGCTTCTCTTATCGAGCACAATTTCTAAATGAGGATGGTTGCTTCACTTTAAGGACGTACAAATGACTTGCCCTCACCTGTCAAGCATGATCCTTGTATTTTACCAGGCCCATTATGAACGCAATCTTTCTGTCGAAAATTTGCATACCTCCTTTCTTGAAAAGTAATGACAGCAATTTCTTTCCCTCCGCTCACTTTCTGAGTGTCTCATTTAACAGCACCTGTGAAACCGACAGGCGCAGAGATGAGAAGTGAAAGAGAGCAGTTGATTAAATCATCATCAAGTCGGGCCTCAGAAAGTCAATTCTGCTTCCCGTCTGCAATGATATCCTTTTATCTTAAAGTAATGAGCTATGGCACTTTTGCATCGGGTAATGCGATAAGTTCTATTAGCATGTTCCATTTGCTTCACAAGCAAGGGCAAGTCATTTCAGCAAGCTCATATCACTGCAATCAAAGCAATTGGCTTCACAGGCAGAGAAGAAAGAGGAAAGGCTCAGGGTGATTTTTATGGATCACAACACAGTGGAAAAAATAGATTCTTGTATTATTTTAACCCGTAACATGCTTTGCTTCTTGTCCATCAGGATATTTTGATTTCATTAGCCTGTAAGTACCTGGAAGACTCAAATTCCAAAGCGAACTCTTGAGCTAAGAGCAGGAGTTATGAAAAATAGCCATCTTTTCCTATAGAGGTACACTGGCTGATGCACTATTAGGCACTGACTTCATTAAACACTGATTAGTTTAAGTCTGTGCTATTGACTTAGTTCTCCACTATAAATGCACATTTTAATTATTATTATTTACTATTATTTATTTTTTGAACCCTGACAAAGTACTCATCAGTTGAGAGGATGCTAAAAACAACGTTAAGCACTGCAAATTGTCGTCATCACTTGAGAGGATGCTAAAAATAACTTTCCATACTGCAAACTACCTGCAGCCAGAAAGACAGGTGAAGGAGGCAGCAAATGTGCATCCAGAGTCCCAGAGGGAACGGCACAGAGGCATTTTTTCATACCGAGTGTTGAGGAACTGAGGCAGGGAGTTCATCCTTCTATTGCAAAAGAGAATGAGTTCCTAAAATGAAGGTTGGGCTGTGTTGTGTGTCCGAGAGATGCTTTGTGCCAGTTGGTTTGGTGAAATTTGTACACCCGACTTGCATCAGGCACTTTGTGAAGGTGCTGAGCCGAGTAACTCGTGGCATCATTTGCTTTCTAATGGTACACCTGGAAAACCCATTTAATCTTCCACTGGCATTGGTGGGAGCATCATCCTGTTCTTTGGGGATGGCTGGATTGGCCTTAAGCGCTTGTGGGATCATTGAGCAATGGCACTGCAAGGAAGCCGTCGGGAGTGATGACTGGGGAAAAGAAGTTGAACTTTTCCAGGAGCTGCAATAGCTTCCAGTCTCGGCTCAGGTTCCAGGGAGCAAAGGAAAATGTGTTTCTGACAGGGCTGGTTTCCCTTCATCCTTCTCTGGGGATGTGCCTGGAGGTGCCTGAGGATGTTGGTGGCACGTTTCCCATGGGTGACACCGAGCCCCAGGCAGACGGCCAGGACAGAGGCTGCAGCTCTGTCCCCGGCAGCCCTGGGGCAGGCTCTGAGCCCTGCGGACCCTGCTGCCTCCCCAGCCGGCCACAGGAGACATCCCGGTCTCTACTGTTCGCACACAGCTGTGGGCCTTCCCTTCAGGTGCTGTCTCTGGGAATACAGGGATTGACACAACAGAACCAAACCTCAAAACAGGACTCATTCTTAGCTGACTTTGTGGAGTGAAATCCCCCTTGGCTTTACAGATAAGCTCCCTGTGGTCTACCAGGAGTATGTAAACCACCCACCACTTGCTGAGGATATACACATGTCCTGTAGAAACATAAGGTAGATCATCTTTATCATGGATAGGAGTATAATTTGGTGTTTTCATTTAATACTCTAAATTCTTTCTTATCAATTCTTTCTTATCAAACCATTGTTTTGTTAATGGTAGAGCTAGGAACCACTTACTGTGTTGTTTTCGCTGTATAAAACAATCATAAAAGTCCGGAGTGTGAGGAATTAAAAAGAGTTAGAGCTGGAAGTAGTTCGAAGTTCTGAATATTTTTCCAGTAAGGGGCCAAGATAACTTTAAATGTCCAAGACTGATACATTTCACCTGAAGTGAAGTAGTTTGGGTAAAATGGAATTCAGATTAGAGGTCAACATTGCAATCTTTTGTCCAGACTAAGGTAATTTGTGTAAAATGGGACTTTTCTGTGAATAATCTGTAATTTTAGCTTTTGAGAAAGCAGACCTTAAACTTCTCAGACCATCTCTGTTTCAGAGTCATTCCTTATAGCGAATCACTGTGGATAATGGTGAAGAATTGCTGAGCAGACTGTGATGTTAACCAATTTGCGAGATGCTATATATAAGATTCCTTGGCAAGAAGTTCCATACTCAATGCTCCTTGCAGGCAAAGTCAGAGATGGGAAAGAAAAAAGTGAAATTCTTGCTCTTAGTTTCTTTGTGACTTTGCCTGTCTCCATTTCATCAATTAGAAAATTGCCCATTTATTCCCTGTCTGTGTCTCCTTTCATCTAGAAGATGTTTTTTTCTCCTTTTTTCTTGGAAGCAAAGGTCTAATTGTGCAGCTAAAATATCATCTCTGCCCTTTCCAGGGCTCTCGGTTTGTCATTGGTAGATGGATGGACAAGAATATTGTAAATGTCAGTGTGAACATGGCTGAGGTCTGGGTTTTCCCTCATTTTCTTGTGATTTCTTTTCAGCAGACAGATGAGCAGAATCACTTTGTTCAGCGCTGGCGTTTCAGCAGCACTGACTCCTTTGGTGGCAATGATAAATGGATCCAAGATATGAAATAGCTGTTCCAGCAAAGTCCATTGAGCAGAATAGAGAACAATGCCCTCCTCAATGTCATTGTACATGATATATTCAATGATTGCCACTTTTTGCACAAGAATGTGTTCAATCAGCAAGGTACATAGAAATCCGTGGTGTTGCTTCAGCCTGAATGAGCTGGTGAGGTGGCACAGACCTTTACTCAGCTTGATTTGGACCAGACTCTCTCAAGCTGTCAAAATGGGCTCAAATTAGAGCTGTAACCTCAGAGGGTGTCTGATTTTTGAAATGTGGCGCTGGGATCAGGCTCACTCTGCGGGTGCTGCGGGAGACGTGCTGTGCATTGAACTGGTGCTCTCTCCGGCTGGGGCAGGGGATTTGGGAGGCGACAAGTAAGCTTTAGCCTGATCTGCAGTTTTCCTTTTCTTCTACGAAACACAGCAGCAATTAAACCTCGAGTGGGAATCGGAAAGTTCTTTTTCTGCTTCCCACTGTGGTTACACATGAGCATACTTCATGTCACAGGGAATGCATCTCGTGCTTTCGCAGCCTGGACTGACGGCAGTTATTTAGAAGGTTTGAGCTGGGGCAGAAAGAAGAGCTTTCTTTTTAGTTGCTACAAAGACCTTACGAGTTTGTACGTTCCCTCCGCACCTGGGGTTGATTTTGGGAACAGCTCTTTGAATTTTCCCTGCAGTGCGGGTATGAAAATGCAAGAGTGTGGTGGTTTGTGGATTCCGATTAGCGATTCTTGACCACGATGTTGCAGAATTACTGCAAAAGGAAGTGCACATTTTAGGCACCTGTGTGCCAAGTGATGTGGTGGCCGGTAGCCTGTACACTTTAGGAACTGAAGGTGTTTGAACAGTTTAAGTGGTAACTGTGGCCATTTTGGGCGAGTCATTGGCAGTCTGCTCTTGTTATTGCCCCTAATTACATAGAAATTAGAAGCAACCTTAACGTTTCCAGGTGTCCTCTAAGAATTTTATCTGTGGAGCTAGTTTTGAGTGAACTTTCTATGTCCCTTGTTTTGGATTTACTTCGCAGTGCTGTAGGTCCTTTGGGAAATCTGTTGAGAGTCCCTTCTGCCTCACCCAAGACTTCCCAAAGAGGATAATAGGCATTTCAAAGAATCCTTCCTCTGAGGAGCCCATCAGGCTGTGCTTTGACGAGATCTCACAGCATTTTGTGCCATGCTCATTTGGAAGCTTGGCTGATGGTGGGAGCTGTGGGTGCTCAGGAGTTTTGCTAATCTGCCTGTGGTTTCTGTGCTGAAATGAGAGCTGAGAGGCCTGATGGTTGGGTGGGTTTTCCATAAAATAGGCCAGCTTTTGGAAATGTGGCTTTGGGCTCTTCTCAGGGCTGGCCCCCAGTGACTGTAATCAGTCACGACTTGTGTTCAGTGTGGAGATGGTAAATGCCTTGAGCCTGAAAATCAGGGAAAGAAGCCTCTGTTTGTTCAGGTGTAAAATGTGTCTGCAGCCTCCTTGTCCTGATTTGTCACATTATCACTTCCAGGTTCCAGTGAAGCTAGTGGCAGTTATCCAAAAATCAGGTCACGCTATCTCTGAATGGTATTTTGAATTCCTAGTTATTTACAGAATATTCCAATGCAGCGTGTGCACGGGGCCATGGGTTCCTCAAATAAGACATGGGAGAACACTGACGAATTACCTTTTTCTGATAGGCATGAACTACTGAAACTCAACCCAAAGCAGAAGGCCAGTACAAAGCATTTATATCGCTTCAATTCCAAAACAGCCTGGTGCTCTGAGAGCCACAAAGCACTTAAATCATGTTACTTTTTTCTATGGCCCTGGGAGGTAGAGAAAGGCTTGAGGAATTGAGCAAGCAGAGCAGACCTGAGTCTTCAAATTGACCAGTAATTCAGAATAATCAACTTCACGGTTGTCAGCTTGGGTTTCCAAAACCTGTTCTCTGGAAGTAGTTAGCGGTAAGCCTGCAGAAGATGGAAACACCTTGTGCTTTAGCACCTCTGGGAAGAAAACGCATCCAAAAATGTAAATTAGAGCAGGGGCCAGTGGGGTTTGTGTGTGCAGGAGCAGTGCCCGTGGTGCCTGTACAGCGAAGGAGGCTCAGGCGTGGGGAGAAAACACAGTTGCTCCAATTCAGTCTCCAGCCCGTGTAGCAAACCATCCTTCTGCAAGTCTTTGTGGAGTTACCCCTGCACATAAATTGTTGGATTCTTTGCATGAACCAAAGGAAATCCACATATTTAATCCTCAGGGACAATTCACCTTAGCCTGGATGTGCCTAACATCCATGTATATCCCCTCACACACACATCCACATACATATTGCATCCATACAAGCCCGGTGCAGCGCATAAAGCCCTTTCCTCCCATCCCTTCTTTTTCCTTTCATACAGCTTGTCCATAAAATCCCGCTGTTGGAACAGGACAGCGCTGCTGGACGCGGGTCTCCTTCCCTCGCGCCCCACCAACAAAACCTCTTTATGAGTGAAATAGATGCCTTGTGTGTGCAGGACTCCTGGCATTTTCGGCAGCGTAGCTGGAGCCAGGCGAGGCAAACGTTAGGAGCTGTTTGCTGAGTGCATTTATTGCCTTTGCATAATTTATGAGCTGGAGGGGTTTGACCATCATTCGTCTCTGCCAGAGGCTGGCACCGAGGGCTCTGGAGGATGGAGCTGTAAATTGGATGGCGCGCTCCTGCTGAGCTCCCAGCAAAGTCCCCGGGTCAGTATGGGAATTTAATACCAGGAAAGGAGCTGTTTTCTCAGAGTGCCATGTGGGCCTCCGTGCAGCAGAGGCTTTTTTGGCAGCCACGGCGACTGGCCAACTCGCGAAGCTGTCAGTCACCGGGCATGTTGCAAAGGGAGCCTGAGCATTTTTAATCGGCTTGGCATCCGTGCTGCTTCCATAATGGACACCAGTAGGTCTCAGTCCTTCGCCATATGCTTAACTCTGGAGACAAGGTGCTTCTGGGTATAGCAGTAATTATTTGATGCGGAATTAAGCAGACCTTGAAATTAGAACTGGACTGTCGGAAGGCAGGAGGCTTAACACTTTGATGGAAATAACTTCCCACCAACATCGCTCCGTGCGCTTTCTCTGCAGATCCGCTCGGATGCGGGTAACTGTTTTGCTGGCAAATTCAGATGTCACTGCTGGCAAGCGCTCTTCTCCCCAAGCACCTCCACACTGCAGAAAACACAAAACCCTGAGCTCTTTCCAAGCTTATGAGTCGGGAAAAGCTTCATCCACAGCAGAGGAGAGATTCCTTAAAGCGGGTAAAAAATGGTGGGGGAAGGAGAGGCTGCAAAGCTGGGTGACCACAGCGGGGTCACTGGACACGTGCCCGTGTGCCCCAGCTGCCATAAAACCTTCTGAACCCTGCTTGAAAAGGGAATTGTTCCTGTCTGCGTCTCTATCCACTTTTTACCCCCTTTCTTTCTCTTTAGGATACAAATATTGCAACTGGGACTTGTGTTGGAGTTTGTCTGGGGGGTGGGCAGGGGATACAAACAAATGGAGCAGTTGGTTCTGGGCTCCCTGTTTTGAAACACAGAAGATGCATCATAGGTTGAAACACATCCCAACATACCAGGTCATGCAGGGACCACTGTAACCAAGTGGTAGAAGAAGATGCTGGAGCCCAAAAGCTGAACCTTTCCAATAACTGTAAAATAGAGGTAGCAAATGGGAATTCTTTGTGATGTGCTGTGATTTTCATGGATGAAAAGTTTGCTCTTTTATAAACATAGGGCCTTGTTTGCGAACATTTGTACCAAAATCTCATACGTGTGGTCATGCTGAAGTCAAAAATGTGTAATATTTACAGGGTAAGGGCATAAGTACTTCACAGAAATACCATTCTGTTCTAGAAACGTGCAGGTTTCCTTTTACCAGTTAACTACACTCTCTTCATTAACTTGATCATTGCATGAGGCTTTCAGATTTCAAGCTGTAACGGTCTCGTATCTTCATGTTCCATTTAATTTGTTTGTTACCAGAGTATTGAGGTGCAAGTAGTGCTATAGAAATCATTTCCCTTATTTATTAAATTGCACTTTCATTTCTGTTTGGAATTATCTGAAACAGATTGTAGTTTAATCTAATTTTTGCTTCTTTTAAAATTATTTGGAAGATACCTTGAAATAGTTGGTAGCTTTAATTTGTCACACATTGGTGCTAGGAAGGCATCTTTTCATCCCCTGTACTGATGAAGATGAGGAAAAAGCCAACAAAACAGAAAAGTTACAATTACAGAACAGACAGAAGATGATTTGTGCAAATTAAATGCATTTGTGGGTGTGTTTGGCTATGTCTACTCACTTTCCACCGTATAGTTAACCTTTAGGATTCATAAAGTGTAACTGATCTCAACACAGTTTGTTTGTCTTATGAAAATACTCAAAGACACGAGAAACACAAATACACGAAGGGCTGAAGGGGCCACTGCAGTCAGTCCCGGATGGTTGGGGATCTTACGCTTTCCTTCAAAACATCTGCCGTTGGATCTGCAGGGGTGTGAGTTCATCCCTGAGTGATGGAGACAGTTCAGTCCTCTAGAATATAAAACTGGTGTTAAAAAAACCCAAACACCAGCACAACCCAGAAGGAGGTGTGAGGTGTTTGCCTCATTCTTCTGCTGTGGAGGAAGCCAAGTGGGACCACTCCATCATTACCCTCAGTTAGCTGGGATGAATCAAGCCTGGGTCTAAGGCAGAAGCAGCTGGGTGTGAGTCAGAATCACAGAATGGTTACAGTTGGAAGGGACCTTAAAGATCATCCAGTTCCAACACCCCTGCCCTGGGCAGGGACATCTCCCACCACACCAGGTTGATCCAAGACCCAGCCAGCCTGGCCTGGAACACCTCCAGGGATGGGGCAACCACAGCTTCTCTGGGCAACCTGTTCCAGGGTCTCACCACCCCCATAACAAAGAATTTTTCCTAATATCTAATCTAAATCTCCCCTCTTCCAATTTAAAGCCATTTCTCTTTATCCTGTCACTCCACTCCCTGAGAAAGAGTCTCTCTCCAGCTCTCCTGAGTCCTATTTCCATTACAGTCCTATTTCCCACACGGTTTAGTACTTCGACCAAATGTGTTTTGAGTTTCTGATGCTTATCTGTGCTGAAGCTTGATTCATCTAGTCCTGTTGTATTTCTGCAATAGGAAAAGTTATTAAAAAATTAAGCAGTGGCATTTGATAAATAGCAAGACCCGCTGGCATTACTGTTCAGCTTTTTGTGGAGGTGTGTGTGCTGTGATACGTGGGCTCCTCTTCAATCATAGAGAACCTCAGTGAGTCAATTAATTGCTCTTGCTTCCGCTGTGAGCTCTGAATTCCTCAGTTCGACACCTGTCAGCAAAGCCGTAGGGTGACCCCACGTAGTCCTAGAATAAAACAGTCACCTCGCAGGTGCTTCTCTTCTGGGGCAAGGAAACCAAAGCCATTCCACATCCCGCTGTCCCAGAAGCCTGGGAAGCCACGTGTTGGCAGGCGGTACGAGAAATACTGTCCCTCAAGAGAAAACAAACCAGCCCTCTAGTATTGGTTTTCTTCTTCCCTGATCCGGTTTTGGGCTCTGCTGTCCCTGTGAGTTCAGGAGCAGAGGGCCTCGCAAATGGCTTTTGTTCTTTCCAGTGCAATTTTTCCCTTCAGTCCAGCATACACATGCGATGTCTTCAGTAGCAGTGTGGGGGGAAATTCCCTCCAGTTCAGTAACTGAGCTTTTTCCTAAAGGTACCAGAGCTGATGCCACAGGGTTTATGAGTGTTTCAACCATCTTCTTCAGAGAAATCTTTCATTTTTTTGCTGTAGCAAGTTTGTCTTACCTGTTCTTTTTTCTTTTTTGTGTTTCAGTGTGACAGCGACAGTGATCAAGAAGAAAAGGTAAGAAAGGGAATTGGTATGGGAGGAAAAATAATTTGTTGGATTCACTTATTCCTGTTATTCTGTTATTTATTCAAAGTTTCTTTTTGGATTGATGTAAAGCATCTCTGTTCAAAGAAAAGACTTTGTTTCCTGTAATTTAATTTTGGACTAGACCTCCAAGGAAAGAGAATTCTAATGAGTATTTTGGAGACTCCAAAATTCATCTTCAAGCACATGTGGGTTGTTGATGAACGCCAGTCTCAGTGCCTGCCTTTTCTGTGCTTACATTTCCCCCTGAGAAGTTCTAACAGGAACCAAATCTACTTGGAACCCTCACATTTGCACTGTTTAACAGTTTTCTAACCACTGTTATCACCTGTTTTGCTCCTTTGCAAGCAAGGGTCTTCAAAGTCATGTTGAAATGTTACGGTTAAGATATATATATGTATATATATATATTTAGAAACAAGATTTAGAAACTGTACATTACGTCAAGCAACAAAGCTTCCTGATAATTATCTCAGTAACTGTGAGTTTTGTAGTGGAAAAGGGAAGAATGTCATGCTGAAACAGAGGTACTGATCTCTGATGCTCTTTATTATTTAGGAGGCTAATAGTAATGAAGAGCTGATCCACACTGATCCACATTTTTATGTCTTATTTTATGCTGTGAACAGACTAACGTCTCCCTTTCTTCTTTGGTAAAAATGAAATAATAATTGCACAAAAAATGGTCTAATTTCTTTCTTTCCAGGTTGGATTTTGTGAGTTTCATTTGTTCCTTGAGCCTTAAGCGATGTTTTGCTCATGTAATCACTTTTGCCTCCTCTTTCACTGGATAAATTGAGGGGTGGGAGTCAGGGGAGGATAAGATAATGTCAGAAAACATCATTTGGATGGTAACATTGAATTGCATAGAGTTTCAGGAGTGGTCCTGTTGACTAGCTCCAAGTCAAGCCAAGAAGAGGAGAGATGACCGTGCTGGTGTGCAGGTTATACAACAGAAACGAACAAATATACTGTAAAACCCACAAGGAAACAACGAACACAGAAATAGCATTTCATTAATTTAATCAGTTTTCTACAGGATTTTGTAGCAGGAAGCAGAGGGAAATTTTCAAACCGCCAAAGCTTTGCCCTTCAGCTTTTTCTGTAATTTCCCAAGTAGAGATTTTTTTTTTTTCCCCTCATGTTTCTTAATAATTTGCTAACTGTGTTAAAGAACCACTGTTTACTTTGCACTGCAGTGATTTCCCTTTCATAAGGGAACTAATCACTGGAGTTAATCAGTGTGACAACAGAAAGGGGAGGTTTTGTTGGGTTTTTGCACAGAATATTAACCTGCACTTTTAGATATGAATTTTTAATGCATTACCATTACATTCCATCCTGCGAAGTGATTATTCATTTTCAGGATGTGCCTTATGCAGTGGAAGATGATAAACTGAATTTCAGCTTCCTATGTTTATGGCACCCAGAACTAGAAGTGTAATTTCCTGCCGCTGCTGCATTCATGGAGCTAAACCTCCGCCAGTTTTACGGTATTTTTCTCTTAGAGCGTGCCTGGATAAAGAGGCAGAGGCAGGTTTTTGGGATGGCAGTGCTGTGCTGTTTCAGGGTAGGTTCTGCAACACAATAGATGAGAGACTCCGGTTTGTACCTCGCACAGAATATCCCAGTGTTTGTGTGGAAAGGATTTAAAATCCAGATGTGCGTTTCATCTCTGTGAGCTATATCTTGCCTTCCCTCTAATGAAATGAAATTAAGTGTAGATCCAAATATCCTTAATAATTTAGTGCTTTTCAAATCCCAGAACCAGACCCAGCTTTGAGTTCTATCGTTCAGGCCCAATTCGGAAAGCTGACAGCTAACCCTGGTGTATGTATTCAGCCCGCACTGGCTGCCTAGGCAAAGATCTAAAGGCCTTGTTCTGCTCTTAATTTGAATTCAGCATATGTAGCCTGTTATAAAATGCGAGACATCATCATTTGAGCAGGTCAAGCATATTCAGATGAAGACAAATGGTGCTTATTTGATTTTCTTAAAATCAGGAAATGAAAAAAGTGCTCTCTGGAGAAATCATGTTCTGCCTGACTTAGATGATAGACCAAGGCATGTACCCCAGATAAGAACAGGCGCTCGTCTTGCGGTTTTTATCTCTGAAGGACGGTCGGGACTGTCAGCTCGCTGACATGTGCATTATCCATGTCATTTTAAACAAAGTGACCTGTAGAAAAGTGCACTCTGCCGTGACATGATAATGGGCTGTTGGATGACAGGTAAAGTACACACTATAAAGGAGGCTGTGCGTTATTCCTTTGTTTAACTGACAAGTAGAAACTTCTTTTCTTCAGACAGGCAGGATCTTTTAGATCTCTTTCAATAGGACCCAGAAGATTTTGAATTCCTGCTTTAAATAAAATAGCATTTTTAGGGCCAGAAATTCCTGTGAGCAGAAGGCACTGGGAGAAGTGCGGGGGCCAGACCCCTTGTGCGAGAGGTTGGTTGTTTCATAAACAGCACTCAGCGTCCTCGGGTTTCATTAATAACCATCTGAGCTGAGGGTACTCAGTAGGATTAGAAGTTTCCAAGATCCTTGACCCAGCTGTCTTATCTCATGATGAGACTATTCGCCTCCATCTATGGAGCTGTTCTAGGAGCAAATTGTGGGTTGCTCTTGGTTGGGCCTCGGTCAATGCATTCTGAGGATCGTGGAGCTCTTCTCTGCTCCCCAGGAGCAGCTTTCCCTGGAGTGTTTCTGGGAAGAGGAGATATACTTTACTTTAGGACCGTCTCTGGCAGATTTTGATATCCTAAAGCATACAGAATATATGGTGTGTTGCTGCAGATGAATTCTGTACTTGCTGTTCAGAAAATGGAAACAATTTTTCTTCATTTAGGATCTCTGAGGGCAAACCTGCACTGATCCTTCAGTGTGCCTGAGAAACAAGAGATCTGCGAGAGGTAGAAATAATGCAAGACAGGTACATATTTCTACTAGAATAAATAAGACCTGGAATCCAGAAAGATAGAGCAGTGCCTTTGAATAAAAAATGGCAGATCAGTGTGATGAAAGGTGTGTGACAGATGGAGGTGACTGAAAGACAAGTGGGTTCAAGCATGACTAGATGGACCATGGTAAAGTAGGAGAAGGCAGGAAGAGCAGGAGCTGGGAAGCTGAGGAGCAGATGACTGGTGAGTGGTGACAGAGTGGGAAAAGTAATGTCTCCTGGGCTGTTAGTATTATTTTTTTCCCCCAGTTGGGTATGTATCTATCTGGCTGCGTAAATCACTGTTGATATGTGATCTCTATTAGGTGATGGCTGCGCCTCCAATCCATCTTCCCAAGCCTTTAATTGGGAGCCGACAGACAGAGTCACTTTCTGTCTATGTCTGCCCTCAAATGAGACATTTCTCCAGAGGTTTCTCTGGAAGAAGAAACAAGAATATTTAATTGAAAAAATGATGCAGTCCCTGCTTAGCAGTGCTGTAGCTGAGGCTGTGTCAGCATCTCAGTTTTAAATGACATGTTTTGGGTGGATAATTTATCTATTTATATAGACTCATTCTCCTTCATTCCAATTTGGCACACAATCCTGGACAGGAGCATTCAAAGCGGGCATTTTGCTCTCCTCTTGCTGAAAAATCTGAAGAGGTAGCAAGTTACATCTGTGGAGGGAGAGTGTATTTGGAGGACTTGCATCGGAATGTGAAGCACTAATTCTTAGAGAGATGTCATTTTCCATCCTGGGATCCTTTCAGCAAATGCCACTGGGATTTCATACTGAGGCTGAAAAAAAGTATGGATCCCAGGGGAACTCAGATTTTCTCCATTAAAAAGTCTGTCAGTCTTACTCTTTGAGCAGGTCTCCAGAGCTGATAATCTAAAATTAGGGCAAGCTATTGCACAGCTGACAAATTTAAGTGCAACTGTATTATCCTCTGATAGCTAGATACAGTCTTGAAAATTATACCCGTGGTAATTAATACAACATTAAAAACATTAAGTGCAAACACATCGTTCGTCTTCTGGAAATGAAGGGGAGTCTTGTTTTGAGAAGATGTACAAACGGCTTTGATAAGGAAGTCAGGTGCTAAGGATGAGCTGAGGAGTGAGGTCCTTTTTCATGTCTCTACCATTTCCTCTCACCGCTCACTTTAATTAGACTGATTTTAAAATTAAGGCTCAATCCGAGGCACTTTAGTGGCTTTTTCACTTCTTAGGAAAACATTTCGTTGATCAAGGGGGCCTGCTTTGTAACGTACACAGAGTTACCTATGCCTGATTTGGGAGGAGAAAAGCCTGCTTCTTGCTTTAATTTTATCCAACTATGATAGGATATACAACTTAAACTCCTGCAATTCATGACTTAACTCTGTGTATATCTTAGTGGTACCCAATCTCTCTTAATGAGGCTCTTGAATCCCGTTAAAATGTGTTCTTCCAGGACCCAGCAGTGGCTGGTTATGGCTCCAGGACAAGCACTGCCCAGTGTTCCTGCTGAGACGGGCTTTGCTTTGGGTGGACTTTGTGTAGGACACAAAGGGAGAAAAGAGATCAGTGGGAGTGGTGGCTAAATTTGCAGAGCATCGGTATATGGTCACTGGGGAAGAATAACAAGGCTTCCCCCAGCTGGAGAGGGGATTGGGATGGGTGGGAGTTGTGCTTGCTGAAGGAGCCTGTGCTGGTGGGAACGTGTTGCTTGGGAGACTTGGTGTTTTTCTCTTGAGGGCCATAGGAAGCACCATGAGAACTGAAGAATGGTATTTCTTGCATTGGAATATTTTTAATGATGATGCTAATACATTTGTTTGCATACAAACCAGCCATGAATTAAAGATTATGACATGGAAAAATATCATCAGTCACTCTGATGTGCTCAGATAAAAGGAATGGTTATTTATGTGTATCTGTACAGACACAAAAGCGTTCACACGTGCACCCTGGGTGTGTTCCTGAAGTGCTTTTGAACAATTGTTTTGTGTATGCCCTTTGGAGAGAGATTTTGGCATAGTATTTTGGCAGATGTATATCACCCAGTTTGGTATGTAGACCTTATTGCAGTGTTTGGTTAAATACACACACACACAAGTGTTTACAGATCTGTGTGCGTTTGTCTGTAGTTTGGTTTCCAATGTGTTTCTGGCTAAGTTAAAAAAAAACCCTACAATTTTTAGCTCAGCTTCACAAACTAAACTCATTTAGATAATTATAAACACTCTGATGGATTTATTATAAAAGGAATTTGGGATAAGCCTACTTAAAACCCTGCTTTTCAGTACCACTGGAGAAATGTGAAGTTTGTTAGTCATGAACTTCAGAAGCCGTTTGCTCCCTGCCCTCCAGATCTGAAGTGTCCTGCTTAGTTGTGTCTCTGCTGAACAAGCAGAGCATCGTTTTCAGCTGTGCCAGCCCCTGTCTCAGTGTTGTTTGGTTGTTCCCTTTCTTCTCAAACGCATGCAGGGCACAGCAAATTGTCCATTCTTCAAGGACAGAAAGAACCCAAAGCAGCCCCACCATAAACCCTGCTCGAAAACGTAAGACCAAGGTAAATAGCTGCTTTGCACGGGGCTGCGCCTTGTATGTACTGTTGCTGGAAGTAAAAGCTCTCTCATAGATGGATTAAATGGTGATGAAATTGCTTTATGCCAGCTTACATATTACGGAGAGGGTTGAGTCCCCATCCCTGAGCGTGTCTAAGAGTCGTCGAGATGTGGTGTTGGTGGATATGGTGTAGAGGAGAACTTTGTAGATGGTTGGGTAGATGGTTGGACTAGATGATCCCAAGGTTCTCTGCCAACCTAGATGATTCTATGATTTATACACGGGTGCAATTCACTCTCGTGTGGGGAGTGGCATCATTTTGGGACTAGGATGCTTGGAAACAAAGCTGTATAGAGGACATTTTTTCCTCCCCCCTGGGAAGCCTGAGGGAAGGAAGAGTTTGGGTAGTGCTTGGAAGAAAACTGTCCCTGCATGGTGCCAGGGCTGGAGCAGATAAGTAGCTGGGAGCCAGCTAAATTTTTATATAGCCACCATCATTGCCATACAGTAGTATCTGTACTCTTCTTCCTATCTAAAAACTCAACTAGAGTTTCACTGTGGTGTGTATGCGCTGCTAGAGTATAAATAATAAATTATCATTTTCCTGGTCTGGGTCGTAGAGGGAACTCTCAGCATTCATTGAGCTATTGAAAAAGGGGTGAATCATCAGACTTGATCTTCTCATTCTTTCTCTACACTCTTCAACTCTAGGTGCCGGTATATGAGGATTGGAGTGATTCCTAGAGGAAAACTTTAAAGTATTTTATACTCATCTCCATTCTAGTACAAGACCTGTGAAATCAGTGTGTAACCTCAGGTTGTGTGAGACATTCCCCGGTGCTCCCAGCCAGAGAGAGAAGGGATACGGCCAGGGGAAACCACTTGAAAGGGAGCTCTAGTGGTGTCAGGAGGTCCTGAGGTTGAGGAGGGGGATTGACTGCACTATAAGGATGGGCTTTGACATGGGAGCTCCAGGAAGGGTTTATAGTGATGCCTTCTCTGTCCGGACTGGACGTCCGTGGGGTCTGTGTGGCAGGTATAAAGTGGCCAAGTAGCCTGTTCAGCCCTCACCCTGAGCAGAAGGAGTTGAATTCTTGGCAAAACTCCTTGGGTGGTGGGTACCAATGTGTTTAGTGAACAAGGCACCGTGGGGAAGCGGTGGCTCAGAACCCGGTTTTAAGCAATTACTTCAGGTCATGGGATACTGGTATTTTACAGTTTGGGATATGTTTGTTTTGGCTAAGGACAGGATTAGAGAAATAGTTTCTCAGTATTATTCCTAAAACTGTTTCTGCAGAGCCAGGATGTTTCCCATCAGTGCGATTTATACCGTGTATTTGTACAGGTGTTGTCTTTTTAACTCTGGAAAATGTAGCACCTTAAACTTGCCCCGAGGGTGAAAGATCACCCAGACTTTATATGCCAGCAATGCTCAGGCAATCATGAAGTATTTCTTACTGTTTAAGGCCCATTAGGAGGAAAGATAAGGATCCTTTTTATTCATTTGATGTGCCACATAGAGGGTCTCTACAGCTAGAGTGGTAATAAAATCAGAGCCAAGCGTGTTCACTGTATAAAAGATGATGCGTTTGCCACTAAGGGGAGTGAACATGTTGTTTACAGGCGTGGGTACGTGCTCTCCGGGCTGGCTGTGCCACCGCGCTTTCAGCCCCTGATTTGTCCTGTCCTTTATCATCTTTGTCACTCGGCAGCACGTTGTCATAGGTAACGTATCACTCCTCACTCCCCCTTCCTCCGCCCGGCTCCCCTTTCCTTTTTTTTTTTTGTACCCATTTCGTGTAGAAAATTTGTATTTACTTTGGGAGTGTAATTTGTTCCTCATGGATAATGTGACCCTTAGCGGAGCTGGATCATGGGTTAGTTGAAGTGATATTTTCCGCTAATGGTAGTCGTACATCATTGCTGTCAGCTCGGGTTAGGAGGCAAGCACATTACAGCTCCATTTTACCTCTGCAGGCATCTGGGATTATTTGCCATAACTGAGTATGACATGACCGCACTACAGAGTGCATTAAAATTTTACTAGCTTCTCAGGCGAGTTCCTTGGCTCCAGCCTGCCTTCAGGCAGCCACGATGATGGATACCTCCAAGGTCCTGACTTCCTGCACCAAGGATTCTCAATGTCAATGGCCCAAACAGGTTTTGCTCTCCCCGGGGGCTTTAGAGCATCTTCTGGCAGTTGAGTAAACAATGGAGAACGGGGGGAGGCTGGTGCAGATGCCCCCGATGCTCCTCCTGGGCGTGCAGGGCTCCCAGGGTTTGGACACTCTCACATCAGTACCTTAAAATACTGCTCAGCCAGCAGGTATTGAAAAGTGTCATTTGCAAGGCGTCTTAGGTGGATAAAAATCAAATCATTGTATGGAAATTAAGATTCTTAGCAAAAATATCCAGGATTGTGGAGTGATACGTGAGTATGGAGTGTGTGTGCAGGTAACAGGCGTGTCCCACCATGCATGACAACATGTGGAGTGCACATACACCAAACACTGACCTTCTATTTGTATGTTCCTGTTGCACTTTATGCATCCTTGCAGTATGCAGATGCATATACACAGCTGTAGCCATACATACATGTATTCAGTATTTTCAATTTTTATTATTTTTATATAATAATTACTGTTGTCGTATAGGATCCTGGAATATCAGCTATGGCATATCTGCATGGCTATATTTTGCAGCATAGTATGCACACATGCATACTATGAAAATAATATACGTTGTTTTCATGGAACAGATCTGTTTATATAGACGTACATTATTTGCAACATATCTGTTTATGTCTCTTGACGTTCAAAATTAGAGGTGTAGCTGTACAGAGAAACGTGTGTTAAGGAAACTTAGGGGAGAGATTAAATAGAATATAGTAGTGGTTTGAAATGCTTCTTGAAAAAGCATAATATATACCCCAAGATAATTTTCTTGCAGCCTCCTCGTGGTTTTATAAATATCTCCAACACGTATGTGCTGCCCACAAGCTCTCCTCCCCCCAGCAGCACTAATATCTGTAATACTTCCAGGCAAAAGGTACATAATTATGTAGAGTATTTCTGTAAGGTACGTAGGTGGTGTATGTGTTTCAAATCCTAGAAGTTGTTCTTTTCTGTCCTCCTCCTTATTTCGTGTGAATTAGCAGATGGTGGAAGAATGAAACGCATTTGGTTTTGTTTGTTTTGCTTTTTTGGTTTGTCTTTTGAAGTGTTTAATTGCGGTGAGATGGAGTGATGGGCTCACCAGCTCCCCTGCTCCTCCCTAGAAGCTGGTGGGGTCTCGTCACCGAGGCACGCTGTGCTTTTGCTGTTCTTTTATCTAGAACAGAAATTTTGGGACGTGATACTGATGTAGACAACTTGATTTTTTTGATTGTTTGGGGGATTTTGGGGGGGGAATATAATACATTCCTGGCAATAAATCTTGCCATCTTTATTGCAAAACTTTGAGCCAAGCTTTACTGGGCCCGAGAGCTTTATCTGTGTATAGATCGTAGGATTTGATTCTCTGTAGGGGAGGAGAGAGGAAGAAGAGATTAAAGATTAAAGCTGGTGATGTGCTCGGCGCTGCACGAGAAACAGAAGAGACAGTTGCAGGCATCTCTAAGGATAACATGCAAATTCCAAAAGCCTTCCCAGCAGCTTAGATCACAATAAGAAAGACATTCCAAATGAGAGATAGTTTTGCGTGTTCACATTTTAGTGTTACACCTTTTTATTTTTTACAGGGAACAAAACTTTTATCAAAGTAGTTTCGTGAAGGTTGTTAGAGTCCGTGGGAACGCCAGGCAGCATCTCATTGTCAGGGTGCTGCCGATGCAGGAGTAAGTGAAATCACAGTGAAGTTTTCTGGTCCCACATGAAACTAGAGCTGTGATTTCAGCTCCGTGAGGAAATAGGTGTGTGTCTGTGTGTGCACACATCCTGTGTCTCTGAAACCCAGCCTTTGGAAAAAAAAGTTGCCCCGGGTGATGTAGACTATTAAATTTAATTTAGAGCTTTTTAACAGAGATGTTTTCTTAAAGAAATCTGTCAGGTGGGTCTTATTTTGCACAAGTGTCTGTAAACTTTTCACATGAAAATAAGATCAGATATCCTGCAAGGAAATCTATGTGCAGAAACGTGCTGGCATGTTTCTCGTGGTCGATATACACATATATAGCTATTTGTTGATGAGATATATGCTTTCTATATGTGATTTGGGAGTAGGTATTAATGAGCAGGCACGTATGATGCATGTTGTATGGAGACAGACAGAAATGCAATCTGTGGATCTTGGGTTTTGGCCACATCCCAGCCTATCTAGATTATAAAAAGTGTTCCTTTAAGGACTCTATGTTACTATATGTTATTCAAGTATAATATTCATATACACTTCATGCTATTGAACAACATCTGTTTTTCATAACAAATCAGATTTTATAATCGGGTATGAGGCGTGCTCCCCATTCCTGAATGTCTGTTCTCACATTTCCTTGAAAAGAAAAAAAGTCTTAGGCTTGAGAACTGAGAAGGTGAGACATTTCTTTGGAGGTTTCTCTAGAAAGCAAGCAAGCAAGGGGAAAAAAAAAAAAGAAAAAAAAAGAAAGAAAAAAAAAGTCTTGAAGTTCTGGTAATTATTTCATGTTTTTAAGAGTCTTGGAGGCCACAACACTTGTAACCATCTCAGGTTTCTCACAAACATATCCAAGGACAGGCTGAAAACAAGGAGACAGGAAATTAAATGCATGCACCAATGAATCGAGCGGGATTCCAGCAAGTACCGCTTTGGTTTTCTGCATATTTCTCTCCATCTGGCTCAACGCTAACAAGGGTATTGTGGACTTGGAAGTGGTAAAATACAGCTACTGTGTATCTTGGATTCCAGAAATTCCCTGAACAGGGCGGAAGGAAGAGGATAGAGGGTGGTTTGAATTAGAGTTGGGCCCACAGGTACCAGCAGAGTAAGGATCTGTCTGGACTTTCACCGTGCGTTAATCCTGTGCAGGTTTCCCCCACCTCTTCCTCCCCCATCCCACTCCATGCACATAGACGAGGTAGGGGTTCCCAGGAATTCTCTGCCTGTGCCTTGCTGTGTCACCCACAGCTTATCTGTGGAAGGACAAGCCACCAGGCTGTAGTGCCAGACCTCGGGTTGTCTGCTTCACATAGAGATGTTTGGAGAGCCGAGAAATGTGGAAGAAAATCCTGGGGTGAACCTGTACTTTGAAAGTGAGACTCAAATTGTGTACGTTGACTCTTCAAAGCCTTTCTCTGAACTCTCTTGAAAGTCTGAATTCCCATCCAGGCATTACAAAAATGCCTGCTTTGGAATTTTCGTCTGGTAGGAAGCACTAGGACGACCTTTGTGTCTTTAAAAATTGCCTGAGCTTTCTGATTCACGGTGGTATCTCCTCTTAAAATGCAGCACTGAATTTCTGGGCATCACAGGCTGTTTCAACATCACATTTAAGCCGACTCTGGACAGTCAGACAATATTAAACAAGGTTGTTCATTCATAACAAAAGCATCCTAATTGAGTTACATTATTGCATTAACTGTAGCAATCAGATTGAACCAAATCACTGAGCGATAATGTCATTTTCCAGGGTATCATTTGTAGAAACCAGTTGTGTTGGAAGATGCAATAACTTACTTAATGCTGTAGAGTTTATGGTGACTTATGTGTCATATCAAATTCCTTACTTTCAGGGAAAACTGAGCGGTTAATGCATAGCTGTGAATGGGCACTGAGTGATGAATTTGTAGAGAAACACTGGGCAGATCCTAGACAAACTGAGCGATGAGCGATAGTCTCCACTAGTCCCAGTTAAAGGGGCTGCCCTGGGAACGGGTAAGACCCAACGTTTTCAAATTGCTCACTTCTGGCAACACATTGGTGGTACTGCTGGTTCAGGGGTTGGTAGGTGGCTGCTTTTTTGGCTCTGAGGTGCCCATTGCGTACAAGTTCTCAGCCAGAGGCTGGGGAGGGGGATAGAGAACTTAATTTTGGGTCTTACGTGCCAAATGTTAGAAGTAGCCCTGTTTGGAAAACTTTGCTTCTGTCAGCATTTGTATGTGTCAGTGGGAATTTGCTGGTGGCAGAATTCTTGTTGTTGATGGATTTACAGCATTTTGTCTTGCTGGTTGTGTTTTGTGGAATCTTGAAGACTGCAGGGATGTAAGGTGCCAACTAGTTTAGAGCAGGGGAATAAATGAGATTTGGGACAGGACATGGTGACCCCAGTTGGCTGTGGCTGGGGAGGGACACATCCCTTCAGCGAGAGCAGGGGAAGCATGCACTGAAAACCATTTGGTCTCCCTGCTTAATCCCGTTCTGTCTTCTGTCCCATGCCCTCCTTTCTTGGTGGCATGCATGAATCATTTGAACTCTCGATAGCTCTGTTTCTGTCTCGCAGATGTTTTTGTGACCTCAGTACAGCAGCGTGTGGCCCTCCTTACCTTTGTAATGATCCACCAAGAACGTTTGTCGTGGAGCAGGGGGTGTTACAACATCTCAGACTCGTGCCCTATCAAGGCCATCCTGCTTTTGAGTTTACCTATTCACAGGGACTAAGAGGCTTGGCTAATTTGCTGTAAAACACTTACAGTTCCTCCACTTGACAGAGCTGAAGAGGTAGGAAGTGTTACCGTCACCGCCTGAATGGAGCCACTTCTCTTTGTGGTGTTGCAGGGGTGCTGTGATTGATGGTGTCGGAGCACCAGGGTAAAGCAGATGGGCTGCCGGCTGAATAAGATCAGTTTTAGAGGGCACCGCAAGGATGTTGAGTCAAGGCTGTTGTTTTCATTATGGTAGAAATCCATAGTATCTTGTACTCCCAGGGAAGTACAAACACGCTGGAAGGTCCCTGTTTGTGCTTGTCATACGTCACCAAAAATGCAATGAAAGAGCAGCTCCATCACCACCTCCCTGTAGTGGCTCCGCAGCTTTTGTTTCTCTTTCCTGGTCCAAGAATAACAGTGGCTCTGAACTGACTCCTGACACGGGCTTCGTTTGGGGCTCCATTTCAGTATAAACACAAGGTTCAAGAGGGAAGGCTTTCTGCAACCCAAACCAGAAATCCAAACGATGTTTTATTATTTTTGTATTGTTGTTTCTGTACAGCAGCCCTCAGAAACCCCTCCACAATAGATTCTTACTGACCTGTGCACAGAACAGACAGTTTGGGAGAAACTATCCTTGTCTCCCGCATCTTTTCATATAATTAATGAGGTTGTGTGAATTGGAGGGGAAATTGAGTACAAACAAGTGAAATAAGTAAGTCATTTCAGTAGCAGATCAAGGGAACACGTCTCCCAGATCCCAGGCCTCGCAGTCAAAATTTTGTTTCATTTTGGGTTTTTTCTTAGTTTAGTGGCTCCTGATGGTGGTGTGTGCTTTGCTCATGGACCAGGGGACCTCGGAGCAGCCTGCAGAGGGTTTGTGGAGCATCACTGCCCCTGAGTGCCAAGGGGACAGGTTGTGTAGGGGGCACGGTGTTCCCCAGGACGTTTATGAAGACCTGTAGTAGCCCATTAGCCCAGAGATTTTTAGGATCCTGGGGTGTCCCTTGCTGTCATCCCCAGCAATGATTCCCTGCAGAATTGAGGAATGCACTGTGGGAACTGTCAGGTTTGATATGGAAAGCGTCTCTCAGGAGTGCTGGGATGGATGGCAGCGTGGTGTTCCTGATCCGGCACGTGGCTCTGACAGGTCTCAGTAAGATCAGTGCCATTTACCATTTACACTTAAAATCTGTAGCGTTGTTGCACATTTAAGCCTGAATCTGCCAGACTCGGTCACATCCTTGCCCCACTATGTGATTTCTGGGGACTTGGGGCCTGAAAATGAGAGGTGGCCACTTCCACGCTGTGTGTCTCTGAGTTTCGCAATGGCGTGACGACTCTGACACTTTTGAAGTTTCTTTCCTGTGCATGATTTATACGTAGGGTAACAAAATACTTATTTAAATTAATGGTTGTCTTTAAGTAATGTAATGCTTGTTTTTGTTAATGGAAAACCTGACTAAAGAGCTTTCAGTTTGCTACTTTAGCAAATGATTACAAACTCCCTGCCACTTCCTGGGGTAACATTCATCACAATGATCTCGTTGGCTACTAATGTAGAAGCCACATGTAATTCAGTATGAATTTTATTGTAGTTTACCATTAATTAATATCCACTTAAAGTGCTAAATGACACCAAGCACCCTGATTTCAAAAATTGATTGGAAATAGGAGTGACTCTACTTACAGATGCTAGGAAAAATGTTTAAGGTTGCTAAAAAAGCTAAAATATGTCTCAGAGGTGGCAACAAAAGCTTGGGAGAGGAGTTGGATGAAGGAGAAGGACCTCTCAGCTGGCTCAAGGTCTGGGAGCTCCAGCCCTTTCAAGAGGGACTTGTGCTTCACAGTAGCTCAGGAGGGACAGTTTCCAGCAGTATTTCTTTATGTATTTCTTTACACATAGATGTTACACATGCTGCTTGCCTTGAGGGCTTGGGGTTAATGACTGTGCAGCGTCCAGGCTGCCTGGGGTGGGTTGCACCGTTCTACAAAAGCAGAGAAGCTGGTGCTTTAGGCTTCTGGGACAGGAAGAAAGAGCAGAGTGTGTTCCTTGACTCCATGCAAAACAGGCCAAGGAGGCTTAACTGAGCAGTTTTGTGTTTTATTCTCATTAAAAAAAGAAGTCTGAAGGTGAAAATGCTTTTTTCCTGCCCTTTTTCACATGGAAACAGCACATTTTTTTCTTATTTTTTTTAAGAATATTTTCTGTATATAAATTCACTAAGGTTCAGTCAAAACTTCCCATAACCGTATTGCTCAATACATAAATCTGTTTAGCACAGTATTTGCCATACCAGGTAAATACATTAAAGAAAAATACACACAACATAGAACATAGAAATACAACTATGTAAAAAATACATACAAAATTCAACAGATGAGCAAGAAACAATTCACACTTTAGTAACGTGTTAAGGATGTTTTTTGAGTACACAGCAAATCCTAGAACCAGAGCACCCCCTCTACAAAATTGGTTCTAAACTGAAGCTTTTCTGTTAAAATCCTGGGAAGCAGGGAGAATAACAAGCTGGAGCTGGAAGTGGACAAGAGTAAACGCTTCGATTCACATTGAAATGATTTCTCCTGCCTAGTATAATTTAACCTGCCCACACTGCTAAACTTCTCTATTACACATTTCTGTCAGAATGTCAGGAGAAATGATAAGCCTTCTCAAAGCTGCAACCTCTATTACATCCAGGGAGCATTCCAGCCAGGGTTTTCTTGTACATTTTTAAGACTTTTAGCTTGGTCTCTCAAGTATAAAGAATACCCTACTTCATGACCCCAGCCTCTTGTTAGTTGATAGATGAAATCTTTTCTTAAGCTGAGTCCCTTGTCTATTATGTTTTCAGAATTCAAGGTTTCTCCTTAAGCTTCCTGGCTTACTGCCAAGAGCACAGGGCTTTGTTACCCGCAGAAATTGCCTTTTTATTAACAGGAAGTGGATCTCTGGAATGGCATACGTGCTCATCCGCTTCCAGGTGAGGAGGAGAGCTTTTCTAGGCATCATCTCATTCTTTTGCCATCGCCAATAACTTCAAAAAGAGCAGCAAAACCTGTTGGGGCTTTTTTGTTTGTCAGTTTTTCCGTTTGGAAAGCTAGGATGTAGCATAAAAGCAAAATACAAGCTGTAGTCATTTCTGTGTTTTAAACATTCTTTTAATCTCAGATGCCTGTTATTACCTATAAGCTGCAGCCTACACGCCCAGGAAAAACGCACGTCAAAGTAAGAGGGGGTGTTGCTTCAATGCCATCTGAAGAATGAAAATGTAATGAAAAACAGAGAAAGAGGACTCAGTTCACTTGTACATCTCTCTTAGATTGTGTTCTGAAGTACATAAGCAGAGGTTGTTGTATCATGGAATCATAGAATGGGTCAGAAGGGACGTTGAAGATCACCGGATTCCAACCCCGTTAACCAAATGGATATGGTAGGAAGAATATCCTCTGTACCATCTGGGTTGGAATCTGGCCATTGCAGTAGCTCAACTGGTCGGGTGAGTTGCAGATCATCCCTAATTTCTCCATGTCACACCAGATAGTTTCACCTTGGCCATCTAAGCAAAGTAAATCAATGAAATGAGGCTTCCTAGAGATTCTCATTTAAGAACTTCAGTGCTTTTTCGTGTGGCTGCTTACTCAGGACTTAGCAGCAGAAAAAGATTCCAGGCCACAGCTAATCAGACAAGTGATTTCATTTAATGGAAATATCAGGAACTAGTTAGAAATGGATTCTTTTAGTAGGAGGCATTCATGCTTATCTGTAGATACCGTTAACACCATTTTTCTCTTTTGGATAATGACCAACTGCTGCAGTTTTCTAGGTTTCAGTAAATGTGGTGAATAAATGGGATGGAGGGGGGAATATTTAAATTCGGTACCAATTGAGAGCCAGTTGTAGTGGCAGTTACTTTATTTCACCTTCATGCAGAAATGTCTGTGCAATAAAACTACTAAGCACATTTTCACAAGTGCAGAAATACCAGTTCACGTTTGCCAAGTCATCATAAGTTTATTTAACTGATTGCTGCCTACAGGACTTGGGGAGATTTCTAAGGACGTGAAGAACAATGAAACAGTGACACAGGAAAAACAGGATTCCAGAGAAGGCACGTTTTGAAGAGCTTCTTTGTTAGTTACCGACATTGATGTTCCGGTGTGTGTGATTCCCCCCACCCCTGCATTTGACAACAGAAATATTCACAAAAGCCTGATGCAAGATTCCCATCTAAGATACTCCTTCCCCCGCTCGGGAGTACCTTTACTTACAAAATCCACGGTAAATACCATCGCATTCGCTCTTTCTTTTGCTAATATTGACCTTGGTAAGGGGCTAGATTTTCAGTTGTTATAAATCAGTCTAACACTGATTACTACTGAGCTTTCTTGATTTGCATCAGCGAAGGCTTTAGCCTGAGTGCTATCCTCTGAGCATGAAATGAAGACAGAAGTTAGTGCTAAATGAAGCTGACCCTTTCCTTTAATTTGCAGTCGGTGGAGGAGCTCCTGGAACGTGAATTGCCAGGGCTGTGTCATTTGTGTCCCTCAGACAACCATGGCTCGGGTCATTCTGCCTCGCTCTGTGGTTAAAACCCAATTGGAAACCTGGGCATGTATGTTCTCACCCCATTTTTATATCTGGGATAAAAAATTATCTCAGTGCCCTTGCTCAGGTGTCATGAGAGTTAACAGGGAAGAGGCTGCGATGGGCAGGAGGAGCACAAACCCGCAATCCATCTCCTGAATTGCTCTTCTCCCTGGCAGTCGGAATCTCTCCTGATCGTGCTCCCAACAAATCCAGTATCTTACCTCGTCCTGCCAATTTTAATGTGTATTCCTTGTAGTCTTAAAAGTTAATGGAAAGAAAGTGAGTGGAGTGTACCCAAGGTGGGCTGTCACAAGAAGGATTATGCTGTGGAGAAATCACGTGCAGGTGTTTTTGTGCGTTTCCATGAATATTCAGTAACTAACCAAATCTTGGCTGGTGTGCTCGAAGAGACGTGGGGAGCTTGTGTGTGTTTGTTACTTCAGGTTAAGCATTTCTTGGGAGTGCTGAAGTGCTTAATGCTGAGGTATCTTTGTGGCTTTTGAGATCAGTGCTCAGATGGAGAAGACGTGAAGGGAAAAAATGATCGGGAGGATTTGTCACCTGGTTTCATTTGAACAATTGTTTTTCCCCCTCGGTCAGATAAGGGACATAACAGGAATCACCTCAATGCAGACAGATTATGGGAGCACACATGACAGTTCTCTGTTGGCTTCCATTACCTATGCTGCTCATTTCCCATGGGGAAAGGGCAGCTAATACTGTATATTTTTTAACATAAAGCAAAGGGAAGGATAAGCCAGGGCGTATGAAACGGTGGCTCTTTATTCTCCATATGCACTGAATTGAATTACAATTTCCTCCTTTCATTTTCTCTCCGTTCTCTGGATGTCAGAGACAGGCCGAAGGACAACATTTGTAGTCCTTCACCAACAAATGATCACTGGAAGCCCACAGGTAACAAGTGGATACACGTCGTGTGGTGACAGGGCTTTCGGGCACAGCTCTGCTAATGAATTGATGCTGCCACATGAAGTGGGGGCAGCCAGCCCTCCTCTGGTGGGGAACTCGGGCATGCTCCCATTGGGGCTTATTCCAAATCCTTTCTGCCTCTGTTTTAAGTATATCACACCTTTATTTAGATGTTTTGTTAGCTCTTCTCATTCTGTTGCTATATTTATTCTTTATCTGCATATCTCAGCAGCTCACAGCCCGTACCGGGGTATTCCCTGCAATGGGTGGCATTGTTCTTTCCCTGGGAAGAGACTGAGTGTGATCTTCTCCCTTCTGCAGCAGCACTCATCGTTATCGGGGGGGAAACAGAGCATTTGGGAGAGGTCTGCAAATGTGCAAGGAGGTAGACTAGGTCACAGTGAAGAAGGAGGCCAGCTACCTTCTGTTGTCCGGGAAAGATCTTTCTCCTTTTCTCCTTTTCTCCTTTTCTCCTTTTCTCCTTTTCTCCTTTTCTCCTTTTCCCCTTTTCCCCTTTTCTTTCTCCTTCACTCCCCCCTGCTTCTGGCCCCCCTGGATTTTCTAGATGTTTCTTTGAATAAAAAATTAATAATGGGAAAAGCTTGTAGCTGGTCCCTGGGGTAGAATAGTGGCTAAGGATATAAAAGAATGGTTTGAACAAATAGTCTCAAGAGGATAAATGAAGTGCTGTAAGTATGACTTCTGTAAGTAAAGGAAAAAAATATATAACTGGAAATATTTGCCTAGTTAAGCAACTTCTATAATAAAACTTAAACCATGGTGCTAGCAGCTCGGAATAGACAATCTAGGGAACAATATTTAATTTTCTAAATGGACATAGGATGCGTAGATGTCCAAATCACATGAATTCCTAACAACAAGATCTGTAGATGGCATTTGGATACCTGGAGGTGTATGGCCTATGGGCTTTTCAGAAGGACACAAGCAAGTCAGGCAGCCAACTTGTTTTGAATTTCCCAGCGTTGCCCACCTAACTGGCTTTTCATGCCTCCTCCTTTCTGCGGGGATTCACCTTCTCTGGCACGAGACATTTTGACAATGATACTTGGAAATGTATCGCTTTGTGAATGATGTGCTTTAAGAAGGTAGAAAATGTACCTCTGAGCTCCTAATAACTGTGCTGACAACGTGTAAACTGGAAAGCATTCTTCCGTTTCCCTGATAGGGGTCACGTGTGGCTGCCTGGGGTACTGGCCAAGCCCTCGCCCTTGGTGCCAGCCCTCCCCGCCAGCCCCTCAGCCTTCCAGGCTCTCGACAGCAATCCATAAAGCTCAACCAGGGAAGGCTAGGCTGGCATACGTTTAACAAGCATTAAAGAAGGAGCTACTTTGTTTTTCCTAGGCTAACACATGCTACTATTCATAGCGCCTTACTGTAGAAAACTTTGGATTTCAATATAACAAATGAGAGGGCTGTTTTCCTGGCTCTCAGGCTGGATTGCACTCGGGATGGATGGGCTCTGCCTGCTCTTTATTCGAATGACCTTGCTGTCATGTTCTGGGGACCTTATCAAAGACCTTTGCCAAACTGCAATAAAACCACAACCACGCTCCAAACCCCGCTGGCTGATAATCTTGGAAGTGGCAGTTAATTGGTGAGAACAACCCTCGCCAGCCCAGAGGCAGGAGCAGGACTCCTTGCCGAGCCCTCCTCTGCAGCACCTTGCCAGCAAACCCTTCCTCCTCCTCACTGCCTCCACCTTCTGTTTCCTTTTGTTCCTCTGTTTGTTAAGTAATTAATCTCATCCTGCTGAGATGAAATTTTTCTATTAAAAGGAAAAAAAAAACAAAATACCAACCCAACTTCAGTCAAAACAACATTTGGGGGAGAGGAGGAGGGAGGGGGAGAGGAGTCCTCCTCACAGTTTGTTAATTGGTTCTTTCACCTGACAGTAGTTTGTGTCAATTAACTTGATACTCGGTGAAAGTGAAATTAATCCACCTGGGTCAAAAGCAGCTATTAATTTTTAATCAAAACAAAATGCTCACTCGACAGATTTGTAGCTCCACTTAGAATAAACAAGATACGCATGAGGTGGAATGTGCCACCAGGCTCCGCTCCACGGAGATGCTCCTGGGGATAATTTCTTTCTCTCCTGCAAAGGGCAGAGGTGAGGCAAGGCAGCTGCTAATGACATTCTTCTTCCAAAGAAGCCGTTTCCCAGTGTCTGTGTACCCTCATTCCTGTGTATGTCACCCCTGGAAATCAGAATCTTTCCTCAAGTTGATTTGGGTGCCCTCGGTGCGGCAGGGCTGTCACAGCAGCACCTGGGGAGGTACTTGGGTAGAACTGTTGTCCTATGGCTGTACCCTGCGGTACACCCAGACACAGTCCTACCCTGCCTTTGTCCCCAGGACACACTAAGACACCCTGGGCAGAGCCAAACTAAACCTTTAGTGCATCCCCAGAGAGCTTCTCTGTGGCCTTTGGGGAGACTCTTTTGTTAGTAAATGATGAACCCTCTTTCTGTATCTTCCATGAAAGGGATCATGGAGCAGAGAGCTGGCCCAGGACTTCTTCTGTCCTCTGCACTAGAACAATGAGGGCAAAAATCTCATAGAAATTCTTTATTTTTCAAAAAAACCCCAACCCAACGTTGTGTACCAGGTGGCTGGTTAGTCATCTAAGTCAGATTAATCTAAAAAGTAGTCAGAAGCAAAAAATTTGGATTCCAGCTTGCTTTTGTGTATGACATGCATTGGGATTAGGTACTGTTAGCAATGAACCGTGTCAGACCTCGCACTTACAAATTCTTTTATGGGGTTGAGCTGAAGGAAGTCCAGCTGAAATGAGACGTGAGGTACGTACAGAAAATCCGCCTTTAGAATCACTGAAGGGGGTTTAAAATCCCTTTTTACTCTCCTCCTTTCTTTCTCTTTCAGTCTCTCCCTCCTGAAAGATCTTTCTTTACTAGACTTTAAGGGAATAAAGTAGGAAAACCCCCACTTTGCTCCGTATGGAGTGTGTAACTGTGGCCCCAGGAGCTCTCGTAGTGCCCTGAAAAACAGATGGTTTGAGTTGGGCAGAAGGCAATGGAATGAGCCAGAGGTCCAAGGAGGGCTGTGGGGGGAGGCAGCTGGAGTCCTCCTGACACCCCTGTGTCGTGTGTGTCACAGGCGCCAGCAGAGAGAAGGGGGTGCTGAGGTACAGGGGCTAAGGCCAAAGGGTTTTTTTTTAAGAAAACCCAACTCTTGATGTGGAATTTTGTAGAAAGAATTCTCTGTGATGAGCCCCGCTGGGCCTAACTCTTCCCAGGGCTAGAGATGTCCATGTCCACCAAATTGTCCTGCAGGTGCAAGGTGCCAGGTGAATTAAAATGGGACATAGTGGGACAGCTAATTCACCTGCTGGTTGCATTTGGAGAAGCTGATTAATGTTCTCTAGCCAGCACAGCATCTCCCATCTCTTCTGGAGGCAATGGATGGAAGGTTAATAATAAACTGGGAATAAACTGTTCCTGGGAGAGTCTGGGAGGAAGTTCCCATTAGAACTCTGCAACTGATCCAGCGCGGTAGGAGCTGTGCGTGTGCTTTTTCTCTCCGAAGCAGTGGATCTCAGCACCGTGGTGCCTGGTGGAAGCAGCTCACTGGGAGGCCAGGAACTGCAATTAGCAGTGAGATCTTAAACGAGGAGGTGTAAGTTACAACATCTTACTCCCGTTGCAAGGCGGCTCACTGAGACACCCAGTCTCACGGCTCTTCTCTCTCTCTCATTACTTTGTAGACAATAAAAGCGAAATATAACCTGTTGGTTGTCAAGGTATTAAGCCTTAGGGGGGATTTTTTCCCCTCTTTTTTTTTCTTTCTTCCCAAATAATGTCATGTCTTGGGATTTTTAGACACTAATTGGATTTTTTATTTTTATTTTTTTTTATTATTGTGAATATTATTTTATGAGGTGGCTCTGTCTGCATACCTGAGTGCTGGGGGTGATTTCTACCTGCGCAACTTATTACCTGCTCGTGCTGTGAGTTGGCCAAATGAATCAGAGCAGTGCATCTGTCTGAAATGGTGTATTAATCCATGGTATGTAGTGCTCCTCGGTGCAGTGGTGGCGTGATCTAATACACAACACTGCTCTTTCATGTGTTTTTCTCTTTCCAGTTTTGTAATTAAAGTAAATCACAACCTATGCGCTGGAGTTAGTAGATATTTTTATTACACATGCCCAAAGACATAAAATGGTTGCTGGTTCTTCCTTCTCCTCCAGCTATGTCTGGTCCACTTAGCTGCCAGGATCGCTAGAGACTGAATAACCTGGATTACTGTTAGGATTGTAACAGGAAAGAATATATTCTTCAGCGACAGTGAGTGAAAAAGGAGTGACAGGCTCCTCCAACAGGCAATGTCTCGTATGCAGGGGATATTAACAGGCAACAGCGAGTCAGGGATGTAGTTCAGGCTGTGGAGGGGCTGTGTCTGTTACACATTAGAAGTAATAATAGTAGAACTACTACTAATAACAGCTTTATACAGGCAGACCAATTAGCTGGAACTTTCCACAGCCCTTGATGTTCTTGTGGAAGGTGCCACAATACCTGTGGTAGGCATAAACCGCCTGGCCCTAATTAACTTCTCGTTCCATGGAGGAGACTTTCAGCAGCACAGGAACAGGCTCAAGCTGGGATATCCCATGTGTGCTTCATCCGAAGGGGAACTGCCAAGTGCTGGGTTATGGGCACCGCTTCCTGGAGCATCCCTGGATCCGCTGCCCTTTCACATGCTTTCCAGGCACAGCGTGGTGAGAGAACGGTCCCAGCTGGTGTGTTTGTGTGGCACAAAAGGCAGGAAACCTCAGAGGGTGCCATGCTCCTTTCTCTGTGTTACTGGGCTTCAGCCATTCCTTGTTCTTACCTTTTTTTGTTCTGCTGATTTTGTTTTGTTTAGTTTTTTTCATTTTTAATCATTTCTGGAGCAAAGTGTGAGGTTGTTGAACAGGGTGATACTCTGACAAGTGGAAGCTTACATTGCTGATGATTTATCTGCATATCTTGTAAATAAGTAATCTTTCTTCCCCTTTCAAGGTGATGGGATTTAGTTGCAGAGAGATTACAGAGCTTATCTGAACTCACAGGGGAAGTTTGGTGTTCTGAGGCTTAAACCTTCATCATCAGAGATGTTACTTCCTCCTGTCTCTCCCTCGGCTTATAAGCGATAGCAAAGCTGTGCAACAGTGAGCACTCAAACCAGTAATAACTATCCACACAAGAAGTCTGTACCCCAATCTAGTGATATCTGTAATGACTTAGATACAGGGTATGGCTGGGGATTAATGACTAACTGGCATTAATGGGCCTCAGATCATCAACCGCTTCTCTGTTGGTCATTAATCCCCAGGAAGTAGTCTCTGCTGAAACTACTCTTGCTTAATTAAAACATGGTTGGCCAGTTGCAGCACAGCACTGTCTGTGGCTTTTGGGGGAATAAAAGGAATTAAATGTCTTTATGAACCTGTTAAGTCTGAGATGGGTCTTCTACCATTCACAGGACAGGTCCAGAGACCGTCTGCGTCCTCAGGGCAAGGATGGTGGGACTTTGGCTCTTCATCCTACCTCTTGGGCTTTTTTTGTGGCTCAGGACAACCCTCATTTTATTTGAAGTCAGATAATTCCACATTACCCAAAAGCCGCTGGGAAGGTCTAAGTGACAGCAAACTGTATTTTGTCAGAGATGGTAGAAGTGTATTTTGAAATGGAAAATACCAGTTTTAAGTCTACCTTCACCACCTCATTTGCCGTAGTGCAATAACATGGACTCTCCCCTTTCCCCACATATCGTGTTTATTCATTCCATTTTTCTTGCTAGTCTAGAGCCATAAAGGAAATACGTTTCACCTGTAGCTTTCTGAAAAGAGTAAAGGGGATTCAGCCCTTTCCTGGCTTGGATAAAGACTGTGTCCATGTGATCCTCCCTTACTCTTAAGACATGGAAAAAAGAACTCCTCCTTTACGTTTCAGAAGCCTTTAACCACTGTTCAAGTTGCAGTTTCAAGAAGATACTGAATCATTCCACCTCGACCAGGTCAGTAGCAATATTAATCATTCATCACATCCTCAAACAGCACAAGCCCAGTCCTGCATGTTAGAAATCTGACCCAAAGCCCAGGGACATCGTTCTGCAGTTTGCAGTGGGTTTGGATCAGGATTTAAGAGAACCTGGATACTGTGAATAAAGCTCCGTAGTTCCTACCGCTCTGCTGGGTATGAGGTTTGTGCTGTCTGTGGGATCTGTTGTAATTAAGATCACTCTTCCCAACCTCAGGCTGATCTTCTGGTTTAATGTAGTTTGACGGCCTAGGTATGTACTTCTCTGCTTTTCATTAGCCATGAATAATGTTTAATGCCAAAACAGGGTGGGGAGGACAAGCTTTTTCCACAGCCTTATGTGAAATACTTACCATTTAGACGTCTTTAGAATATACTACACACACATTCCACTTTTATAAGACCAATATAACACTTTCAAAAGTTTTATGAATTCCAGGATGTAACCAGAGTACTTGTTAGCCTGTTTTGAATAAGCCATAACGGCCTGGCCCCGGAGCTGCATAGTTAGCAAATCCCTGCTCTGTTTACGAGCAGTAGTTTTGACCAGGTCGTTGGGGATGGAGCGTGATCAGTCTCCACACAGTCTCTGCACCGGTACGTCTGCCCAGTTCAACCTAGTTAAAATTTTAGGAGCAGTAAATGGGGAGATCATGAGTATGAGGTGATATTTTAATCTATATTTCCAGGCTCCTTGAATCCTGCATCACCGGTTATTCTCTAAATGCTTTCCATAAGAGTACAGCCACACCGCTGCCAGGACAGCAACAAGTTGGAACCTGCATCGCATATCTATGGCAGGAGATTATGGAAAGGGATCACAGGACAGGCTCACGCTGCCTTCCACGCTGGCCTCTGCAAATACTGTGACACTGCTTGAAATTAGAATGGCATTTGAGAGCCGCACATACGATGCTGGCAACTTCTCTTGCGAGGCACACAAGTATTTTGGAGTTTTATTTAAAGATCTGTAAGCATCAAGGAAAAAGAAATATGTAGAGGTTGAGTGAAAGGTTGACCCTTTTCTGTGTAAACCATGAGTCAGGACAAGGTAGCCAAGATTCTTTGCTTTATTTTGTGCATCTCACACTCTTGTTGGAGGAACTGCACAACTTTATGCATTTTTCATTTGTAAGTTTGATTGGGGTGATGGTGTGCAACACCCTGTCACTGTAGAATGAGGAGGTATGTTTAAAATCCTAGTTGCTTTTCAGGAAATATTTAGCAATTTTATCAAAATCCTTAAAACTAAACTTTTTCTGTTGAAAATTGCCTCGTGCTGTAACTTCTTCCCCGAGAATTTGAGTCCATTATCGAATCAGAATATTAAGCAGTTAGTAGATATGAATTTAATGACTGTGATATTACTTTCAATTTTTTAATTAAAAGGACTGGTAGCAGATGCTGCAGTGCAGGATTTCACAAGATGTTCACTGCTCTTGAGTAGCATCCAAGTTCTAGTCTTTAAACTGAAGTACGGTGCTTTTGTCTTGTAAGGGCAGCTGTGTCATATGAGTGAAGCTCTTTCAGCGTAGGGGCCAGCGAAGAATCTAAGCAGCACTTGCATGTTCTTTCCACCAAAGTTCAGAGTTTGAATCTGTATTTAACTGATGTGCAGGCTGTAGCTCTTGCTGTGGCATTGAGGAGAAATCCGTCCAAATAGGAACAGTCCATAAAGGGCTTGTTGACAACTTTATTCCGTTCCATCTCCTGACTGTGGAACAGTCTTTCTTTCACTCATTTCTTTCATGTCTCATTAGCCATGTCTTCATTACAGTTAGGAGGAAGAAATTCAATAATACTTTGCTGTGAGATAATCAAGTCTTTGGACATTTTTGTTTTCTCACTTGGGAAGTGTGGCATTAAGGGTGTTAGATGGGAATCTGAGTCCTCTTCTCCCAGACGCTTTCTTACCTGTTACTAATATTGCTGGAGACTCTTCTTGGCCATGCTTTCCTCCAGCTGAGAGAGGTACATCCTGTAGCAATTTGATCATTTCTGTAGAGCAACTGGAGACTCGCAGTCTGAGGCTTTGATTGATTCCTGGTATTTGAGGTGGGCTGCAATCACGAGTCAAGAACCAACTGAGAAGTGGTTGATCTGGTTATCAGTGCATTGGCCGCTCTCTGTAGTTCATGTTTAGGAGCAGTGAACTGTAATAATGTCCCCTGCAGATCACAAGGCCCCCGGATTGTTAGAGTCAGATCTATATTTGACCAGCTAGAGCACTGTGTCCCAGCTAACAATAGAAAGCATTTTGTTTAATCCATTTATATTGATGTAGCCAGAAGAATAAAGCGTCTACAAGTACCCTGAGATTATTTGATATTCCAGGAGCAGTCTCTTCCACAAAGTTATTTATGTTTCAGTCACACAGAAGTGGATCCTGACTGTGAGACAGAATTCTGTTACCCAGAACAATATCTAAATTCCTAGTGAAGGAGATTCTGGTTTTTGCAAGCCCTTTGGGATGAGTTCTGTAACAACTTTAGATTGGCTATAGCAGAATAGGACTAGAGACTCAAGCACTGCCAATACTAATCAATGTAAAAGTGGTGTTTTCTTTTTTCGTTTCTCTTTTAAAAACTATATAATCAACAGCTCCTTGCATTAAACTCTCTGATCTGAGAAAATCTGTGTAGATTTTTAATATGTCTCAACTTCAGCGTTGACAGCACATTATGATGTGGTATTTTATTCACTGATGTACTAGTTTTTTCTTTATCATTTCCTCAACAATGATACCAACCTGTTATAACAATGACAAGAAAAGCAGAAATAAAAAAGAAATCTCCTAAAAATGTCTTCAGATCAAATTAAAAGGGTAGGCATTAACTGTGGAAGATAAAGAATGTTTCCTCTTCGAATACTAGGTGTGTGGGACATGTCAGCTTTTTGTTCAGTTTGTGAAACAGCCAATGTCATGGGAGTCCTTATTCATAGCCAGGTTCATGGGTCCAACCACAGCATAAAGAATAAATAGTAGAAGTAGTGTGGCATTTAGGATATAAGTAGCTGTCATGTGTGCTCCGGCTGATCTCTCAACCTTCAGAGAGTGCCATTTGGGTTAGTTTTAGTTTAAAGGCAGAGATGCACATGTGACGTTTCTTATAATATTCAAGAATCTCATGCTTCTGTTGTTATCCTTAAAAACAAATGGGAAATCAGATCTAAGTGGGAAAACAATAATTTGTATTTGATTGGGAGTTTCCTTTTAAATAACTGCATTTCATTCCTAGACATTCCTTTGGCATAGTTTGGTAAAGGTAAGGAATTTACATCAGGGCTCCTAATCTGCATCACTCACCTTTCCTCCCTGAGAAACCCTCCAAATATAGAATCAAAAGCCCCAAACCCTTTCCTCTGTAGCTCCCAGTGTCCAAAAAGAAAACAATTGTGTCTTAAGGAATGAGATCCTAAAAGAAAACAGTGCAATAACTCTTCCCTAACTCAGATCACTTCTTCAGCCACTATTAATTACTCATATAAAAACCAATTTTAAGTGGATTCTTCAAGGTTAAATTCCCCCGAAGCCTGTGGACTGCTGCCAGGGGCTATGAACCCTTCATGCAGGTCACCCGGTATCTGAATCTTCTGTTGCAAATCACTGCTCTCCCCATTACTTCTTTGGCATGTACCTGATTCGGTTGACATTTCCATAATTAATTTATAACAGCAATAACCCTGAGATAAGCCTATTTATAGATTTGTGCAAGCTGTATAAGACTATAGATAAAATCTTGGTTCATTAACATATTTAAAGTACTTGGGAGACTTTTGCCTGATAGTGTAGTTGGTGTGATTATCAAATTATACAACGAAAAGCTCAAGTGTTTAATGTGCATTCAGTGCCTATAAGATGGTTTCCACTTGAGATCACAAGGGTAATTCAGGGTACAGAAACGCCGTCCTGTCTGTTGACCCAGGCAGGTCTGTGTGCTGCAGGGTGTTGTGTGGCTCGGGAAGGCGCTTTCTCCTTCTCAGGTATTCCCTTTCAGTGAATTTATGAATTCTCTGCAGTTATTTTGCTCCTTCTGTCATTGACATCAGTGCAAAGTCAAGGGTAAAATAGTGCCAAATCAGAAATATACCCATTCAGCTCTCCCAAGTGTAAAAGTTATTTTATGGTGTGCATGCAAGAAAGAATTTGATTGTATGCATTTTATCTCTAAATCATCTACGATATCTAATGGGTTTTTTTTGTAGCACAGAATAGGATTGTCTTTCCAAAAGTCACAGACAATCTGCATATGAAAGAAGGGCTTATCTCTGTCTTCAGTGTGCATGTAGGAACTTCCAAGAGTCCCCAAGTAGCCTGAATTAGACAGAACAGGCTGTGGCGACCATACGGGAATTACAGGCAGTGGAAACACACTCAGTTTGTGAGTTAAGAAAGAACAGAGAGGGCAAAATAAGTGACATGAGTGTTGTCTTTTTAAAAATACGGCACAATTTCTGTCATGGCTCAATATTGGAGTACGCCTTCATGAGTTCTTCCTGACAAAGACGTTCCTAAGGTATTTTATCTCAAATAAAAGTCTTGCAAGAAGACTTTGGTTTCCCAAGAGGCTGTTCTGAAATGGATGTAAGAGCCCTGTGTGTCTTCCTGGGTGAGGAACAGGCTGGTGCCTCCTGACTGGTTGCGCTCGATGCTGCTGATGCTGTAAGATGCGCTCTCGGTGATGGATGGAGAGTCATCTTTTGTCCATCTGCACAGGTAATTGCAAATCTGCAGTTGGCTGTGCGGCGGAGTTGTGCTTGTTACAGGCCTTAAGATATTTAATTTGTAAACACTTAATAAAGCATAGCCTACAGTAGCTTGGCTAGTCTTATCTGTCAACCAAATCAAAATCAATATGTCCCTGGGGTATAAACTATGATTGTCTGGGCTGCGGAGTCTAATAGGATTAAGTGTTTGGGACCCTATCTAACATTACAGTCCACAGTCCTAGTTAGAGAAAGTTAAAGACCATCTTGCCACTGTAGCAGGCATGATTGCTTAGGGGTCTGAAAAATCATTAAAGCTTGTCCTCTTAAACGTTGATTGTTCCCTAGTGATTTATTGACAAAACACAAAAAGTGCTCTATACTGCACTCTAATTATATGTATGAGGCTAGGAAATCTCATGGGAAATTAAATAAAATTTACAGCTTGATGGTTTTATGCTCTTGGGAGACATACCTTCTTAATAAGATCTTATAGCTGGGAATATTTATGAGGTTAAAATCTGTGGGCTTGAGCAAAGACCTAACCTTCTCAAAAGGAGGGGCCTTTGGTTTTTTTTTCTTTCAGTAAATAATTGTGATGAAAAGCAAGGTATGCAAAAATTATAATAAGGGGATGTAGTGTGAATTACCAAGTCGTTATGTTCAGGACCTGTCGATAGGTGGTACTTCAGAGGCAGAGGATGAAACGGGGCGGCCGCAGGCCCTTCCTGACGGGATGGAATTGGTGCTTGTCCCTTTGCAGTCAGTCGTCCGTGGCCACGGGAGCCCACTCCGAAGCTGTGAAGACAACTAACTGTGGGCAGGCCAGGGCTTTCTGCCTGGGACAGTTGTGGCAGTGATTTATAGATGTGTACATATACACTGCTAGGTGTATTTTTCTCCTGTGATTAAAATAAATCCAAATACAGCGACTCCAGATTTGCTACACCCAAACATACAGATCTGCATCCTACGCCTTTCTTAATGAAACTTGGGGGCCCAAAGCCCTTGGCACATGTAAAATACCATCTTGGTGTTTGGAAACGGTCAGGTATTTCTTGTGATCACTTATATTATTGGACATTTTATTTTAAATTGTTACTTTGAATCCCAGTGGGACTGAGTGAGAGGAGGACATCAGTATGGCGATAACAGAGTCCCCAAATTCCCTCATATGAGGGTACTAAATTTGTCCAGATTTAGCTATATAAATAAAAGAAACGTGTCCTTTTCTCACGTGCTAGAGCAATTAAGGGATAACACAATTAGAATCAAAGGTGGTAACAAAATTGGTCAAAAATCCCTCGTGAGGTGTTGGGTCTTTTATTAAGTGGGACCCTTTGGAAGTTGGCCTAGTAGTAAAAATAAGAATGCTTTTCTGGTGATTCTTCAATGTAAGGGATAATTAATACAAAGGACAATTCTCTCTAGGCCCTGAAGCAGTTTTTGATTAAGGCGCTTAACTGGGGCGTTGGAGAATTAGGTGCACCACTTGATTTTGATGTAGAGCAGCTTTGTGACGTTGGGCAAAGAATCGCATCTCTCCGTGCCTCAGTTTCCATTTATAGATAGGATTGTGATTCTTTATCTCTCTTTTCTGTTCCTTGCTCCATTCTGTTTGAGGCAAGGACGAGCTGCCAGGCTCCAGCACGCTGGGGCTCAGCAGGGGACTCTCTCTGTTATTGTTGTCACAGCCACAACATGGGGGTTATCCTTTATCTCTGTAACTTTGGGACATGCACACTGATAACTCTCACCAACTTCTCCCTGTCGTCATCCTCCTCTTGTTCCACAATGGAAATGGGAACAGCTTAATTAGAAGATGTTTGACAGGGATCCGTGAAGAAAAGATGCACGCTCCCACGGTTGCACGAGTTGGTTGTGATGCTGTTGCTGTTGCTATATTAAAAAAAAAGTAAAAAACTCTTTCCTGATGCCTTTTAGTTGAAAAGGCAAGGGGAGGACAGAGAGGGGAGAGGAAGCGTGTCCCCTCCCCTCCTGTCTGAGAGTTGGTGCCGGGGAATCCATGCCCTGGCCTTTGCTTTCTCATCTCACTTCACCAGTGCAAATCACAGGTAGCGCCATTAAAATGTATGAAAATAACTTAGATGCAAAATACCTTGCCATTAGATGTAAAGAGAATAAGCCTCTGTATGTTAGCTACTCCTTCTCCCCAATCTTTCTAAATTCAGCAGGGCATGTGAGTCAGATTTGTGTTCCTGTAAGGCTGCCTTTTCACATAATATTTCCAATCATTTCTCTAGCAGACTTGCCTAATTTTTTATCCCCCCCATCCCCGGCTCCTCCTCCCCACATCCACACACCTTATTTTTGCCCTTCTGCACACAATGAAAGGTCTGATCAGTTCAGAGAGAGCTCAGGAAGCCTGTGCCTGGGATGAAGGAGAAATTTATTAGTGAAAGACAAGACTCCCTGATAATCAGGGAGTATTGAAATCCCTGATTTAATTTGAATATGGTACGGAGCATGTCTCTTCCTGCCTTCATTACTGGAAAGTCTGTGCCTGATAATGTGTCTTTTTACTTAAGGATATTATGCCAGGGAAAAAATGCTTGATGGGCCACTCTAGCAGAGGTGAAAAGGTTTTGGTATGTTTTAATAAAGATGGATATCACTAAGAATGTTTGAAATATGTGGAAGTAAGATTTGTTACAAGTTACAAATCAAAGCCTAAAAATGTCACTTATCTCCTAATGATACTTCTACACAGATTATTAATTTCATTTTAGGAGACCAATGAATGTTACATTTTTATGACATTGATTAAATGTCTCACTGCCGTCCCCCCCATCCATCCTTTTCATTTTCAAAAATCCATATCCGACTTTAACAAAACCCAGCTCATAAATTTGTGTTTTACTGCTCACCAAAGCAGAGTTGGATAGCAATCCGCCTGCTAACTTTGGATTTGCACTCCTCTTATCTCAAAGAATCACTGGCCTGGCTTTCTCTCTTTTTTTTTTCTTTTTCTTCCTGTACGAACAGTATTTCAGATGTGAAACATGTTTTTCAATATTTGCTCACTATCTAACATCTAGAAATGTGTTTAGGTGCAGACAGCACGGCTGCCAGCTCCACCAGGACATTCGGAAGGGGGCACAGGGGGTGCTGCTAGGTGGGTGACTGGAGGAAAAGCTCTTGCTGAGAAAGGTTAAGGATGCTCCTGCATGTCCCCATGGGAGCTGCAGCTTCAGCCCCCGGGGGGCAGGTGGGATGCAGCCTGCAAGAGAAACCAGTGTGGAAAAATCCCTCCCTTCTCTGATTGATGTCCCTCTTTCCTCTCTGTGCCTTGGTTGATGTTTAGGCAAATTCTCAGCCTGGAGAAGAGAAGACTCCAGGGAGACCTTATTGCAGCATTCCAGGATCTGAAGGGAGCTCCAGGAGAGCTGGAGAGGGACTCTTAGGTCAGGAAGTGCAGTGACAGGACAAGGGGGAATGGTTTTAAATTGGAAGAGGGGAGATTTAGATTAGATAACAGGAAGAAATTCTTTGGTGTGAGGGTGGTGAGGCACTGGAAGAGGTTGCCCAGAGAAGCTGTGGCTGCCCCATCCCTGGAGGGGTTCAAGGCCAGGCTGGATGGGGCTTGGAGCAACCTGGTGTGGTGGGAGGTGTCCCTGCCCAGGGCAGGGGGGTTGGAGCTGAATGATTTTTAAGGTCCCTTCCAACTTAAACCATTCTATGATTCTATGAAATTCCATAAGGTGCCAGACATATAAAGACATTACATTTTTGTTCTCCTGCAGACTTACTCTCGTAATGGCATTTGGAGTTGGGTGGAGGAAAGGGACAGAAATGTCCCGTCCCCTCTCCCGCCTACGTGACAACTCTACTGCTGGCCTTGCCACTGCCCCGTTTGTAGTCTTATGATCTCAGATGGCTAAGAAAAATGACAAAGAAAGCAAGTTAAACTCAGCTCCAGTGAGAAGAGGGAGCCTTCATCTTAACTGTCCCTAACTTGCAGTGCACCATAGGATTTCCTATCTCAAACACTGTTGCGCCGCTGGGAGCAAAGTCAAATTAGCAACAGTTCCCATCCAATACACAATGTCTAAAGAGAGCACCAAAGAGTGTCTAATTGGTATTGATTTTAACCTGCTTGTCTTAAATGTTGCTTTTCCCTCTGAAATCAGTAACTCGGTGTCCCTTGGTGCTGAGCCCTCTCTCCGTGCATTGGGTCTGGGGCTGCTGCAGCCAGGGCTGGAGGGGGGCTGGGGGTTGTCTCATGAGGTTTCACTGTCTGGTTTTCTTAGGGTGCTGTCTTCATTAGATATGATCAGCTTTGGGCGTGCTAGATACCTTGGTGGCTGCTGTGAAAGGACCAGCCAGAGTGCCAGGTCCTAGAACTGGACTCAGACAAGTTTGACCGGTTCACCTCCCCAGTAGTTATCACCCTTTGAGATGCTGCCTCTAGAGACAGCTCAAATAATCTGAAGGGGTCGGTGCTAAGCCTTGTGAACCCACAGCCTGATGATAGGAAAAGGCCAAGCGTGAGCCCTGTGGCCAGCAAGGTCCTCGGGGCTGTCCCGATGTCCCCAGCCTGGTGCTGGCAGTGCCGCTGGGGAGAGGCTCTGTGCCCACGGGGAGGACGGGGCAGCGCTCGCCGTCTCCATGGTCGCTCTTCCCCTCCTCCTCCTTCCCTCGCGTCGCACGCTCAGACACATGGGACGTTTCATAAAGAAAAAATATGGCATGTTTACAGAGAGAAATTTCAAGAAGTGTTAATTTAATATGCTAAAGTGTTCCCTTCAGCATTTTACCTTTGTTGTTGTTTTCACAAAACAGCCAAGACTAAATAATGAGCCCAGAGCTGTGCCCTTTGGTAGTGTGATACCTCATTACCCACGAGCGGCCTCCATCTGCCCTCATGGCTGCACAGGGAGCCATTACGATTATGATGGAAATCTCAGAAGCCATTACCAAGATGCAACAGAGGGCCTACTGCAGACAGCCTAATGGACTAATTTGTAATTGGGAGAGGGAAATGACTTAGCGAGCCCGGGCTTGGTTTTGATGAGTGTGGAAGTGCGCATGCTAAATGTGATAAATGAACAGGAATGCTTGTTTGCGCGGTGGGTTTTACAAGGCCCTCAATCTCTCCTGGGGATTGGAGGCGTGCTGACAAGTCTTGAGAAGCGAGGAGGAAAGGGCTCAGGGGAGGCGAGGAAGATGCAAAGAGAGTAGCTAAGGATAAATCGGTGAGGAAAACTAATGGCAATAAAAACCCAAGGAAATGGCTGTCTCTGCCAGGAAAGCAGTAATTAGGATGCTTTTTGCGTGCATATCTTTAGGCATTAAAATCGAAAATGAGAGTGCGCCATGGCATTTGCTAAGTTAAGAAAAGAAGAAAAGAAAACCCCACATAGAATAAAAGGCAAGCAGTGTTTTAAAACTGCAACTTCTATCAAAAAGTAGAGCCTGGCTTGTGATCGAGCCCATTTGTTCGGTGCAGAGCCAGGGGTGTGACAGATCACACCAGGGGTGTGACAGGTGACAGGATTCCTCGGCTGAAGATCATTCCCAAAACTGAGAAAACCATAAGAGAGAGGTTTGGCTGCTGCTGTCCCCCAGTGAAACGTCCTGCAGTGCCTCTGTGGCAGCAGTGTTGCCCTTGGAACATCCAGAGTTAGAGAGAGGTCCAGGCATTGCTGTCCCTGAGGAGGTGATGGAATCCATCCCTCTCCTGGCATCGTCAGGGTCTGACTGTGGGTTGTGCCTGAGCTCTGTGGAGACCAAGGTTGTGTTGGTTTGAGGTTTGGAATCTGTGGAAGGCATCCTGGAAATACATCTCCCTGGGTTTCCCCTCAGATATGGGTTTTGGCTGGAAGAACCTTTGGGGTTTTAGTGCTCGATGTGTTACAGTTCTGCCACGCAATGGTGCGTGCATTGCCTTGAGTTTCACGTAGGACCTCTAACTCCTAAAGATCACCTCGAATATCACACGTACATGGACTCTGAGTGCATCTGGCCCAGGCGTTTGGTTTCCTTCAGTGGCTTCAGTTTGTACCCAGCCAGGATTCACGCCAGTCGCTCTTTAAGTTTGCTCTTAGGTGAATTTTCTAAGGCTTTTTGGCACCTTATCCCATGATTAGAGTTCGTTTCTCTCTGTTTTAACATCCTTAGCCTATTTGAGGCATATAGTAGGGGAGAGTGGGGTGAGCACCTGTGCTTGGCAGTGCTTTGAGAGCCTGGTACTCCTTTTCTTCCCAGGGGAGGGCCGTTAAGTCTTTACAAATCACCACCATCGTTTGAAAATACGTAACGTGCATAGGTAACCAAAGAAAATGCAAAGGGAAAGTTGATAGACAAGAAACATCCAGTAAAGAAACGTACATGGTGGAAATACCCTACGTCAAGTCCAACAATATGATTTTATTTGTTGTTATTCAGCTGCTGAGAGAAGTCCCAGAATCCCTCTGGCTGGACATTGCAGTTCATCTGCTGAATACATTACAAGAACTTCTGCATTTTTAGTCAAATGTCATGAGATATTTTTTTTTCCTTTCCTTTCTCTTCTGTTTTCTCCCAGAGAACATGTAATGTAACGTTATTGCTAGACAAGGAATCATTTATGGCATAAAGTTGCCTTGCTTTAAGACACTAAAGGTACAAACCGCTATCCGTTATGAGCTATAGGCTTCTTCACTTTACATACATTTATCATATTGAAGGGCAGATAATGGGCTGCCATTGTTCCTGGCACGGAGAATATAAATAAAGCGAGCTGCCACTCAGCGGGCCAAATATATGTATTTGTTTGGTTGGTTTTCATTCTTGTTTGCAGACTAAATAGGATGTAATGAGGGAAAACAAGAGCAGAACTTTTGTTCCAGCCTGTAAATACCAGGGTTGTCTCATGGAGTGAAGTGGGGGGTTCTGACCGTTTGCGTTTGTGGCCGATTGCTCCTGTCGTGTGGTTTGCGGAGGGTGGCAGCCTGGCTCTCCAGAGCGCTGGTCGTGACTTTCTGACCCTAAGCAAATCATTTAATCTCCGAATATCTCTTGACAGAGTTTACAGTTCCATCTGTAAATAGGGCATGTTAACATTGTCCTGCTGGGAAGTCTGTTGTGAGGCTTAAATTCATCAATATTTGTGAAAGGCTTTGAGCTGCCATATAAATACAAGTCATGAATATACCTTATCTAAAAATCTGTTTAGGTTCAATCTTAACATAGATGTGTTCTAGATAACTTTGTTCTGTCGTGAACAATCTTAAAAAAAATAATTTCCAAAAGAGTTTCTGTAAAAGTCTGCTAATATTGAGTGCATCTTAAAAAGAAAATTTAAATCCCCTTGATGTTTTGACTGCTCTCTTAAATGGGGAATGTTGTTCTGCAATAATTCCTACCAGATCTGTGGATACACAGTCCCTTGCTTTTGTATTAACCAGAGTGTGATGCGGAATGTACACCAGCTTCAGGGGTATTTTTGCTGGCCTGATGCAAGCTGCAAGAGGACAAATGATGTAATTTGGTTTTGAAGACCAAAGACAAAGAAATTTCATTCTTCACCACTGTGCTCTGTTTTAAACGGTGGGATGTTGTACTTGGATAACACCACAGAGATGGAGCCTTTAGGTAACAATAATGGAAACTTACTCTCTCTGTGTGCTTTCCCTGTAACTCTTGGCACTTCTTCCTTGTCCCCACCTCACCCTGGCTTTTCTTCTCATCAGTCAGCCTAGAGTCTGCAAGTGCCTGCTGCTGGCTTGAGTATGGGGTGCAGGGTTCATAAAAGCCATATTAGTGGGGCCCTTATCTATAACGTCCTCGGTGCATAAAACCACCTCCTTAATGCTCTGGCTATACTGTGCCTAATACAACAAACCTCTGATGAATATCAAAAAGTAATGTTAAAAATAAAAATGGGAAGTAGGTGGTTGATCAAAATACATACATGGAACCTGAAAGTCAGAGGTGGACAGTGGTATTTGACCTCGTAATTGAATTACTTGTAAGTACATGTGGATATATTAGTGCCTATACTGTCTGCAAAAACTCAAGAGTGTGCAAGAAAATAACATTGATGCGAGTTAACTTGTAGTCATTGGGTGGATATGTTCAACTGGAACTTCCAGACACAAGGGCTGTCTTTTGAGAGCTCTGAGGACATCGTGTGTATGGGAAGAACCCTCGGGCGCACCCTTCACTCCTCCATCACTTAATTTTTCCATTTCTTGTGCTTTCCCTCTTCCCCATCCTCTAGAAGAGGCTTCCAGCCAGCAGTGAGCTAGAACTGCTCTGCGGCTGATGCATGGCCAACTGTTCCCATCTCTCTCCCAACAAGTGGAAACGGGGCACAGTCCCCCATGGTTCTTCATTCAGTGTAAATCTACAAAATCCTCATGAGCTTAATGGTACTGTATTGATTTATACCAAAGAAGAAATGAGTCGTTGCTGGAGACTACACAAAAGCATGAAAACATTGTTTTTACTAGTGTCTTGTTTGCATGTGGGTTTGTTAGCATTTTCCCCATTCCCTTTAGTTCTGCCTTTTAGTCCAAGTGTCTCTCCAAGCCCCTTGTTGATGGTGATGGGGAGATTTATCTTGGCCTGTTTCCACGGTGACACCTAAGAAAGTCATTTCCAGGTACTGACCTATCCTGTATTATTTCATATGTGTGAAACATCAACATTTTTACTCCTTTGGTGTTTTCTCAGAACACAGAGCTACCTAAATGGTTGGAGTCTTCAATAAATAGATGTGTGTGAGTGCTGGTTTTATTGGGAAGATGCCGGTGTGGTAACAAAAGCATCACAGCTGTACACGGCACCTGGGAGCGAGTGAGGGAGAAGGAAAAGAGCTGTGCAGCATAAAGCTGTTTTTTTCTCTCATAAATAACTGGCTGAAAAAATAACTTGGTGAAATATAAAAGTGTGACAGTGCAAGTGTGTATGTGTGTGAAGAGGTGTGTGTGAGTGGTGGTAGGGCTGTCAGAAAACTGGCTTTGAGACCTAATTGCTAAAATACTCAGAGTGGGGAGGTTGTGGTTCATTCCCAGTTCTGCTTACTGGGCCCCAGATTGTGGCTGGAGCAGCAAACTGTGTGTGAGGAGCAAGGGGCTGTGAGGCTGAGGCTGAAGGGCAGCACCGGCACCAGTGGCCGGGGAGGAAGAGCTGCTGGGTGACCTGGAGATGATGGGGCTCTCCTGATGGGGTGCCAGTGGGGAGCCTGGCCAGGGGAGAGGACTTATGGCAGCATCAAAGTGACTTTTGGAGAGAGGGCTGGCCAAACGGCTGTGTGTCTTCAGTGAACGGGCTGAAAGGGTGACACGGAGAGGAGGTCTGTCCTGCAGGTGTCTTGCGGGCAAAGGAGGAACGCACTAAGGGAAGGAATATACATTTTTAATGACTGCAAATGGGATAAATCTCAGTGTTCTGTCTTTTTTGTGAGATAGCAACTCATTCCCTGATGCTGGGGCATTTCTTCCACAGAGAAATAACGACAGGAGAACTTGGATTGTTAGCATGCTTTCCTGAGTTAGTGTGTTCTAGAGTTGTTTTCCACATTGCGATCTGTTCTCGTTGCAGTTAATAGCTTCAGATATGGATTGCAAACCCCAAAGTTTTGTGGTATATACCGAATGTAGGTGATATGCATATATTTTCCTTTTTTACTTTCTTAGACATTTTGGTCCATCCAGGAATTGGAAAAGCAGGCGGTTCCTCTAAAAGAGAAGGGGAAATGTGAGGTGTGTAGGAGAGGGAGGGCCTGATTTTAAGTGCTAGTCAACTGCAACCACTGATAATCTGGAGCCTGTTCAAACCCATTTAGGGAACTGTTGAATTTTTAAGTGCCTTTTGATTCTCTCTTTCATTTATTTTAACTGATCTGCAGGGATTAGGAGCTTGGTAGGGGAACACCATAATGCTTGCCAAAATGTGTGAATAATTAGAACGCCAACGATGTGTGCCAGATAGGAGGGGAGTATTCACACTTCTGATTAGATTCACTGAAATACTGTTGTAAATCATGGCTGCCAAGGTAACTTAGAGCTGGGTGAAGTTTCTGCTGCCACGGGAGCCAGCTGCGGTGCGGCGGAGAGTCTGTCTGCCTCCAGCCGTAGGTGGGGACGTTTTGAGTAGATGATTTATTTTGCTGTGAAGGAGGAAGGGCAGCGGCGGGGAGGTGTGGTGGCACACGGGTTGTGCAAACAAGCTTTGGATGCTGCCACCTATATGCTTACTGCTGGAAGTCAGGCGAGTAGAGGACACGTGGCGGTTCAGAATCTCTAGGTTCACCATGTCCTGGCAATCCTTGCACTTCTCAGACCAGACTTATGTCAATAATAGGCACGATGGCTTAGGAAATAAAAAAAAAAAAAAAAGTGATACAGGGTTTATCTGGCACACTTTTTCCTATTCCATAACCCTCAGGGGGGTTCCTTACAGAAGAATAACCCCTCCCTGATGCTCTGCAGGGCTCCTGCAGCACTTCTCCGCACTCTTGCCATCCTGGTCCTCCCCCCTGCTCACCCAGGGGCTTCCCGGAGCGGCTGGTGGCCACCAGAATGCAACACTCAGCAGGGATTTTACAGGCAGATTATATTATGTATTCAGAAAGCTGATAAAACTCCCAGATACCATCTTTTAAGTAAAAGTATACGTAACTTGTTAGTAATTGTGCCGTTCCTTTCACATGATCCCATTTCCACACATTTGGTCCCAAAGGCAACATGCATCAGTGTCAAAAGGAGAAAATGGGAGTCTCTGTTCTCAAACAAGGGGCTGAGTGAGTGCTAGAGCTCACTGGAGCATTAAATCACACCCGCACACACTTCAGCTTGCCCCTGTGATCTTAACAAGTGCTGCGCTTGCCAAGGAGGGGAAGCACACCTCGGAGTTAGCGGGTAGAAATTCCGTGGGAAGGCAGCATGCCCAGGAGAGTGGTTCATACAGTCCTGAGGAGCTCCAGCTGCTGTGTTACCCTCAGACATTCTGATCTGGGAGAGATTGCAGGGCATGTCTATGCTGGGAGGGTGATATCTGCTGAGTCTTCAGTAACCTCCAGCAGTGCTGTGTCCCGAGCTCCAGGCCAAAATAGAATCA
>VXBW01007872.1:410186-421751 GCA_013400375.1 Thinocorus orbignyianus | reverse complement strand
GGGGTGGGGTTCTCTGCGCAACCTGTTCCAGGGCCTCACCACCCTCACAGCCATAATTTTTTCCCCACATCTTATCTCAATCTCCCCTCTTTCAGTTTCAAACCCTTCCTCTCATCCTGTGGCTCCTCTGCCTGATCAAATGTCCCTCCCCAGCTTTCCTGGAGCCCTTTTAGGGACTGGAAGGGGCTTTAGGGTCTACCCGGAGCCTTCTCTTCTCCAGGCTGAATCCCCCCAACTCTCTCAGCCTGTCCTCACAGCAGAGGGGCTCCAGCAGACACATCCCAGATCTTGCTTCTTGCTCTTCTTTGGCCTGTTACCTGTGTGAGGACACATAAAGTTCAGGAGCAGCAGAAGAAAACTCATGTTTCCCACTTCCCTGACATCTCCGATGTCTTCCTTCGTCAGGTCTGTAAATAAAGGGGAGCCCGGAGGCAGAGGCTTTGAGTCCATAGGGCTTTTCTAGAATTGCAGAGTACAGTATGGATGGGGTGGGTGTAGGTTGCAGGGGGTGGAATAGATGTTTTAGGGGCAACCTTAGCATGGATCCACATAGAATTTTCTTCTTTTCCTTAATACACTCTAAAACTCTTCATACAGCTGCCATAGCTCTGTCCAGAAGTGTAATAGCAGAAGGTACTGTAGAGTCAGGGCGTTGCACACGGTAAAGGAGAGTGCAAAAATCTGATGACTGTGTCATGAGTTAGGGACTTACAGGAGAGTGTTGGCAAGATTTGATTGAAAGGAGAGGAACTTTGTGTTGCTGTTTCAATGATTTGGAATTTTGCCTCCCTTTGCTATGATACTTTTTTTTCTTTTGCTTTTAAATTATCACTCTTTAACCACAGTCACTTTTACTCATGCCATTTTCCTGGTTTAGTATGCCATTTTCATGTTTTTCCTCTTAATTTCCCCTTTTTTAAATGGATTGCTTCAAAATGAAAAGTTTGAAGCTAATAACATTAATTCAAATCTATATCCATCTTTCAAAAAGTCTAGAGAGATAGCAAGGAAAAAAAGCCCCTTCTTAGAATAAGAAATGTTTGTTATTGTGGTGTTTGCAGCAGCTGATGTAGCACGTGTGAATAGAGCACGGTTTCTTCTGCTGCAGTAACAGCTTTGCGGACGAGTGCCTTGCTGTCCAGAGATGCCCTTGTTTCTCTCCTCTGTGAGGTGGAACCCCCCTTTGAAGTGAAAGAGCGATTCAGAGTACAGGGGTAAAGGATCATGAAACAGGACATGACAGAGGGTGGGTTGTAATCCAAATGGAATGGAGAAAATGAGCAGCTCGTGAGGGATATAAAGAGAGGGGAGAGACACATCAAAATCACCTAACCATCTCTGATGTCTTTAGAAATGGGGAGAGACAGAAGAAATAATACATATGACTCCCTTTAAATCATAAAAACTGTTTTTCACAACTCAGTGGAGGTATGAAGGAGATTTCTGTGGAAGGCTGTGATCCTTGGAAAGTCCCTGTGAATCACTCAGTGCAAATTAACATTTGGCAAGGGGGAGAAAAAAACACCTTCAGCGTTACTTGGCCTTTAAACTATGTAGACAACTTCCTTGTACAATGAAAGTGTTCCTCTGGAAAAGGTCGCGATCAATAGTTGGCATCTTTGGAGCCATGTCCCCTCTCCTTTGTGTCTCAGGTACCCAGTTTCACCTGTCAAAACCAGTTTAACAGATTGCGGTTTGTCTTGCTGTTGGAAGTCAAGAGAGTCTTTGCTGTCCTTTGTCTTTCCAACCCTTCCACCCCAGCTGCAGGTGCTGAGTGGCCCGTGAGTGTTTGTGACAGCTCACAAATAGCTGGAACTGGCACACAGAAGTATTTGGATCAGTTCAAATTCTGTATCCAGCCATCTGACTTGATGGGGGGAAACTGCTGAGAGATTTTCTTGCTTGACTTCCTGCCTTGATGTTTCCATCAAAAGGAACTCTTCTTGGTAGAAGTCGGTCTCAGGACATTATTTTTCCTTTGTGGATCTAACAGCTTGAGTGTTATCAGAGTAGGGAGGATAAGAAGAAATTCTGCTGATCGACGGGTTAGTGGTAGGTGCCTTTGGATCATGCCTTCTTCCAGTAGTCCTTGAGAGAATACTGGGCTAGGTGGACGCTTGGTCCCACCTCCAGCAGCTCCTGTGGTGCATCTTCCTCATTTTCCACATGAAAGGGCAGCTGGGAATTCTGAGGTACTGCTCCTTCTTGGAAAAGAATTGGAAAATGGTGCTTTCAACCATTTTTTTTTTTAATTGAGTAACTGTATACATTGCAAGAACATGGCTTATGTATTTCAAGAGACTTATGGGTATGAGTCTTTCCTGCCAGCAGCCGAAATTAGGAGTGATTCTCCTGCAGTTGTGGTGGTGCGAGTTAGATTCTGTCCCCTGTGTGTGTAGCTTTTTAAGGAGAGGCATGAGGGTGGCAGTTCTAACAAATATCACTTTGAACCACTGGATTTTGCCACTGCCACAATTTAAAGCCCCAGCACAGGCTCTGAGAAGATATTTTGAGAAGTGGAGGGTTCTGCCGGCCCCTCTGCTCCCCTTGGCACAGCCCGTGAGCTGCTGAGGACGATGGAGCTTGGGGCTCTGCTAGTGGGGAATATTTTCCGCATCCCATTTGCATCCCTGTAGAACTTGACCATTAGTCAGGCTACTTCTAAATGATGCATCTCTTTTAGAGATTTCTACTGATAACAAATGAAAGAGGGTTTTTTTCCCTCCTTACCTCATTATGCAGGCAGCTGTGTGACAGCGTTCTGACAAACTGTGTTATCTCAGGCTTCCAGCTGCAAGCTGTTCTCATCAATACTGCTGCGAACTGTTTCCTACTAACCCTTTCGCCTTTATGCCTGTTTTTATCAGAATTTAATTTTAATGTGAGGACAGTCAAATATAATGCCAGATGTGGGGAGCAGATAGTTCCCTTTGTGTAAGAACATAGCAGGGGAGGTCTTCTAAAGGACCGGCCCCACGGAGTGCAGAGGGGCCCTGCTGCAATCATTATGTTTGATTCCTGTGGATTAATATATATTTTTTTAAATTAATATTATTATTCTATAGTTGCCATTTCAGCCTTTTCTCACATTTGCCTTGGTGCTGAACTGATGTCATGGTTTTAGCCAAATTTACCAAAACCAGATTGACAGATGGCCCTTCCTCCCACCAAGAAGAAAGGAGAGGAAGAAAGGAGGAGATTTACAACTTGAGAATGAACTAAATTACGTTAATGAAGTATTAATACTAAAATTAAAAAATTAATAAAATTAAATAGATGTGATATATACAAGACCGTATCAAGTTCCCAGGATGACAGTCACATTACTGGCGGACGCTGGGATGAGTCCCGGATTGGACTCGGTGACCAACAGGATGCAGAAGAATTGAATATGCTTCCTTGTAGCACTGGGTTGGGTTTTGCTCAGTTGACAGCACGAGTGGAGCTGCATTTTGACACGCAGGCTGAACACGGTTGAAAAATTGCTTCCAGTTTTGCTCAATGGCAAGTGAAAAGAGCCGAGCCAAACCCAAGATACTCTTAGCATTTTTCATAAGCAATGAAAGTGGTGTTGGGGGATATGGTGTGGGGGAGAACTTTGTGGAGTAGGGTAGATGGTTGGACTCGATGATACCAAGGGTCTCTTCCCTTAGATGATTCCATGATTCTATGAAACTAAAAACAGTTTGAGAGAGGAATCCCCCTTCATCCTCGTATTTTACTCATCAGTGTCATCGTCATAAATAATAGAATCATAGAATGGTTAGATTTGGAAGGGGCCTTAAAGATCATATTTGAAGCTTCATACTGAGGCCTCCAAACTTCTCCTATACTTACTGTTACCTGCAGGAATTGCTCTGGCGAGGCTGATTGAGCTGCGTGAGCCTCCCTGTCTCCCCCAATCGCCCAAACCATCGCACCCACCAGCCTGAGGCAGCTTGTGTCCACATTTTCATCTGGGTCGTTACATCCCAGTGGGGTGTTCTACAATTAGCACTAACTCTGCTAAACGAGTGGCGTGTAGGATCAGATTTGACTTCTGGTGACCCTGTAGCTTTTAGAATGATTTTAACTCATTTACGACGTTGAGTAACAATTCGGTGCACTTTAACAAATGAAGTTAACATCCCAAAAGAATTAGTTTCATGCTCTTCTGTGGTACAGTAATTTATTAGTCCAAGAATTCGAGTAATTTAGTACTCTATTTTAAGTAGTTCAAGCCTAATTAATAGGATAGTTTTCTTGTAGGAGTAATGTCATCTGTACCTATATATAGAAAAGCAATCGTGTTAATTAGGTTTATATTATTTTAAAACAGACGCATGGATATGCACACATTTGTGTTGATTCAGGCACTTAATGCAGGCCTCCTTGGCCCAAATAACTGCTTTGCTCGTGCTGGTTTACCCTCTGGCAGATGTGTGCACACGCTTTTAACCAAGACAAAGAAAATCCAGTTGTGTCTAACAAGGAGAGTGGAATAAGATGTAAGTTTATTGAATAAGGGAGGGGAAAAATCACATTAACCCCATAAAATACGCAAGGTACACACTTGGAAGACCTTCTTTAGAGCTATTGTGGGAAAATATCTGTTCTTGTCAAAAGCTGTCCTGCATTGCTAGTGAAAAGGTATTAGGTGCAGGTGTCAAACATGCCTAATGAGGCATGAGGAGTCGACAGCAAAATAACAGAGATTATAGGTACAGAGGATTGTGAATGAAGTGTGAATAGCAGCCTGGCTGGATGACTGACACAGAAAAGGGGAGAAGACAGGCAAGAAGAAAGAAGATCCATCACTCACTTAAGGAGAATGGACATTTTGAATCACTTGAGTGATATCTTCCCATCCAGTAATCCTACAACTTTTAAGATCTACATTTAAAAATAAACTAAATTGTTCCTCCAAGAAATCAGGAGTTTATTATAGGTCTTCAGGGTATTTTGCCTACCTCTGAGAGCAGAGGAGACACATAATAAATGGCTCTGCGTGTGTGTGTATTAGCACACAGAAAGTTCGGGCACATGATCTGCTTTGTCAAATTAACAGCCTGTTTATGGAAGTTAAAAAAGAGCAGTATTTAAACCCAAAACTCTTACTCTTTCCATTCATCATCTAGAATTAATTTATAATTAAATTGTACAAAACGGCATCTCCATTTCATCTGGAGGCAAATATGAAGGCCAATTTTTAAGGAATTGTTTCGGGGAAAGTTGATGTTCCTGGTATTTTTTATTGCCCAGCCCTCCTCTCCATCTGTTGCTTTCTTCTGTCGGATGGAGTCAGAAAGTCTCTTTATGTCTAAACCATAAATCTAAAATGCTTAAGATATGAGTAATTTCATAGATGAAATTCCAAATGTTATTGGTGTTAGGAAAATGTCTGGACAGCTAATGTCAGAGTTAAAGCCTTATCCTTGATATATTTCCATCTGAACATAAAACTCCATGATAATAAGCTGTTGTGCCTTTCTTTGGTCTCCGGCTAAATGAAACAGCAGGGTGATATTTAAAGTTTGTATCAGGGAGACAGAATACCTTGCCTTTTGGCTAAGAAAAATAATTATCCTGCTCAGATAATTCATGCTATTGGCACATTCAGAAGCAGCCTGGGGGCTCAGCCCTGCTGCCTTTGAACTCGGTGGGAGTTTGGGGATTGGCTTGGATGGGAGGAGATCCTGGGGCTCTGGGTGTACGTTGGACCATCCAGGGCTTTTTTGGGCTGCGTATGAGCACTCAGAGTGTCCGCGGCCAAACGCAGAGCCTTGGGTACAAGATTTGTTGTGTTGGTTTTGGGTGAAACGGGCAAAATCTAAACCTGAATGGATTGACACAGGGCAAGGTGGGGAGGGGGAAGCAGAGAAACCCAATTTGTCCTTAACTAAAAGGGTTGCTGTGACCACAGCTAAGGGCAGGTGGGTTCTGGCTGGCTTGGCCAGGCTGCTGGCAGGGGCACACAGGCCTTTATTTTGGCAGTTCTGCTGCAGCCTTGCCTGGTCCCAGCGTGGTGCTGGGGGGCTCTGGGGCTGGGGGTATCAGTGTCTGTCCTGCGCCAGTAATTGCCGGGTGGAACCCTACAGCAGATGGCTTTTTTTCCTCTCCCTCTTTTTCCCCTCCCCACTTTTCCCTTCAGGATTTCAATACGTGAATAACAAAAGTTATTTAAAAACAACAACAATAACAATAACAACCCCCCCCCAACCCACACCTACAGGGAATTGTTTCCCCTCAGGATAGATAGATACATAAATGAAGTAATAGGTGGAGCGCCTCCGTTTTGGGGGGGCTGGAGGAGTGTTGACTGCTGTTTGCTTATACCCCAGCGGTGTTAACAAGCGGTAGATTGTTAGTGACAATCACACACTCTCTGGCACTTAAAGCAGAAGGCTTGATTTAATCGCAGAGCTGTCATTTATTATTCTGTTGTGCTATTCCACAGGGGGAAACGACTGATCAAGCGCCTGCTCCCCAGAGCAGAGGGCTCTTTTTTTTTTATTTTTTTTTTCTTCTTCTTTTTTTTTTTTTTTTTTGTGATGTCTAAATCCTCAATACAAATTGCAGTATTTCTGGACTCCCAGCGGGACCCATTAGTGCCTGTGGGGCATTAAAGATCATTAATAGTGCTGTCAGATGGGGAGAGAGAGAGAGAGAGGGAGTGAGAGACGGAGGAAGCCAGCAAGCCAGCCAGTTGCTTAGCTTTCTCAGAAATCGGAAATTAATACATCTGCTTCATTAATACTGGCCTGTGTTTGATGTTTGTTAGCTGGCAACTTTAATGATGTAGGTTAGCACCAGTCGGGCGCTTGCATGAATTGGATTCTTTCAATTACCTAAAGTTCCTTTTCCCCATCCTCCACCCGCCTCTTTCTCTGCCCAAAAAGTCAGCCCTTAATTAGCAACTCTAAAAGAAGAGGAAGAAGCAGGAAAAAAGGCTGGGGTTTTTCCTTCCCCTCCCCAAGTGTGACAGCCACAATTTGCAACCTTGCCTGTATCCCATTAACTGTAGCTCTCTTCCAAACATTTAACTGTATGGTAATCGAGAAGAAATGTTTTAATCACTGTGAACAACATGTTAATCAGTGCTGTGACTGAACACTAGGTATTAATTGGGTTAGGGTAAAGTGCTAATGTTTGCATCCAAGAATGCTGCTGTCGAGTGCAAAGAAGACAGAGATTCAGTGCTTTTGGCAGCTCTGAAACCCAAGGCAGCTTTGACTGGCAGGATGACAAGGAGTACGGGATGGGTTCAGCCCGACCAGAGCATGGATGGAGCTGCCATGTGTCCCCCGCCTTCAGCTCTCCTTCCCTTAATTGGCTGTTGTGTCCAGTGTAGGTTATCCAAGACTTCTCATAGTCTTCTTCTAGCAGGCTCAGTAGCTCCCTGTTTTTATTTTGGGTGGGCTCCTAGCACAGGTGGCTGAGGTCCTTCCCACGTGGTTTGGGGATCTTGTCAAGAATACGCAAGAGCAATCTTCTCTAGACGTGCTCCATGCACTGAAGTTGCCTCACTGACCCCTGTGCCTCACGTAACATCCATGGCTTTAGGTATTTCAGGTCTGTGGGCTATATCCAGCCTGCAAAATGGTACTGGGATTGTCTGGTGAGGGTCAGCACTGCTTACCCAACCCATGGCATCTGTTCCTCTTCTAAAATCTGGGTAAGAGACCCAGCCTGGAGCTGTATCAGGAGAGAGGGGAAGCTGGGTTGGCCACTGGTAGCTGCCAAGGTGCTGCTGCTTTCTGGAGAGCTGCCCGGGAGAAGGCAGAAGGCAGGACCTGGGGTTTTGTGGAAGGCTGTAGTAGGTAACACGCTTGTCCTGCTGTAGTGCTGCTTCTGCCTGATGTCTGGATTATGCCTCGAGACCGTCTCTCCCTTCCTGACTTCTCCCCATTCCTGGAGGATATTCACAGAATCATAGAAACTTAGAATGGTTAGAGTTGGAAGGGACCTTCAAGATGGAGTTCGAACCCCCCTGCCATGGGCAGGGACACCTCCCACCAGACCAGGTTGCTCCAAGCCCCATCCAGCCTGGCCTTGAACCCCTCCAGGGATGGGGCAGCCACAAAGTTCCACCTTAGCAGGTGGCTGCACTCTTCCAGACCCGAGAAGCCGTTGCGTTCAAGGAACTTCCTTTGAAAGCATTTGCAAAGGAAGAGAGGTGCTCTTCCACTTGCCAGCCATCCTGCAGGCCGTGTGGGCAGCAGCTGCCTGAAGTGGAGCCTGATGGGACCATGGCAGCAGCAGTAAAAGCAGGAATGAATTGCAAAGGCAAGATTGATAATTTCTGGAATGGGTTTTATTTTGTTTGTTCCCCTCGGTGTAGCTTTGAAGTGCAGATGCGGTGGCTCAATATGAAAAATTAGTGGTTTTCCACGAAGAATCTACCACTGGTGGAAGTCATTCTGTAAAATGGTCCAGCAATAGCCATTTATACCAGTGAGTGATATATGCTGGTTAAGAAAGACACCTCTCTTGTAACTCAATTAGCCATGAACCATTTAGAACAGGGATACTGGGGGATATAGTACGTATGGAAATAAAAGACAGACTGCTTTGGTTTTGGCCATTGCCTTCTCTTTAGGGCTTGAACTAGACTAGAGGTGATTAGACTAAAATCCAGAAGAGAACTTACGTTTTCCTCATGTCCACAACACTTTTCCTTGCAGCAGCTGGTCTGGGCAGATCTTTAAGAACAAACCCCAATGACAGATGATCAGTGAAGAGACTAGGAGCCAGTTTCTGGCAGAGATCATCATGAGGTGACTCCACTACTCCAAGTTTCAAAACCTTTTCAGGGTTTAGCTTCGTTTGTGTCGGTTTGATCGAGTGTGTTGCATCTTTAAGCACCCTTGAGGAATGTGTCATCGAATGGGAGGCACATCACCTTGGTTGGTCTCTCAGCTTTGCCCCAGCATCTCTGTGGTGCAGATAAATCAAGGCCAGCCTCTCAGAGGTATTTATATGCCAACTCCCATAGAAATGAAGTGGAGTGAAAGGGAAAAGGTCCCACAAGGATGAGGCTCTCCTTTCACTATTTTTAAAATGAGGATGCTTCTCTCTCTTTCACTTGTCTTGGCCTTTTAAGCTCCAAGGGTGTGCCTGTGTGACACCTGTGTCCCGCCGAGGGGCAGGATGTGACAGCAGTGGCACATATGTCCCTGGCCTTCAATCATCATCAGTGGCAGGGTGCTGATGTACCCTCCGGTCTGCAGCCTGTCCCACGGGCAGCACAGCAGCTCTGCTGTCCCATCTCCCTCCGCTGAGCTGGGGCAGAAGCGATGCTTCTGGTTTCTTCCCCCGTGAGGGACCTGCCCCTGGTTTATACTGATGTAACTGAGAGCAGACCCATTTCACTTAAGGTGTTACTCAGTTTAAAACTCATTCTCATCTATTCTTAACATCCTCAGTGTTGCCTTGTGACACTAAAACTGTGCTGTGAAGGCTCATGTTGCTTCCTCACATCTCTGCTCTGCATGTTTTAGCAGGAGTTTACTCTATGACACATGCCTCATCTTTTTCTTGTATCATTATATTGTGTGAACAACCTCCTCTCGCCAGTGACTCCATGGGAAAAGTCACAATTGCAGCTTTCATATTGTACTGCTGAAACACAAGGTTATGGCACGTGTAGGTTATTCCAGTGCTGGTGCTCTTTGTGTCAGGTCAAGAAGAACTAAGACAGTGGCCCCACGGAAGGTAAATCTTGATTTAGGCACATAATTTTCGATTTTAAAAAATCCACAGTCATATTACACAAAGTTCTAATGTACCAGAAACCCTGGGGATTCAAATGTAGTCCAAAATTTAAAAGGGATAGCTTTGTCCTGGGGGGCTGCATGCTGGGTCAGGTATTGTCATCCTGATTTCACCACAGCCATGGCATCACCTTTCCCCCAAAAGCCAAGGCAAGAACGTAGCTATTTCTTGTCAATTTACTCCTTTCTAGTTCAAATCAAATACACATTGCCAGAAGATATGGCAGAGTGGTTGGCCTGTAGTAATGACTGTGAAACCTTGGCCTTATACTAAAAAACATTTGAAGACATGCTTCATGGCACGATACCAACGTGCATTTATTTCACAGACAGAGAAATACTTCACAAAAGTAGGCTGAGACTCTCATCCTTCTGTTACAATAGAGGAACTGAGGGATGCTGTGACTTCCCCGGTGTCCCATGATAAACCGAGAGCAAAGCCAGATTTAAAACCTACAAATCCATTCTGTGCTCTGCCAGTGAAGTAGTTACGCTTTCTCCTCCACTTCAAAGCTGCAGACTTTTTCCCCTGATGCTACCTTATTGCAGACTTCCAATTGCAGTATGGAGTGTCTTGAGCGTCTGAAACAAAGCTGATGGTGTTTCTGGGAATATTTCTTACAGGTAGCAAAAGCTCCACCTGGACACACGGTGACTAATGGAAAGAAAGGGAGAAATACCTCGGCGTGCCTTGAATAGCATCGCCTGGGCTGAGAGAAATGCCTTTCCAGGGAGGATGGTGGGACTGTAACGACCCATCTTGCTGGGGAGGCTGGTCAGTGCTCAGTGATGCTTTGTTGTGAGCTGATTTAGTAGGTTCAAGTAAGACCTTACTGCAGTGTCTGTGCCTTTTCCCTTCCCACCGGTAGGAAAACATTCACTGCTTGTGCTGTGAACGCGAGCCCAGTCTGGCGCCACTGGTTTCACATTCATAGCTGTGTGACTTAATATCCACTGCAGAACTGAACTACCGAGTGGGTTAAGATCCTTGTAAGTGAGACTTTTATTATATGCAATGTTGCTCCACCATAGGCTGTAATTGGATTTTTTTTTTTATTGATTACGTGGTTAACTTTCCTTTTCACAGCAATAAATCTCAGACAGCGTTTAACTTTATAAAGCGAGGAGGAGAGGAAAGCATAAGGTGAGGGTTGACCCTTCCCACGTTCCTCCACTCCCTCGCTTCTGGTTTCTGTTTGGTTTTTTGGTTTTTTTTTTCCCCCCTGGTTTTACACTATCCTTACTACTTGTGTCTGGTGAGGCAGCGGTGAGGCTGCGGCGTCTCTGCCAGTGGAGCGCGGAGGGATCTCTCCCGTAAGCTTGACAATGCAGGCCCCAGTCAGAGAGGTTTCAAAATTTGGCTTTGGCTGGTGCCAGCAATTATGCAAGAGGCACACTCAGCTTTAAGCACTCAAGTGCTGATGGACAAAGTGCTGGTTTAACAGATCTGCCTAATGGGGAGCAGGTGAATAAATACACGATTAGAGAGTCCTTCACAATAACAGCCTTATTATCGCATATTATGTAGAGTTTGAATTCCTTGAGGGTTTGTTGGTTTTTTTTTTTCCTTTCTTTTTTTTTTTCAACTGATGATCTCAACCATATTTTAAAATATGTGTACCATTCCCAAGATTTCAACTGATATAAAAATCAGAGCCTATGAAAATATGCAGGGTTGTTCTTTAGTCTTTCCAGGTCATCTGAGGTTACTCACAGACAGATCCTGTGTGATGCCGAGCGCTGGCCGTTCTCATCGACTTCAACAAGTCCTAGCAAAATCCAGGCTTTCAGTGCTGCTTGTGGGTTTTGTATG
>VXBW01007872.1:390186-405186 GCA_013400375.1 Thinocorus orbignyianus | reverse complement strand
GACCACGTTGGCAGAGGCCTTCACCCTGCATACAATAGTTCCTATTCATGAAGATGTTGCGTGGGGAGAAGTGGGGGGCAAAGCTGGTGACTGATGCCAAGCTCAGCAAAGACTAAGTGATTTTGCCCAGAACATTCAGCAGATTTCAATGGTGGAGAAGTCCAGTAGGTGAAAATTGCTCCCTGGTAGAAAGCCAGGGGGAAGACCACAGGACAGGTTGAAGCTGGGGTGATGCTCACATGGTGCCCAACATGTTCGTTGGGGGTTTTCACAAGGGAATCCACAATTTTGAAGAGGAAGGTACCAGTTTTAAACACCAGTTTCCAGAACGAACCAGTTGCCTGTTCTCTGTCCGGAATGTGCCACAAGCATTTCAATTTTGCTTTGTAATAATGATAACAATAATCTGTGCAGGGAGTGGAAGTTGTTGTAGGATTCCTTGGAGCTCCAAAGAGTTTCCTTTGGTCCATGGCTTCACCGATCTGCTGCAGAACTGTAGCTGGCAATGAGGCATATCAACAAGCCATGGAGTTGTGCAAGTATAGCTGCTTTCAGGTAAATATTTATGGGTATCTCTTGATGCTGCACCTTACCCATGACTCAGAATGTGCAGCATCATTCAGAGAACTGTTAAGTTTCCCATTCCTTAATTTTGTATACGTATTTGATATGCTCACAGGGGAAGGAAATAGAGAAGCTGCAGCTGACACCAAGACAGTTTCTAGAACAAGCAACACAGATGAATTTCCCTTACTGTTTTCTGTCTTATGCTGCTTTAGGAAGAGAGGTGCACTGTGAGGAGAGTCACAGCAAGACATTTTAATGTTGCTCATTCCAGTCACAGAGTCACAGAATCACAGAATGATACGGGGTTGGAAGGGACCTCTGGAAGGTCATCTAGTCCAAGCTCCTGCCAGAGCAGGGTCACCCAGAGCAGGTTGCACAGGAACGTGTCCAGGTGGGGTTTGAATGTCTCCAGAGAAGGAGACTCCCCCACCTCTCTGGGCAGCCTCTTCCAGGGCTCTGCCACCCTCAGTGAAGAAATTTCTCCTCATGTTTAGATGGAACTTCTTATGTTCAAGTTTGTGCCCATTTCCTCTTGTCCCCTCCCTGGGCACCACTGAAAAAAGACTGGCCCCATCCTCTTGACACCCACCCTTTAAATATTTATAGACACTGATCAGATTCCCCCTCAGTCTTCTCTTCTTCAGTCATTCCCTTCTCCCATGTGAATTGTGCTTCCAGGGTGGGCCTGGGTGTGTTTGTCCTCTGTTGGTGACCTCCTCACCCCAATCTGGTTGCAGCACTGCTGGAAGCTGTTTTCCTTGCAACTGTGCTGGAAAATAAGGCATCTTCATCAATGAGTCTAGTTAACAAAATTTATTTCTTGTTCATATTTTGATGCAAATTACACTTTTCAACTGCTTTATAGATCGTATTGCGTAGACTCGTTTTCTAAAATCATTTCTAAAGCGTTCCCCACCCAGCAATGTGGCAAGGCAAGGGATGAAAGAGGCAATTGCTGCACCACGTCCATCGGAGCCAGTGCCAGAAACAGTGAAATATAAGGGAGTGTTATCCAACCCGCCGGGGTGAATCTGAAGCTTCCAGTACAGGTTTGGCAGCAGAGAGCTTGATTCTTTTTCATCTCACTTAGCAAGGTTGCTCCAGGTCCTGTAACATCTCCTGATGGCCTCATCCATCCAGTGATTTCTCCAGGTTGTCCCCTCCTCATCTGTTCCTGTGCCCATGTCAGCTCACGCAGTGGGATAAATGACTGTGATGCAAGCCCTGCTCTGCAATTTGTGGCATGCCTTGGCTGACACCCGTGCCAGATGGTTTTCAGGGACAATCCTTGAGCAGATCCAAGAGCGTGTGACCAGCATACAGAGCTGGTTTTGAATACTGTCAGAGAGAAAAACTCACTTGAAGCTCATGGAGTGTATTGGCAGGGGCATCAGAGCTCATCTCGTTCCGTGCTGTCCGACTGGCCGGCTGGGAGCAGGAGGTTGGCTCACATCTGTGGGACTGCTTCAGGGAAGGACAGAAGGACGTGCCAGCAGGGTCCTTCTGATAGAAGATTAGCACTCTGGCTTGGCTGGCGGGATGCTGCCGGGTGAACCTCAGCAAGCAGGGACATTGCCTGTGCCTTACAGGGTTCTCGGGTGAACGTTTGGTGGTGGTGTGCCGCCAGGAGAGAGGGAGCTGCTATTTCTGCCCACTAGAAGCAAGCAGTGCCCCAGCCAGAGCACGTTAGTGCAGGAGATGGAGGGACAGTAAGGCCAGGAACCTGCCCAGCTGCCCTTCCATTGCCCTTGCAGCCCAGAGCCTGCACACCAAGCTGGCTGGACCATGCTGGTTGTCTCCTGCCCCAGCTCTATCCCTCTGGCCTTGGTGGCCAAGCAGCAGCTCGGGTGGGCTCTGTGGGCTCTGTGTTGTTCCAAGGTGTACTTTGGGTGGGAATCCTTTGGTGAGGGCTACAGGAGTTTTAAATTAATTGAGGGTTGGGAGTACATATCGTACAGTGGATCTGAGTCTTAAGTCCTTGTGTCATCTTCACTTGCCCCTCCTCAGAAACAGTGCATGTGCCTGGGTGAAATCTGAGCAAGAATTTTAGGGAAAGGACACCACAGACCTGCTCTCCTCTGGAGCAGGGCCTCCCGTGGATATCCCTTTTGCCTCCCCCTTTATCGTTTTTGTCATTCTGCTCTGCCTGGCAATGATATTTTATGTCTGGCGTTACTTTAATAATAAAAATAAAAAAGGGGGAAAGATTTCTTGATAGCTGTGTGTATATTTGATACAATCTCCTTTTACTGAGTGTAAGGCCATTGGAGGAGCGGGTTATCTCAGGGCTGCAAACCGCCGTTCTATTAGTCTGTTTGAAGTTATCTAGAAAGTCTGTTTGAAATATAGCCTCCTTCTCCCCCTCCCTCTCAACCTTCCTTCCCCTTAAATATATTTTCAGGCCCAGATCAAAACAAGACTGTGCTGCAGTACAAAAACATTGTTTAAAAGGTCTTTACTCTGAGGTTTTATTTTTAGCCCGTTCTGGTAAATGGGGCTGGTCCAGCTTGATTCTAACCTTTATGCAAATTTTACTATAATTCAGCACAATATTTATAAGATTCAGAGTTAATTAAATCCCAGTGGAGATCAGACCCTGTATGACCTCATTACAGTTATACACAACCGCCTAATTTCCCAGAACAACTGCCGAGTGGAGGGTGCGCTAATTTAGGGGATGTATGGACATGTGTACTGTCTGCTGTCTGTCTGCTCCAGCTGAAATGGCAAAATCACTGCTCCTCACTTTAACCAACTCTTATTGAAAATCACATTAGCTTTTGTTAATAGACTCTTTTTTTTGTTCCGCTGGATCTTTAATCGATAGAAATAAAATTGAAGAGACATTAATTATCAAGCCTCGAGTTCCTGAGCTGGAAGGCATTTTAGAAATGCAAAGTATTATTATTGCTATTAATTTTGTTAGATAGGCCTCATTTTTTCCCCTACATAATGAAGAATTTAGGCGGATTTCACCTACGTGCACAGGGGCTGGCTTCAGGCCCCTTGCATCACTTAAATCTTATTTGGGAGGCTTCAGAGTAAGGATTAAATGGTTCATGGGAGCAAGGATGGGATGTTGCCATCTGTGAGCAACTGAAAATTAAACGAATCTTTGTGTCCTTTAGCACACATGATTTGCCCTGTACAAAAGACACATAGGTATGTGTAAATCACAGAATCAGGGAATTGTTGGAGTTGGAAGGGACCTCTAGAGATCATCCAGCCCAACTCCCCTGCTAAAGCAGGGTTGCCCAGAGCACAGCACTCAGGGCTGCATCCAGGTGGGGCTTGAAGGTCTCCAGAGAAGGGGACTCCACACCCTCCCTGGGCAGCCTCTTCTGGGGCTCTGACACCCTCACCCAAAAGAACTCTTTCCTCATATTTGAATGGAACTTCCCATGTCNACCAGGGCACATTCTGGCTCATGGAGAGTTGTCTTTCTACCAGGATGCCCAGATCCTTCTCCTCAGAAGTGCTTTCCAGCAGGTCCACCCCTAACCTATACTGATGTCTGACATTCTTCCTCCTCACCCTCCTCTTCCTTGTCCACACAAATGTTAGGGCAGAGGGGGTTAATTTCATTTTCAATCTAAATACTTCTGCTCTTTTATATTTAGTCTTCTAGGTTTTTGCCTGCTGTTGCCGTGAAAGGTGGGAGTGGGTATTTCTCAAGAGAACATTCTTATAGAAACTCCATTCAATGCAGTAGGAAGGAAAAATTGTGTTTGAATATATTGTAATCCAAAGTGGACTGAGAAAAACACGATTTGGTATGTAAATAGATTTCACTGTATTTGGACAAAACTCCACTACTTCTTTTCCTATGAAATGAAACAATATTATCTAGTAAAATTATGGAATTACAGTGTTTGGAATTCTGTCACGCACATGAGAAAGGAATTGCTTATGAGTTGGGTTATTTTGATGTGATGGGGTTTTTGGTGAAAAAACCCAGCAGGAGTGACTACAAGTAACTGGTTTTCAATATGCAAAACCTCTTTCTTTTCATAATCATATTCAGAACGGAACCTTGAGTTTTGACATATATATCATCTCCCTTGGATTTTATGTTTGTTGGTTAGTTGGTTTAGCTTTTCTTTACTTTTTTTTCAGTTTCCTTTACTCATGGAAGGGATGAAAGGTGGGAGCATGAGGTTTCGCTTTGTCAACATGAGGTTGCACTTTCAGCACATCAATATTTTCACCAGTTTAGCCCCAGCACACATATATATTCCCAGTAGCACTCCCAGTTCCATGGGAAGCCAGCAACCTGCCGTGTCCGAATCTGATCCTCTCTCTACTGAGCCGTGATGTGCTGTGATCCATAGGTGCCAGGGAATGTGCACAAAGTTCTTAGGGAGTTTACAAAGCAAAGCACACACTTGAGTTTAGGAACAGTAACGTCATTCCGTTGTGTAACATTAGAGACAGGAAAATAAAATTGCCATAATCTCCATTTGCAGCAGGGAACGGGCAGCATCCGTAATCGTGTCTTTGTTATTACAGGGTGTGAGGACACTCAAGTCAGATGAAAGGGTAAAAGTAACATGAGTGTGGTTTTGATGATCAGGGATGACGGAGGCAAAGACAGAGCGAACAGAGTGACAGGGACTTTACGGAGCGATGAGTGATGGGACCTCTGATCTCTGTGCCCACAACTTTGTGTGACAGAAAAGGCAGCTGCAATCTGTTCCATTTAATGGGAGCTCAGCACAGCCCTCGGGCTATTTGTAAGCTGCCAGGGAGCTGTGCGTTGCACAAAGTTTGGGCACCTTGCTGAATTCCGTGGCTGTAGCTGTGCAAGATTTGACAGTTTAAAGGATAGAAAAGGGTGGGAAGTTTCTTAAATAGCTTTCTGCCAAATTCAGAACAGTACCCATATGCAGGTCAAAACTCCTCGGTGAATGGGGATTTCAAACTGTGGCATCTTTGTTCCCTTCCTCCAGGAATGAACTCAAAAGTGGTTCCGTGCCTGGGATGCAGAATGCCAGGAAAAGACCACTGGCTGAAGAAAATCATCGACACACACAAAAACAGAAACAAAAAGCCCAGCAGGCCAGAGAGGACAGAGTATCTTTAACACAAAGCACACTTTAAGTGCTTTCTGGGGGCCTGGAGGGATTGTGTGGTGGTAGGTTTTTTGAGGGGTTTGCTTTACACTGCCTTCGGAGTTGCTCTAGTTCATTAATTTTTAACAATTTATCAGTATGGGAAGATAAATCCCCTGCAGTCCCTTTTAATATATTTTCTTCTTTTCAAGTAAATGATTGATGAGTATCCATATAATTGTTCAATACAGAGTGGTTGCTAATGTAGGGACCCTCTTGCCCGAGGGTTCCTACCATAGTTTATAACCCCACACAGATCGCCTGGTTAAGATCTTAAGGAGCCAAAGCTGTAAAAGTTTATGTATATGTGTGGGTGGGGAGAACGCTTGCAAGTGAGCAAGGCACATTTCCATTAATCATGTTGCTTTCCTTTTGGCTGCTGGATTGGGCAATACGTTCTGAGCTGGGTTAGATGGGTAGGGAAGAGTTTTTCCATGTTCATATTTGCCTCTGGAAAACATGGCCCAGAGCATTGGTGTGAAGTGGAAGGAGTCTCATCGAGGAGAAAACGTGGTCTGCGAGTGGAGGTGCAGAGCAGGGGTTTGACCTGAGTTGTGCTTTCAGCCCTGCTGTGGGTCTGACATTCTTCCCTACGCTTGCCGTCATTGAACCTCATGAGGTTCTTCTCTGCCCAGCTCTCCAGCCTGTCTAGGTCATGCTGTGTGGCATGGGAGGGGTTGGGAGGACACTTCTGGAATGTCGACCGGCCCTGTCAGTTGGGGATCATCAGTGAACTTTTTGATGATACAGTCTGTCCCCTCGTCCAGGTCGTTGATGAATGTGTTGAATATGGACCAAGTATTGACCGTTTGGGGGAAGCAATGGAGATGGCCCTGGCCAGCACGCTGGTGGGCTGTCACCATGCAGCAATCAGCACACTGCTGTCAAGGAGTTTTCAGCTTCATTTATTATCTTGGGTGTTGAAGAAGGTCCATAGAGCTGCACCAGAAGTTGGAAGGTCCCGGCAGCAGTGTGGGGAGCCCAGGATGGCAACAAGGGTTGCGAGTCCCAGACACATGTTGTGAGAGCTGTCGTGTCTCCCTAAGGTCAGATTATACAGACAATGTGCTATTAAATTAGACGATATAAAATCTAATGTCTTCACTAGCCTTTGAAAGCAAAGCTGAGATAAAAAAGACTGGGACATCTTCCTAGATATTAATGCTTTGGAGATGCCAATATGGATTCTTCTACTTCAGTTTTGCAACATGTGAGTCGAAGCAAATATGAAGTAAATGCAAATAATGTCTGGTGTTTCTTTAAATTTGAAAATTTCCAGTATGTATGTTTTTAAATTGTTTTTATGGACAGATCTGGGATAGGCTATAAAAATAGATAATGCAAAAAACAGAGCTCCCCAACAGCATACAAGTGAGACTTGCATTTCAAAATCTGCATCAAAGTCTTACAGTTACCTGTATTTTTAGTAAATAGGGGAAGTTTCTGTGGTCATAAGCTAACTCCTATAGCAAATGTGTATTTTGTGCCGTTCTTCTACCAAAAAAAGAGAAATATTTTCCCCACTAATCCAACTGCTGAGATGCATACATATCCATAATGCTATTGGGCCCTTCTGTGTGGCAGCATTTTTCATTTTCAGAGCTGTATATTGATCGATTCCTCCCCATTTCCTTCACCTTTTAGTTTTTCTGTATTTTTATTCCACTTCTCTGAATGGGGTGCTAAAACCCCATCCCGTTTTCACCAGCTGAAGGTCACCTAGTGAAGCCGTGGCTTCCTGTGCTCTGTGCCGAGACCTCTAAACCAGTAACCTCATGGTGCACAGAGGTGGGAAGTGATCTCATACGGGTAAGGGACAGAGGCAGAAACAACTTCATAGGTGGCAAAGGAAACATTAAAAAAATCCATTTGCGGGTACATATTCTCTCCAAACAGATGAGGCAATTAAAGGAGAAAAAAAACGCCAACAAAGGAGAAGCAGTCTGCTAACATTTGCTCAGTGTGAATCTCAGATTTCTCTGTGGGAGTTATTTAAATTTACACCAGTGAAAGAGGCAGCAAAAGTGGCTTTCCACAGCCCGATGCCCCGCGTCTCCTCCTGCTGTAAATTATCCTGCTTTCCCAGAGACTTCACTGTGCCGGAGCCATGGCAGAGGTGACAGGATGAGGCGTTCACTCCCCAGACCCAGCTCTGGACAATTTGACACCCAGAACTTTGCACGGACAAAGAGCCCTCTTTGCTTACCCGAGATGAGCTGTGGGATCAGGACCAGCAGTGTCGCTGGCAGGAAAGGACAAGATTGCTGTACTCTTTGGACATGTTTTTTTGAGAGGTCTAAATTACAGCGCTCTTCATTTTGTTTAAAGACAGATTAGGATCTCTGGGAGAAATACAGTACTGGAATCAACGACGCACAAAGTGCTTGGAAACATTCTGTGTTTTGGACCTAGCTGAAAAAAACTCCTCCCAAATAATGCATCAGTCGTTAAATAAAAGTATCCACTTAGCCTGGAGCCACAGAATTATTTGGAAAGTCAGTCTGGTGAAGATAAACAATTGGCTCAGTTTAACCATCCTAATATTTATTATGCGCCCGCTGTTGATCTCGGGATTGTGCCATTGCCAGGAGTGCCCCGGTGGATCCCGTGATAGATGTGTAACTGGGAGAAGAGGAGGCTGAGGGGAGGCGTCCTTGCCTTCTACAGCTCCCTCAAAGGAGGGTGTAGAGGGGTGGATGTTGGCCTCTTCTCCCAAGGGAATAATGACAGGACCAGAGGAAATGGTCTGAAGTTGGGGCAGGGGAGGTTCAGATTAGATATTGGGAAGAGAGACTTCACTGAGAGAGTGGTCAGGCACTGGAAGGGCCTGCCCAGGGGGGTGGTGGAGTCGCCATCCCTGGAGATATTTCAGAAGTGTAGAGGTGGGTGTGCTCTAGTGGCCAAGATGTTTGGGTTGGGTGATTTGTTTTGTGGGGTTTGGTTTTTGTGGGGGGTTTTTTGGTTGGGTTTTTTTGTTTGGTTGGTTTGGGTTGGGTTGGGTTTTTTGTGGGGTTGTGGGGTTTTTTGGTGGTGGGTTGTGGTTTTTTGGTGTATGTATAGTTGATCTCAGAGGTCCCTTCCAACCATGAAAATTCTGTGATTCTGTGATCCCGTGATGGATCCTGTGATGGATCCCTGGCCAGGGAGGATGGGGCCACGGTGGGGACGTGCACGGGGAGCCTCCTCCGGCCCAGCGAGGAGTTTGTGATGTACAGAAACCAAACATGTATCCGTGCAGGGAAATGTTATAGGTTTATGAGGAGAGTGATTAAAAATGTATCAAAGAGGCTTGTAAAGCTTATGGTTCAAGTTAACTGTATGAAGTAAACAGCCTTTAAGTGTCTCCTGGGACTGTGACAGATAGTCTGTGGGTGTTACTGCAACATGGTACTAGTGATTGTTCTGGCCATCCCAAACTAATCACCATCTGTGTGTATGAGCCTCTTGGGAGCTCCTGGTTGTTGGACAATCATGGTTGTTAGCATTTTTAATCAGTTTCTGTGCAGCACAGATAGGAACCGTATGCTCCGGCCTTTATTTTCCCTACTCGTGGAGAATTACTTATGGCAGCACTAAAACGGGGACGTGGGAGTTCCGGCTAATTTTAGAGGGTCACATTCACCTCGTGCGCCCAGTCGTGGTGACATTTTCCCCCCGTGTTCCCTGCTCCGAAGCACTCGGGTAAGAATTCCGCCCTTGTTTTCCTGCTGGCAAGGTGGATTGCAAGGCGAGTGCTCCGCTCCGGCTGGCAAGCAGCCCTCCGCCTCGTGGCCACGCTTCCTGCCTGACTCAAAGGCACTGCCACAAATGCATAGCATTCAGGATCACGGTTGGGGAGATGGAGCCGGGGGGTTGGTGGTGGTTTATTGTCCTTCTTGGTAGTGAGAAATAGCTGCTGAAGTAGGGAAGAACCAGAGCAGATCATTGCCTGGAGCAGGAGACTCTGTGCAGTTGAAGTTACGGGCCCTGGGAGAGTTCCCAGCTGTACTTGCCTGGCTCTGGATGCAGGAGAGACTGCGGCGACGGCGGCTCCGGGTGAAAACAGAGCGGGGGAAAGGATGGCTTAGATCCAGGCTCAGAGGAGCAGAGCCAGTGCTAAAAAGGAAAAGCTCTTCTCTCATTCCGTGCTGAAGCACGCCTCGTCTCAACAATTAATCCTTTAAGAATTAACATCTTGGGACCTGGATCCACCCTCCGCGGGTCATTTAGTATCTGTGCGGGGTGGCTGGAGAAGCGCTGCCGTGCCGGGGCTGGAGCTCTGCACCAGCGGAACCGGCTCTTCCCCAGCGAGGCTGCAGGCCCAGAAGTGCTGAATTGTCAAACCTGGCATCGACTCTTAGTGCCCCCCTGTCCCCGTCTCCCTTCCCCAGCCCCAGATTCAGCTCCCAAGCGCCACCCCAAAGGGCTGGGGATGTACAGAAGAGAAGGTGGTTGTGGAGCCTTGGAGGTAAAGAGGGGAGGATGAGAGGAACAACAAGCTGGCTAAATTCCCTCCTGTTCCAGACAGGCTGGAGTTCTGGCCTCAAATGCGATGTCTTTTTTGTTTTCGTTATCAGCGTTGCCAGCAGTTTCCTTCGGCTCTGCTTTCCTTCTCTTTTCTTTTTTAAAGGATTTGTATCAAGCTTCTTATTAATTTTCCTTTAGCCGTGGATGAGAGGAGCCGAGGGGCTGCTGGTGGGTTTGCTGTGAGTTGTTGTCCTGGGTCTGTGCAACTGTGCGAACAGGAGCGGGTGTGATAGACCCAATTGGAGTGAAGAGAGCAATTTTCCAGGGACACAGCCGGGTGGCCTGTTGGAGTGGAGGGTAAGCCCTTCTCTGCAGTGTTTGGGTGATGGGTCTCATATTTATTCATGTCGATGTGAACAAACAGTTCATTCTTTCCAGTCCTGTCTATGAATTGGGTCCAGTCTAACACAGAAGAGTTCCGCAGTGGGTGATGTGCCTGCGGCGCTGGAAGGCGTCAGGACCTTCCCACCCTTCCTCCAGGTACTTGAAAGACAGGTCTTGCTGGATTCTGCTGCTTGTGGGCCCAATTGACAAGTAATTTCTGTTTATCTGTTGTCAAAAGGGACAGTTGTATGTGATTAGGTGTATATTGATTACCTGATTTAAAACACAGGCGCTTCCACGTGAACTGTGCTGTGCCCCTGGTCTCTTTCCAGGCTCTGGTTCTCTCCTCGGTGTCATGCGGCAGAGCGCGGTTTGTGCCGTTTGGGGTGTAATTTGCTAGTCCTGTCCTCCAGCCCGAATGTCCAGCGTGGCAGGATTTGTAAAATAGAGTTGTAGAATACTGTAGAGTCCATTCAGGGTCTGAGGATTGCTGCCAGTCAGCTGCTGTCACTGAAATCATACTGCAATTGGATTTATACCAACCTGGGAATTCTTCTGGAGTGGGCAGAATATTGAGAATTCAGAGAGTTAACAGCCCAAGTGGGTTATAATATCCATAATCTCCAACGCTGTGTCTCTTTGGGAGGTGATTCTCCCCCTCTGCTCTGTGCTCGTGAGACTCCACCTGGAGCACTGTGTCCAGCTCTGGAGTCCTCAACAGAGAAGGGACATGGACCTGTTGGAGCAGGTTGAGCAGAGGGCCATGGAGATGCTCAGAGGGATGGAGCACCTCAACTATGAAGACAGGCTGAGAGAGCTGGGGCTGTTCAGCCTGGAGAAGAGAAGGCTCCAGGAAGACCTTTGAGCAGCCTTCCAGGATCTGAAGGGAGCTCCAGGAGAGCTGGAGAGGGACTCTTGGTCAGGGAGTGGAGTGACAGGATAAGGGGGAACAGTCTTAAATTGGAAGAGGGGAGAGTTAGATTAGATAACAGGAAGAAATTCTTTGCTGTGAGGGTGGTGAGGCCCTGGCCCAGGTTGCCCAGAGAAGCTGTGGCTGCTCATCCCTGTAGGGGTTCAAGGCCAGGCTGGATGGGGCTTGGAGCAGCCTGGTGTGGTGGGAGGTGTCCCTGCCCAGTGCAGAGGGATTGGAACTGGATGATCTTTAAGGTCCCTTCCAACTCTAACCATTCTGTGATTCTATTCTTTGATTCTTAAATGCATGTGTCTTTGTCTGTCAGCCTTGAAGATCATTGTGGGCCTGTGCAAAATGAAAAACACCCTTTGATTGCTTCATATTAACGAACATGTTAGAGCCCTCATGACATTATCATTGTGTCTGCACTTGAACACTTTGTTGATTACAACAGAACATGCTCCCTGCTGCTGGTAACTCAAGTGTGTTTCCAAATTCATCACTGCTCAGAGAGGAGGTCACTCTGGGTGGAATCTGGACTTGCAAACGTGCTTCTCCTGGAAACCATCAGGGCCCAAGATGGCTGACTGTCACCATGCAAAGCGTGGTACGTCTTCTTATAAAAGTAGAAGTGTCTTTTTAGTGAAGTGACTGAGCTTAGTGACTCCTTCCTTTCAGTCGGAGAATCATGATGGTTTAGGTTGAAGTCAAAGACCATTCAGTCCCACCCCCTGCCCTGGGCAGGGACACCTCCCACCAGACCAGGTTGCTCCAAGCCCCATCCATCCTGACCTTGAGGCCATCCAGGCATCCCTCCAAGGATGGGGCAGCCACAGCTTCTCTGGGCAACCTGTTCAAGGTTTACCTCCACCCCAAGGAGAAGGAGAAGATTTGGCCTGTGAGAAGAACAGGCCATGGTGGTGAAGTGCCGGTTTTAAAGATGCGAATGGCTCCTTGGCTGGACAAGGTGGATCAGTGGCTGGTTTGCATTCATTTCAGACCCAGACTGGAACAGGAGCCACTCCCTGTCTTCTACAGACCGCTTTAAAAGTTTAGACTGTAAGGATTTGTCTTTACGAGTCAATTAAAGAGTGCCAAAGGCATACCTGGGAACTTGAAGAAGGTTGTGCAGAATGGTCGTTCTGCTGTGTCCCACACATCCCTCACTGTTCCCAGGATGGTCTCAGCCTCTCCACACTGGCTTACCCTGTTACCGGCACCTTTCTCAGCTCCGTTCAACTGACCTGCACAGAAACGACTATCTCAGACCCATTGAACTGACCTGTCACCAGAAACAGGGGTCTGCTGCTGCCTCACACCTCATATACTTCTGCCTCGTATGCCCTCCTGTGCCGGGCTGATGTGTCTCTGTGGAAGACTTTTCTGTAGAGACCTGAGTGGGGACCTGGGACTCTACAACAAACCCTATTTTAGTTGCTGGAAGGAAGTGGGACTAGACCCACCTTGGCCTTTAGAGGAGACTCCACTTTGCAAGGCCAGTCCATGTGCAAAAGGGTGTGGAGAACCATTTAACCAATACAAAATTTTATTACTGATATTTTTTTTACCTCTTTACTCCTTTTCCTAGTATTATATTTTCCATGTAGCAGGCCTGATTCTTCTGTCAGTGTTCAGGCAAAATCCGAAGGACTTTTTATGTGAATTAGGACCCACAAAGTGGGTCCATATGCAACCAGCTGTATTCAGGTTGTCTACAGCTACGTGTGCAACCCCATGAAAGACTGTATTTGTAGCACTTGGCATCAGACCTATAGCACTGCAAGAAGGAATTTATTCTATCCCAAACTTCATCCAATTAAGCACTGGTGGGTGCTGCTTCTGCGACATGTACTGATAAATGGATGTGGCAGGATTGACTGAGAATGTTTTGGCAGCAGCCCTCCTTCAGGTAGCTATTAACTTTATTTTTTAATATGAAATTCAGGCACTAAATCCAAGGAAAAAAAAAAAGCATACATAATGTAGGTTAATTAAAATGCCTGTAAATGAACAGGTGACAGGTGTCGAGCCCCATGACAACCACAACTGGAGAAATGAAAGCGCAACAGACTATTAGGATTCCTGTGTTAATCAGGTAATAGTAACTTGGGTAATTACAAAATCATATGAAATCTTTTTTAAATCCCAAACCTCATTTATAGCCTTTTGGAGATAAAATATAAAATGTAGAGTTTTAATCCAAAAGGACTTTCTCTTCTCTGGAGCCCTCAATCTCAGATTTCTTCCATGGCTGACACAAAAGGGCTGGGAATTTTTTCTCTCCCCTCTCTTCAATTTTATTTTAATTAAGAAATATTAAGTTAAAAGCCACCAAAGAGTTTGAGTTTCTAGCTCTTTGGCAGGTATTTGGTAGTCACTTATGTGTCCCAAGGCCTTTTTCTGTGTAGCTGGTAGAACCTGCCGCGTGCATCTGTTGGGTCTGAGAGGTGGAATTCATTGTCGTGCCGAGGAGCAGCACAGGCCATGTGTGAGATGAACCTGGAATAGACTGGAGGCTGTTCCGGCTTCCCAGGAGCAAATTACACCCCAGATGACTAAGAGGACTTCTGATTCAAATCTTTTTTCTTATGAGCAAAGGTGGAGATACTATTCCATATCTGATAGGCAGACTGTGATATGTTACGCTGAGACAATACGCTGGTCTCGCAGCCTTTCCCATTCTGAAAAGCTCGTCCAGATGTTTCCCAAGAAAACGGATTGAGCCCTCCTGAGGAGATGCTTATAGCCATTCCCTCTGCTTCTCGAGTCTTACCCTATAACCAGGGGCTTGATCCCAAGTAGAAAGTTTTTCAGAGGTGTTAAGTGACTCGCCCAAGGTCATTAATACAAATCAGTAGGAAAATGAAAAATGAAACCTTCCAGACTTTTGCTGTAATTACCAGGGCACATGCCTCTCCCTGGATCTCTTAAAGAAGGAAAAAAAAACTGGCTGTAATTAGGGCTAGGAGCTAGTGCGTCTGCTGAGAACCTGCGCTATGGTTCGCTCTGTGAAGATCCCCTTGGAGGCTGATTCAGCAGCCAGCATATAAAGATTTTTCTTAGTTTTTTTGGTAAAATCCAGATATCAAAAATGAAATACATTATTTTTCACCCTTGTCCCTGCAATAGAATTTATTACCCCTGGGCTATAGACAGCCAGACAAATAGAAACAGATTTTTTTTTCTTCCTTTCTTTGACTTGGAAGATGAGAACATGTTTTGTACGTTCCTAAGTTGCAGCCAACATAAAGGTCTTTATCTTGAAGGAAATAAGTCGTTTGATTCTTGGTTATACTCCACTAACCCAGACAGCGACAAATTTCCCAGCTTTTCCCTCCATACCAGGAAGATGATGGCATTCACCTCCCATTAAGGGGGACAAGGGGAGCTTCCCTCCCTTTCCCTTTTCTGATCAACGCTGTTTATAAATTAAACAAAGACAAGGATGGAGCTTTATTTTAGGAAGCTTTCAGACCACAAGTTGTGTTCAGGATTAAAGGTCAGGATGGGAAACCTGCCAAGGTTTCCCCTCCCTACTGCTACTAGTTGTCACTGCTCCAGTGGAAAGAGAGAATTAAA
>VXBW01007872.1:373132-390164 GCA_013400375.1 Thinocorus orbignyianus | reverse complement strand
AAAAAAAAAAAAGACAAAGAAAACTGGATTAGGAGAAAAAAAGTAAACCCACCAGGCAGAATAACAAGGAGAAAACAGAAGTCAGGCTTCATCTAGTGCTTGAGATATGCCCTACATAGACGCTATTGAATTCTCCCCACCTCTGTGCCAGCCTCCCCTAGGCCTGCTGGACAGTACTTATTTTGTTTGGGGTTCTTTTTTTTTTTCTCCCTTCTCTCCCTCCTTCTGCCTCCTTTGGTGTTTTTATTCAGGCACAGCAGGCACCAGAGTGAACGCTGACAAGCACTGGCAAACTTAAAAAAAAAAAAAAAAAAAGAAAAAAAAGGGGAAAAAAATTGCTGCCACTCTCCCAGAGACGTCCATTATGTCTCCAGAGTCTACGTTTTGCAACATAAAAGCATAATCAAAAGAAATCATGCTTCGGCTCAGTCAGGGACAGGGCAGAATAGTCCATTTAGCTTTATGCTAAAAAAGAAAATAATTGGAGCAAAATTCGTTTGAAATAGGAGCAGGAAACAGTTTGTTTGCAATCTATTTCTTCTGGAAAACAGCAAACCCTATTAAACCCTCTTTGGGAGCTATTTATTTTGGAAACAAGTTCAACGTTCTGCAAGCAGTACACGCACGCGGGAGAAGTTGTAGCGGAGTGTAATCTTTGGAGGAAATGTCCATGTTTATCTACATTGTAGTTCCAACCAGCTCCCAGAATAACAAGCTTTTCCACATCTTGAGCGATAGGCTTGGCTGCTTTCACCAGACTGCGTCCCCATCCATGACCCGGCATGACAAACCCATGGCTGAGAGCTGCGGGTGTGAGACAGGAAAACCAGCAAAGCCAAAGGGTTATTCCCTGGCCTTCCTCCTGCTCTTCCTCTTTCCTCTGTATTAGTTCGCCAGCTCTTCTCCCTTCACGTGCCCTGCAAAAAACCCCTCAAACCCNGACTCTCTCCAGCAGTTCCCTGTCTCTCTTGAACTGGGGAGCCCAGCACTGGAGGCAGGATTCCAGCTGTGGCCTCACCAGTGTTGAGTAGAGAGGGAGAATGACCTCCCTGCACCTCCTGGCCACACTCTTCCCTAGGCAGCCCAGGATTCCATTGGCCTCTTGGCCACCAGGGCCCATTGCTGGCTCATGGCTGATCATACCAAGGTCCTTATTCTTGGTGTTTTTTCCCCTGTGTGGTTGAGTGTCAACCATGTGTGTGGGTGAGGCGGGGAGGTGGCATGTAACACACTGGCACCATGGAGCTGAGCCTTCTGTCGCTGCCATGTGTCCTCACACCAGGTCTTCTCCACCTGCCAAAACATTCTCCCACTGGCAATTCTCGTCTGTTTCGCTCCCCTTCCCTGAACAGGAGGAAAACACAGGACACCAGAAGGGAGTCTCAAGAGGAAACCAAACCAGAAGTGCTATTAGCTTTGGTTGCGTGTTTCTGAACGCTTGGGTGTAGTGGAGGCTGCCCGCTGTAGCTTCTACCTGTCCTTTCCACAGGCAAAACACAGTAAGATCCCACAGTGAGCAGTTACTGTGAATAACTTTTAGCTTGCACGTGGTGTTTGAGCAGCATGGCAAGGATGCACCAGTGTGAGCTTCACGGCATGATCCTGCTTCTTCCAAGGTCGATGTTAGTGCTGGAAACAGCCGGATCCCTCACTGGGCTTCAGTGTTCCCTTGTGTTAGGAGGGTTTGATAGAACACCTCTGTGATGGGCTCAGATTCATCTTCTGTTTGGCGATTCCAGGTTATCTGTTTTAGGGTCAGTTTGGCTCGATGCCTTGTGCCTCTCAGGTGTTTCTCCCCAACACATGTGGGTGCAGAGACCTTTGTGTATTTGTGCATTTGGCATCCCGTTACCTGGGAGGCTGTAACGGGCCACAGCGTCCCACGGATTAAAGTCCCCTCCACGGCCTCACACCTGGGAAATGCAGGGGCTTTTGTTGCTGACTCTTCAGGCTCTGGATGAGGCAGGTGTGTGCCCTTCATCCACGGCATCAGCCAGGCCTTGCCATTTCCCGAGAGCTTTCCTTCTCCTCCCAAGCCCAAACAATGTCCTTCCCGGTTGTGTGTTATCTCTGGAGATAAGATTAACCCACCTATTTAGATATTTGCATTCCTCTTAGCCTCCTACTCCTGTCCCCACTTCCCCTCATCTTCTTCCTTCTCTACATTAATTTCTCTTTATATTTAACCTTTAGATTTTGGAGAAAGGAGTATAATGTGTCTCAGCAGGATATCGTTTGATTTCTGCTCACAAGAGAGGGTCTTATTATACTTCCCCACAAAGTGCTTGTCATTTATGAGCTATTTCTCACTTAAGGGTTAAGTATGTTATCTCCTCGCCCAAATATCCTATATTAGCAATAGAGCTGATTACCACCGTTTGTATCAGTCACTGGGATCCTTAAATAAAATGGAGAGCAGCTTGTTGGAAATCCTCGTTTCATTGAAAAGCATGGTTTAACTTTAATAGGGTTTGCATACATATCGTAAATCAGCTCTGAAAAAGGAGGGCATATTCTTTTTCTCCATCTGATTGTTTTACACATTTCAACAGTGTGTAAAAACACAGCCTGTCATTGTTAATTTTAACCAAAGGGAATTACTTCTTGAAAGGCTGCAGTCGTGATTAAATGGAAAAGGTGATCAGTAGTGTAAATTTGGAGCTGATTAAACGCCGTCAGCTCAGATTCCTTATGCAAAAGAGATAGAGGGACTAGGCTGGCTGCTTTGCTAGGCAGACAGCACCAGCTCTGAAGCACACCAAATGCTCAAAACTTGGGCATTCTTTGCTTTGTGCTGTAGTGCAGGGGCAGGGCTGAGAGCTGCAGTTCATGGACTGACCTGATCCTCCTTCCCCCTCAACTGGAACCAGCTCCCAGGGGCTTCCTTTCTTCCCCTAGACTGATGTGGCAGTAACGATCAGTCCAGCCTTCCTTACGTTAGGAAACGTGAGGTCTTCCCAAGTTGTAAGACAAGTTTTATAGCCCAGGGGAGCTTTGCATGTGCTGTTCCTCATCTTGGGGAATGCCCTTCTTTCTTCTGTTGAGGGGAGTCCCAGTCATACCGGTGGGAGTTAACAGGAAGGACCATTCCTAATTCTGCTATTACCTTATCCAGAAGGTGACCAAGCTTTCTGTCTTTGTGTGGACAAGCACTTTTACCTCCACCGAAGGTAGGGAAGGGGTGGCTGCAACAGTTCGGACTGCAGGAAAGGGACGTGCTTTCTGCACTCACAAGTGGTGGCATTTGCACGCTGCTTTCTGGGGGACAGTAAGGTGACATTTTGCAGCCCCAGGCAAGCAAATGGTTCAAAATCTCTTCCCCCACTGCTGGGTCTGAGGGCTTCACCCTGGATTGGTACCACCATACATCAAGTTATCTCCTGCCTCTCTGGTGTGGACACAGTGAGATGGGCAGAGGTTCAGTCGAATGGAAATGACAGGGAGCTGTTTTTAAAGGCTATATTTAACATCAGATCCAAAAAGGGTTTGGGGTACTACTCTAGACTGTATGGCTTGGTTTCTCTAAGGACATCATACTTCTAGGAGGTATGCAGATCGGTCTGTGCTTGCTGCAGGGAATGCTGATGTTATGGGAAGGAAGGGAACTGAGTTGCCTTGGGGTTGTACAGCCCTGGATGTGACAGAACTGAAAAATTACCCTGCAAATCTGACCTCAGGAAGAGCGCTGTGAAATGTGGAGTAGGGTCTGGCTTGTTCCCGAGAAGCTATGTTGAGTTGACAAGGGAACAGGGTAGTGAGTCTAAAGGGAGAATGACCAGAAGAGAAGGGTGCCCTCCATTTTGAAGTATTACAATGTAGGTACATAAAATATTTTTCAGACTTACTGCAACTTCCTAATTTAGATTCTAAATAATACAATATGTTTTGCAGCCCCATGGACTTCACATTGTCACATGTGATCAAACCCACAGAGTGAGGGAACATGGACAGAGGTCCAGTTACCGAGATCCAAATCCCTCCTGATTAAAAATCTTCTGTTGGGTACGTTGGTGGTTTTCTCACAGCTCCGAGCAGTTAAGAAAAGCCAAGAGTTTCTTTCACCCTGTGGTTTTTTTTCCCCTCGGTCCATATTGTCAGGTAGTGGCAACCTGATGGGCTTTTATTTCATGCACAGCTAAAGAAGTAGCAGTAGTCTAACGGAAGCTGATATGTAGAGTAGAACTCACTTTAATTGAAAAGCAGTTCCAGTCAAATTTTTTTTTTCCTTCTCTTCTTTTAAGGAAGGGGGAGAATTGTTTTCAAGCATTATTAAGCTTTTTTTTTTTTTTCCTCCCAGAAGCTAAGAAAGCCATCTGTGAAAACCTGTTTGCATGTTTGTTTTCTACAATAAAATGCAAAATACTTCTTCCTGTTAGCGGATTATGCCATATGTCACTCCCTGTAACAAAACCAGCATGTTTATTAATGAACCCAATCAGAGGCAAGGATTTAGAAAGATTTAAAGGAACTGAATTTTCAGTTCAATATTTTAGTGTAGAAAAACTCCTGGTCTGTTGTTAATGTTGTACATGGAAAATTCAGGCTTTGTTTTTTATATGAATTTGCTAAATTGGCAATGGAAAGAAAGCAGGAGGAAACTCGCTGGGAAAAGAAATCACACTGTGATCCCTACGTTCTGCATGCATGAACCCCCAGCTGATTGTGATCAGCAGTTTATATGTGATTAATATTTAATTTGATTGGTATAGTTTTTTCTCCAGATAAGCTAATTAAGGAACTTGATGGAAAGGACACCCTTGTGCATTAATGTAGCAGCTTTTTGGTTTCTGTAGGGCAGACTAAACCTTCCCGAGTTACAAATGAGATGAATTCAGCTTTCTCAGCTGTGTAGGAAAGAGACCTGAACTGCATGGCTTTGGGTTTTTACCCACAGACTCTGTGAAATTTGGGCTTGGATGATTGGTGCTGAGCTGAGAACTATTTCATACATGATAAGGGTGATTGCAATAGATGTAAAGATAAGCAGACAGCGTGTATTTGCCCCTTCAGATGTCAATAGATCGTGCATACTGAGAATCTGGTTACATTCCTGGGAGTTTTTGACTTCTCAAATAGACAAGGTTTCTTATCAAAGGGGTTCAAAGCTTGCTTTTGCACATGGACTTCAGCACACCAATCAATACTCATTTTATCTTTAAACTCTAATACTGCCCTCACTGATTTAGATCTTGTTGTTGTAGAGCTCAGCTCAGGCACTCGGTCTGATAGTGCTGATGGAAGGGAGACGGAGCGTTTAACCTCGGGCTGGGGTTTCTCATGTTGTCCCACCCAGTGCCCAGCAGCATGGACAGGAGGGGATTTTAGCTGCTGTGTGAGGGTGTTTTGTCCCTTCTTCTAAGTTTACAGTGAATTTATGATGGGGTTTATATGTAGGTTTTCTTTGAATACTCCCAACACCTTGCAAAAACCTAAAAGAAGCAATAACAGTCTGATGTTTCACATGTGCTTCCAGGGCGATCGGCTGGAAAGCATCAATGCCAGGTCTGTCTCCGGCAGCAACCCACTGCTGGAAACAGATCCGTTGGTTCAAAAGGTAGAAGTTCTTGCATCAAGACCTGGCTGGCCTCTTTTGAGGGGGATAATTACAATAGCATCTTCAATATTCCTGTCTTAAGGCAGGTGTTCATTAGCTCGTTAGATATATTGACTAATCCAAACCATGAAACAGCTTCCCCTTTGCTTTGTGAAGACCAGAGGAATGAAATTCCTCTTAACATTCCTCTGACTTTCTTATGTCTATTGAAAGGTTCCGTAACTTAGTGCCTTTCTCAAAGGTGTAATTCATCATGGAGGAAAACAGAAAAATAAAAGCGACCTTTTTGAAAGGTCAGTTCATGTTTATGCTTCAGAAGCGGTGGTGAGTACAGGTTTGGTGCTATCCTAAAATAGCATCCCATTAATTGTTTAGTCAGCCCATGCTTGTTATGGGTTTGGCATATTCAGTAGACAAATCAGGTCAGAGGTAACAAGTGATTGAAAGAACCAGGAGAAAACCCTCCTGAGCTTTGGAAAACATGCTTCTTACAAGAAAAGACGTGAAACGGAAGCAAACTCCTTGAATCTGGAAAATTAAGAACCTGATGAGGTTTCGCAGGCAATCTCAAAGCCTGAGATTCTGGGATTCTGACCCATCTGCTTCAGATGCCCCAACAAGTACTCATCAGCCCACTGACTGCCTTTATTTTTCTCCTTTTTGTCAGTGTGTGCCTGTTGAGCAAGCAATTTTTGTTAGCCATTTGGCTGCAGAACAACAGTGAGGGCCTATATTCCACCCCAAGAATGCCATCTCAAGGGAGAACACGTGTGCCTGAAGTAGCCTCCCAGCATCTATACATATGTTAAAACATTAGATATTAGGAAGAAATTCTTTGGTGTGAGGGTGGTGAGGCACTGGAACAGGTTGCCCAGAGAAGCTGTGGCTGCCCCATCCCTGGAGGGGTTCAGGGCCAGGCTGGATGGGGCTTGGAGCAACCTGGTGTGGTGGGAGATGTCCCTGCCCAGGGCAGGGTGTTGGAACTGGATGATCTTGAAGGTCCCTTCCAACTGTAACCATTCTGTGATTCTATGATTACATTACAGCCTTCATCTCTAGAGGACTCTTCTTCTCTTTGGCAGCGTGAATAAAATGGATTGGAGTTTACGTAGGTGAAACCGAGCGGTATCATAGAGGCTGGCTGTACTTTTTAAACACAAAACGTTGACGTTGTGATTTTAGTAGACATGCCCCGGAGGAGGATGTCTATGGATTACATGAGATCCGAGAGAAGGTGTGGACGTGAAGAATTTTATTCATACATTGTTTTCGGCAGGAGGGAAGCATCCTCTTCTCCGCTGTCTGCTTAAATGCCCACCAGCTGATTTTCCTCACGAGCACGCCAGCCCTGCCCGAGCTCTCCCCTCCCAGCATGGGCTGGAGCCCTACCTCCCAATGCTGCCGTTGCTCTTCCAGGCACCTCAGTTTTGTCACCTCTCCCCTTTGGCTCCCTGAATGAGAAAGGAGCTGGCAGCCTGAGGTGCAGCTAAGGAACAGCTAATTCCTCAGGGCCCCTGTTGGAAACGGGGAACGTGCACGGTCATTTCTCTTGACCATCAGCGCTGAGCGATGGTGGCATAAAGCAGGCAAGCCTTTTGCATCTCCTGCGTGGCAGAGCGGCGTTGTTATTCTGGCTGCATAGCTTGGCTTGTTATTGAGCACATGCTTTGCAGATTAGCCTGTTTGTATAGCCAATCGAACATGTGCTCCATTAAAAATTAAAACATCCTGTTTTAAGGATGGAGCAGGAGACATCAGCTGCCACTGTGCAGCAGACCTGGAAAGCCCCCAGAGCCCATTACCATAGGTTACAGCAAATGTTAATCAGTGCCAACGCAGTTAAATAATGCAGTTCGTGCAGATGGCAGCTACTACATCTACTCACAGATGTGTCCTCAAGTCCCTGAGGTTGCTGTATCACAGGAGTTGTCGGGAACAGTCAGATCCGATGCTGACTGTAGGTATCACCTTTGTGTTGATGCCATATATACCAGCCAGAGGAGAGGCAGCGATCGATAGGGCTGAGGAAGGAGTTCAGAAACACACCAGAGGGGAGCGTGGGGCGGTACCTGAACTCAAATAAAACAATAAGGAAATCTGTGTCCTTCGCAAGCTGGGGGTTTTTCAGGGTGTATTTACCTTCTGCGTGTAGAAATCAGTGTCTTGTCCTAAAGAGCTGAATCCACCGCTCAGCTTCTGAGCTTGTTGTGGGTATTTGTGATGGTTGCCTGTCAGAGGAGTCATGCGACGTGTCTGGGAGGGCAGAGGAGGGGCTGTCAGCCTGCACACCGGTCAGGCTTCATTTGGGAGTTTTCTATTCCTCATCTCTGCAGAACTGACTCTGCAGTTGAAATTACAACCCTTTTCACATCAGTCTCTAGGTCACGATAAAGTATAGGTGTTCTCTGCCAACTTGTCATATTGTCCCACTTCAGATGGAGTAATTTATACACCTATTTGGCTGTTTATGCTCAGTATGAGTGTTTATGAAAAGGCACGTGCAAATCTCTATGACGTGCAAGAGTTTGCAGGTGAAAGTTGTGCTGTAAGCACAAATACTGTTCCTGAGATGTGCCATGCTGTTCAGTATGTAGTAAGAGGACAAACCATGGCAAGTCAAGAAGCTAAGAAGCATTTCTCTTGCTTTTTTTTTCACATCTTAGGACATCTTGCATTATCTATCTGGTCAGTGTCACTGTGAAACATTCTCTATCCCAAATCTGTGGGTGTCTTAGCTCATAATGTCTCCTTTTTTAAAAAAAGGTTCTGTCTGTATAAATTGTGTTTAGGTGGAATAGGTTGAAAAATGAAAAATTTTAATTAATTAGTTAAGCATTTGGCTTTTCTCAGCTTTTGCTTAATTCATTGAGGGCGTGTTCATTAGATATGAGTTTTGTAAAGTACATAGATTCAAGGTGTTCCCATTTCCTCGGGGCTTCTCCATTACCTTAGGTGCAAGTGTCTTGTCTGCAGCACACACGTCTGTGCTCAGCGGCGAAGACCAGCTTAAAACCAGCCATCTGCAGTGAGCCTCCGCTGAGACGTTTGCTTGTTAGAACCATCTGATTTCTTGGACCTATTGTAAGACTGTCGCCGTTCCCAGTCCCACTGTACGGCACCCAGCGGTACAGCCCCTCCTTTGCAAGAAGCTGTTGGTGGGGCTGGGAACTGCACAGGCGCAAGGAGGTTGGTTTTATAAAGATCTAAGAGCAGAATACGTTTGGGTTGTTTAAATTTAGCTCTCCGGGCTACAAAATGGGACTTGGGACTCACGGGACTCATTTTTTCCTCAGTAGTTTCATCTTTTAACCATTAATTGTCAGATAGGCGGTGTGGGATGAGCGTTCTGCTGTGACCGTGCTTCTGTCAATTAATAATGGAACGTATCCAAAGTTTATCTGTAGCAATCATTCATACCATCTGGCAATACAAATTAGATGAATTTGAAAGCAGTCTACAAACAGGCATGTTGTTTTAGGGGCTGCCATAATCATATCTATCAAATATAGAGTGAAAAAAAAAAAGTATTTAATGTATTTTTAACGAGTGTGTTGAGATCAATATTCCCTTGAGAGTGAGCTCCATTTCCAGAGAGCAAGGGCAGCAGCACGGCGGCGGAGCCTTCCCTTGTGCTCCTATCACTGATGGCCCAAGGAGAACCAGCCGGTTTAGGGAATGAGCAGGGGATTATTTTTCTTGCCCGTTCTGGCCCTGGCCTTGTTCCCGAGCCTGACAACAGCGGTGCCAATTAGTAACAGGCTGGGGACTGGCCAGAGATGACAAGGAACCAGTCTCAGGACAGGTAGAAATGTTTTAAACAAGCTGCTGGATCAAAGTAAAGTGAAGAAGTTGTTTGTATATGCAGAAGATAGCAGACTTAATATATTTTATAATATTTGAAGCCTGCTTTGTACAGTCTCAGTTTGTGACCTGGGTCTGTCCTCTCGCACGTGTGTGGTGTGATGGAGCCACTTGTGCTTTTCCCAGCCTTTGCACAGAGCAGAGCAGTACTGGCCCCTCCGGGTGCTGTCAGGGGTCCGACTGCTGTTGATGGACCGATGATGGTGGTGGCACCAACAGTGGTGAGGATGCTCTTAGCCCTCCAGCAGCATCGCTAGTACCGATCCTGCACTATGGTGCTTGCAGTCCCAGGATGGGCTCCAAACACTCATGGGCTGGGTTCCCTGCTTGAGGATGGCTTTTATGGCTTCTTTGCCAAAACTGCCTCAATGTGGAGAACCCATGCAGAGATCATAGAATCATAGAATGGTTAGAGTTGGAAGGGACCTTAAAGATCATCCAGTTCCAACCCCCCTGCCATGGGCAGGGACGCCTCCCACCAGCCCAGGTTGCTCGAAGCCCAATCCAGCCTGGCCTTGAACCCCTCCAGGGATGGGGCAGCCACAGCTTCTCTGGGTGAGAGGGAAGATCTTCTGATAGAAGATATATTTTCCTTGCTATTTCTGCTAAGTATTCTTGATTATTTCTAGTTTTCAGATAAACTGCTTTGATATTGGTAAGTTCTTTTGAGTTTTGGAAGAAACCACTGGCAATCTTTGGGTCACCAGCTTAACAGCCTCCGTCACACGCTTTGAGGTTACTGGTGGATGTTGTAGGTGGCTTTTTCCCTCTCTTGGTATTTATTCCCTGCCAATTTTCTACACTATGTAAATGGTTCAACATCAGGATTTTGATGGGTGTGAGGAACTTCAGTGTTTGAGAGCTCACAGGGCATTTGCAGAAATTTATTTAATAGTTTTATGGGTTATCCCACTCTTTCACTGCTGTTTTGCTGCCAGTCTCCCAAGTTTGTGGCTGCCTATGATGGCATTTGTATTTCCCTGATAGACTACTGTGTATCACAGTTATCACTGATTGTGTAAAACTAACATTTAGTTGCTTTTTAAAATTCATTTTACTGCTGCTTCTTTGATGTGAACTGGTAGCAATATTCCTGAAGCAATTCTTTTTAGCTGCTGAAAATGGCAACTGGAAAATTATTTCTTGATTTAATATATGTAATGGCTGAAGAAGGATTGTACAGGAAAACTTCAGACATAGTGTGTGAGCACAGAAATCAGTAAAACTGCTCAAGGGCTGCTGTTGGCGACTAGATCATCCTGTGATGGGTGAGATGTGATTAATTGTGGCTGAGACCCATCCCCATGGAGCCAGCCCAGCCTGGTTCTGACCCCTCTCCCCATTGAGGAAGCTGCGGTATCCATGGAACAGGCATTTTAGCAGAACCTGGGGTGAGACTGAGTTGGTGGACAGTCACGAGTGGTGTCCCTCAGGGCTCAGTTCTAGTACCAGTCTTCTTTAATATCTTTATCAGTGATCTGGATGAGGGGATTGAGTGCACCCTCAGTCAGTTTGCAGATGACACCAAACTAGGTGGGAGTGTTGGACAGCCAGCTTAACATGAGGCAGCAGTGTGACCAGGCAGCCAAGAAGGCCACCAGCATCCTGGCCTGGATCAGGAGTAGTGTGGCCGGCAGGAGTAGGGAGTGATGGTACCTCTGTCCTGTGCACTGGTGAGGCCTCACCTCTAGTGCTGTGTTCAGTTCTGGGCCCCTCACTACAAGAAGGACATTGAGGGGCTGGAGCGTGTCCAGAAGAGAGCCACCAAGCTGGTGAGGGGTCTGGAGAACAAGTCCTGTGAGAAGAGGCTGAGAGAACTGGGCAGGTTCAGTCTGGAGAAGAGGAGGTTGAGGGGAGAACTCATTGCCCTCTACAGCTCCCTGGAAGGAGGTTGCAGAGATGGGCGTTGGCCTCTTCTCCCACAGGAATCAGGACAGGACCAGAGGAAATGGTCTGAAGTTGGGACAGGGGAGGTTCAGATTAGGTATCAGGAAGAATGACTTCACTGAGAGAGTGGTCAGGTCCTGGAACAGCCTGCCCAGGGAGGTGGTGAAGTCACCATCCCTGGAGGTATTTCAGAAAGGTGTAGATGTGGCACTTGAGGGCATGCTGTAGTGGCCGAGCTTGTTGGGTTGGGTGATTTGTTTTGTGGGGTTTGTTTTTTTTTGTGGTGGTTTTTGGTTTTGGTAGATTTTGTTTTGCTTTTTTTTTGGTTGGATTTGTTTTGGGGTTTTTTGGGTGCATGTATGGTTGGAATTGATGATCTCAAAGGTCACTTCCAACCATGAAAATTCTGTGATTCTGTGAATGAAGCAGCCAAGTAAATTTAACTTCTCTCCCTCTACACCGTGCAGGTTCCTATACTATTTAGGGCCCTGATCCGGTATCGCTGAAGTCAATTATAACCTTTTTACTGATTTCCGTCAGCAGTGAATCAAGCTCTAAAATCTTACGAAACGCTCATTGTTATGTTATCTGTCTAATTTCTGGAGAGGTGGAGTTACAAATGAGTGTTAAATGCCTCTTATGTCTCCATTGGTGTCATACTTTATGCTTTGCCATGTGTTTTACAACCAGTAACAAAAGCGTGATTGGAAATAGGCCCCATTAAGCTTGTTTGTGCTTATACTCATCGAATGCATTTTGGAAAGGGTTTTCACTGTTTTGGGGGGGGTTTTTTGTTTGAGGTTTTTTTTTTTTCAGTTAGGGTTTTAAAGGAAAACCAAGCTGGTATTGTGAAAAACATTCCCTTCCCTTGATTCCCCTTAAGCCAGAGTAGTTAGTCTACATCTGTTTCTGCTTCCTATTTGCACCAAAAAAAAGAAAAATCAGTGATTTCAATTTGTGTGATATTAACCAATGTGTGATATTAAGCAAGTTGTTTTTCTTGAATCAAGCCTGGCATGACCCAGCTTGCTGCTAAGGCGATCTACTAGTCACAGTTCAGAGATGTCATGGCAAGGCTGCTGATTTCTTTAAAACTTTTAATTTCCATCAATCAGTTAAAAAAAAAAAAAAAAAGGGCATTTTATTTTTCTATTTGCTGCTCATGTAACTGATAATTTACAAATTTTAAATACATCCATAATATGTACATGCATATGCAGACATGTACACATATGTAATAGAATGCATGATATGACATCAACATGCATTTTGTACAGCCACGATCTATTTATTTTACATCTCTTTTTAATGCTTGTATTTTTATATATGTATGTAAATGGAGTCTTTACGTGGTTGGACACTTGAGTGCATGTGCAGTTCCAGGAGGCTGGAACACGTCAGTCCTGGGTGAACTCAGTGAAAATACTTGTATGAAGGGCTTCATGAGTGCCACCTCCACGTGAAGAACACAGAATGCTCTCCTGCACGTGGGTGCGTTAAGCGCCGTTCACAAGTGCTAAGATGCAATCAAATGACATCTAATCTTTCTCCTGGTAGGAAGCCTGATTCACAGATAATCTGTATTAGAGAGTTTCAAAATTTAATTAAGAACCGATCAAAACTTAGGCGAGGATCTCAGGATTTTGCTCTTCATTTGTATGTACATTGCAAAAGCATACATTCAAAAAATTATATTGCTCTGGGAATTCACAGCTTCAAGGTGACTTGTCAGAGATGATGGATTCCTTAAAATCCCTCCTATTCTTTCATCAGCAAAAGAGCTGTTAAGTTTTTAAGGTATTCATCTCGTGTGTGCATGGCACTGTTGTGCTGTTAGGTGAAAAGATTTAACTGTTTTCCACTCTTTAAGCATCACTGTCTTATCTTCAGAGCTAACTCGGCATGTCTGAAGTCCTGGAAAGCAGGTGATTGATCAAGGAATTTAGGGAACAGCTCCCCTGACAAAGCCAGGGAGGATATTTCCTAAGAGGGGCAGTGGGAGTGAGGAAAGCGTGAAACTTATTTAACAAGCAAGGCTTGAGTTGGATAATCTGCATAATATATCCACTGGCATTAAGTCTGTCATCTTTGCGTTGCATTTCTTGTACAGATTCTGCAATAGCTGTCTTTCACTGTCGGTTCTAATAAAGAGCGTTGGTCAGCTTAAATTCCCTGGGAGCGCAGAGTTATGTTTTGTGAACTACATGTGCCTGAGGCCTCTCATGCATGATTTAAACTGCTTTGTAAATGTCAATAGGTGGAAAAGCATTAGATCCCTTGTAGATTTCTCCAAATCCTCAAAGATGTGTATACCATGTATAAACCATGCTACAGTTTCAAGGCCACTGCAATCTCTACACTTGCCTAACTGTGGATTTAAGGTATTGCCAGAAGCAAAATATCGGTGTATACATGATTTGATCCAACCAGCCAATGAGACCCTTTATTAAGAAAACCTTTGCTCCTCTGGAAAGTCCCTTGTGATATTAAGCGGGCGCACGGCATAAATGTTGGATGTCCTTCAAACTTCGTTGCTTTATGCCGTCTTTAAAAAAAAATAAAGCAAAATGCATTTCTGCTTTGTCTGAGGCATCTGCCTTTAAATGGAGGACAAACCCAGCCACGGGGAAGGCTCCCGTTTCTCTGCATGTCGGGGCAGAGGTGGAAACAGGACTTTGTAGGTTATGAAAGAAGTCAGCTTTTAATTAGGAGAGCACTGTCTATTGGCAAAAGCCACCAACTATATGAAATAAATAAGAATCTGTTCCTAATGAGAAGCTGTGGGGGCCTGGGGTGGCTGCAGGGGCTGGTAATGTAGGTCACTGTTTTGCGGCCGCAGGAGGAGCCGCTGCCATCTGACGGGCAGCCTGCGTGGAAGGAGTCCCATGGGTGCCAGCCCCATTTCTCCTGTGCCCATTGCCCAGCCACTGCTGCGGCTGGCGCTCCGGGTGACGGTCCCGGCACAGACACCCAGCCCCAAAGGGACTCTGAACTGGTCCATCACCCAGGTCAGGCTGGATGCAGGCTGGGGCAGCGCAGACGCTGCCTGGTCTGCTGACGTGTGGAGGGAGCCAGCTGCCAGCGCTGCTGCTGAGCACCATCTCCTGAGCACTAAATTAGCTGAGAAAAACACATTGATAAAAGCATTCCGCTATTAGTGAAATTCATCATTGTGGCCAAGGGTAAGCATGACACTCGGGTACCAGTAAATTGCTATTTTTGAAACTTACGGGCTGGAAAGATGTTGATTTGTTCTTCAATTCAGGGGATAAATATAATCTTCATCCTATTTTCAGATTCATGGGGAAAAGATCCACGCCCCGCCTCTGGCTTTGAAGTCCCAGCGCTGCAGAAAGCGTGTTGTAGAGAGGGACAAGCGTGTGGATGTTGGGCGTACGCTGCTGCGTGGCTCTGCAGGACACAGGGTGCTGAGCTGGCTGGGATTCTGGTGTCACTGGTTTGTCTCACCCAGCTGAGTCTTTTTTTGAGTAGATGGGTGCATTTGTGTCCCTTGAATTATCTGAGGTGGGCTTTTCCTCTTCCCTTAACAATGCAAAAAGTTATATTTTTGTGTCCAGTTCTTTATGCTCAAGTATGTAGTTGTGTTTTTTTTTCCCAATGTAAAAGCTAATCCGTATAGTTAAGTCCATGTTTTGTGCTTAGAATTGTACTTGACTGTTGTGTGGTCTTGTCCCGGATGGAAAGCAGAACAGCTCAACCACCCTCCAGTGTGTGGAGTCAGTTGCTGCCTGTAAAGCACACAGGGAGACACTGGCTTGAGACAGATCTTGGGGTCCAGAGCAAGACTCCAGTTGTCAGTAACCAGGTTAAGCATAAGATCAACCATGTTCTTGTTTCTCTTTCCTGATTGTCCGTGGACAAAGAGCTCCATCTCATCACCAGGAGCATGAATAAGCTGATAGAGCAGCAGATGACCTTTCACATCTGGTTTCATTGCAAAAGAGATGTAGGACTCCCTGGGTCATTTGAGGCCATTCTGGACTTTGTTTTGCCTGCAGTAGCTTCTGGTGTTACCTGGGAGTTCAGCAATGATGTGGCATCTACCACATTGTTCTCACCTTGTTCATTATTCTCGTGCCTTGGCTCATGGTCCCAGACTCCGTTCCTCTCTGCTGATCTCTAGGCTGAGTTTCCAAAGCTGTTTACAAATTTCCAGATATTTTATTTTTATTGGCAGAAACTTGTGATAGTGTTGAATGGCTCCTCAGGGAGCTGGTTGGGTCTTTTATAACTCCTTGATGTCCAGTAACTGAGCTCTGCTGTCACCATGGCCTTTGGAGGCCACAGTTCCAACATCCCTGCCTTTGGGTTCCTTTCTGAGCTCAACCAATCTGGCTGAAAACTTGTTTCACACCTAGAATGGGTATCAAACGGAGTGGCTCTTGTTTTATCACAGCATCTGTTTGAGCCCTGGGATTCCCCAGGAAACGGCTGGCTTTCTGTGTGTGTTGTACACAAAGGTGGCTTTGGTCTAAGGTGACTCTGTGCTATGTGGCTTTCAACATCTGGAGGCCTCAGAACTTCGTGACATGCCATTTCCTCCTGCAAACACAGGCGTTGCTGCGGGATGGCGACTCGCCTGCCCCTTACATTGTGAAGCAGCATCTTCTCATCTCAAAGGAACCGTATTCCACTGGTTTCGGAGGCTAAACATTACATTTGCTGTTCGATATTGGTTATCCTTCAGTGGCTCATGGAGACAAGCAGAACTGCTATTTATAGATTTACTTTCTGTCTCTGTAGTCGAGCGCAGTGGGTTCTGACACACTGTCCCAGTAATCTCATCAGCCGTGCTGCTCGTAACGCGGGGCCGGGCCTTGGCCTCTGTCGGGAGGGTGACAGCTGTCAGATACAGATAGCAGGCTACAGATTCTGGCTGCTAAAACCCACTCATTCATTCCTGTTACAGATCATTGCCCACAGCTTGAAACCATGCTTTACAGTCCGCCGATTAGCTGGCAAGAGATCTACATACTGTATTAGCAAGGTCAGCCAGTGAGATAAAGGCTAAAACCTCAGCCCATCTGAACTATTTTTAAGCAGATAGCCACACGCGCTGCCTGCTTGTTTATCTTCTGCCCTGCCCCATTATATCACGCCAGTGCAATTAGCGAAAAATAAACAGTAAAAAAACCCACCATACTCCAGCAGATTGCCCTTCTCTACAGCTCAGCCCGGTGGTGGTGGGACACAGCTCTGTTGGGGAAACGTCATGGACTCAGCTGCCTGCTTGTGCTCGGAGACTCAGCGTAATTCTACATTCCTTCCTGTTTCTTAAAATAAGGAGTTTGGTTCTTTCACAGGACAGCATGATAAAGTTCAGTTTGAAGCTGCCATTGTTCAACCTATTGGAAGATTTTTGCTCAGATTTGTGCATGACTTCACTTGGAGTCCCAGAAGGAGGAGTGGGTTGTGTCTTCTCTTTGTGTTATTCCCAAATGCAGGTACTTCCCAGGCAGGAAGAGTATTTGGGCTTAGGTATGGATATTTTGCTTTTATTTTTTCCTGAGTTAGAGATTTGAGATGCACACTCTAGGATCTGGAAAGCAAATAAAAAAACTCTCAAGACAAGAGACAAGGAAGGAGCTACAGAACACCATGAACTCCATGTCACCTTCTTGCTTTTTTACCAAATAAAGGACTCATGGCATTGTTTCACTCCGTTGCTATGCTTGCTTGCCAACTTTTGCAAACCATAAACAATAAGTT
>VXBW01007872.1:320632-368132 GCA_013400375.1 Thinocorus orbignyianus | reverse complement strand
TCCCAATAACCCACAGGACTGAATTTTTGAAAGCACTTTTTCCATGAATGGAAGCTACAGTTAGAACTATTAAAGAGTTTAGTAACATTAGGAGACTAAATAATACGGCTTTTTAGCCTTGATCTGCAATGCAGAGGGGCACAACAGCACTTCATTCCTGCATCACCAGCAAACACAGTAGTGATACAATTTTATAGTACATGGGGTGGGTTTGCATCAGAATTTCATGATTTTCTCAGCTGAGTGACTCATTGGCAAACAGCGTTTCTCTTTTATTCTGTCCCAGAACTGAACCTGAACTGAATCATAGAAAGTGCCACAGAAACAAAAGTGAAGAAGTGACGAGTAGTTAAAGCAGTAATGCAATTATAATTGCCGTGCTGTAACTCTTCAGGTAGTCCTTCTTCCCTCTTCTGAGTAGAATTAGCCATCATCTTTCTTGTTACGGAGGATACGATGCTTAAAAAATAAGCAAACCAATCTGGTCTACGTTTTCTGCCAAGAATCTTTCAGTGCCCTGTAATCTGTGGTCCTGAGCCCAGCAGCGGTGCTATTAGGAAATACGGTTTGCATTGAGTTCGTCATGGTTGACTGAGCCCAAGCTAGGAATTAGATGTCATTTGTAATTGCCATTTGGCTGTATGATTTGGGAATTGATAGCAGCAAGAAAACCAGACAAGAACTTAATAAATACACCTACGTCCCTGCTACTCTTGATAAAGTTTGAGTCATAACTGGACCTCTGCTAAAATATTAAAATAGCTTTGAAAGCTTAAGAAGAAGCTTGTACTTAAAAGCATGCATTTCCCCTCCCCCCCGCCGCCTCCAGGTTCTTCTCCTGAGATGCTACATTTGGGATACGCAATTAAGTAACTTGCCAGCTCTGAGCACATTTACTGCTGCAGTGGGCATTACTGAGAGATCCAGAAGCTTGAAAAGTAGGGTGGACATCTTGTGGACAATTCCACAATTATTTTTAAAGCTCTGCTAATGCAACCGAGAGACCAAGCTGCCTTCTCGGCATCTGCTATTGAGTGTACTGTACATTAGATATACAAGAGATGGGGCCAGGGGGAGTTTCAAATTCAGCAGCCAGCAGCCCGGGTATCAATTAAAGTTGGGTCATTTTCATATGTCACCATTATGACCCTTTAAACAGTGCAGCTATAGTGGAATCAGGATGTCTCTCTGACCCTATACTATGCAAATGCACCGAGGCCAGAAGGACTAGAAAACCTACTGAATTTTAATGTGAGAAGTGTGTGATGCCCCTACCTCATTGACATTCTGTGTGGATTTTTTTTCACTAATCCTCACACTCAGTAGGCATAACTTTCTTGATCTTGGTTCTTCAGTGGGGTGTGCAGGTCAAAAAGGCAGCTGAGATGGGCCAGAGAGAAGTCAGGTGCTACAGCGTGGAGCCACGTGTTTACTTACAATTAGAAGCGGGCCTGAGCCATGAAGTTCAGGTAAGAATCCAAACTCCCCTGAAGTTGGGGTGACGGGTGAGCCATGGGTTTGGGTCAGTCTCACGGAGATACTGACCTGTTGGTTCATCTACAGCCAGGATTTCCCAAAGTCCCTTCCTGGGTTTACATTTAATGGGATATTTTTGAGTTTATCTGTAGTCAGGAAAAGCTTGGGGAGGTTTCAGCATAGGCTTGTCTCAAGGAAAACTATATGGTTCCTCTGATTGAACCTCTCTCCATAACTGACATGGAGAAGCCCCTCTGATGTGAAAAAAAAAAAGGAGGGGGAGAGATGTAAAAAGAATAACATTATGTTTCTATGGTTTGGGGGGTTTTGTGTGTGTGTGTGTGTTGTGGGGTTTTTTTTGGGGGGAGAGGGGAAGTTGTTTTTTTTTCCAGCTGTATTATGTTTTTCTTGAAACAGATAGTGTGGGTAAGCTCCTGGCTCCATGAGGTATGGAGGCTGAATGACAGAAGATCAGTGGTCCCCAAATCCTCTCTGGCCAATACTCATCCAGTACTACACAGGAGGTGATGGGCTGCATCTTCCCTGCCCATCTCTGCTCCAATGGCTTCTTGTAGCCATGAAGGAGCTTTCCGTAGCCATGAGGCAGGGTTTGGAAGCCATGGTTTTGGGGGAAAAAAATCAGTCTTTCACATTTCTTAAGTGATATTGGTTGGTCCCACTGAAGATCTGTCCTTTTGCAGAGCTGCCTGGTTGCACGGCACCATCCATTGCCCTCACACATGGATACAGCCTTTCTGGTTCCCTGCTGGAGCATGTCCTGGGCGTTTGCTAGAGGTTGATGGATGGACTTGGGTGGACTGACCTGGGAGGTGGCAGAAACGTGATGTGCCCGGAGCTGCCCCTTCAGTGAGGAGGAGGAGGAGGATAAGGTGTGATGTGGAAACGTGTGTCGAGACCAAACGAGATAATAGAGATTGCTGTGTTTTCCATATTCTGTTCATATTTAGGGGGATAATGCTAAATACGATGATTCTGATATGAATTCAGCTTGTGATGTGCTCAGCAGGGGGTTTGTTCTGTGGTGTGTTGGAGGGCAGGGTGCTGGGTCCGGGCACTAGCATAAGGAAAGCAGGGTGCAACTGCGGAAATGGTTTTCATTCACTTGGCAGTTTGGATTTGGGTTTGGTTTTCTTTTCAATTGGCTCTGGCTTGTTTTGCTTTTTTCGCTCTTTTATTTCCACCAGCTTTATAAAAAAATCTTAAATGTTTATGAATTAGGTCCACATAGTATTTAAATTTCCAAACAGAGAACCATTCTTCTCTGTAACAACCTTCTGACTTTCTAAGGTTGTCAGACGTGTTGCGCTTTTTTTTAAAGGGAGTATTGTATATAGAACCTCAATTATTTTCTCATAAAGTGATTTTAAAATGACTCCCCAGTGAGTTTTAAGAAAGTGTGTCTAGACTTTTTTCTTTTTCTGCTTTATCCCAGTCTCCCTTTCCAGCCTGCCCCTATCATTTTGTAGGTTATGGATAGGAGAGGATTTGTTGTACTGCAATTTAATGCTGAGTGTGTGCTGTGACCTTTGAGTGGGGGGAGTCTGTTGGCAGTATCATTACAAATAAAGTACTAACAGATTTCAGAAGTTTATAGGTTCCAAACTGGATACTGAAGCCTGCAGGCATTTATAAACTTACCTCCACAGCTTTTCAGATTTGACACCAAGGTGGTGGTTGAGCCCCAGCTCAAATGCCAGCCGATTGCTTGTCTGCGTCCTCCTCCTTAAGCCTCCCGTTCGGTGCCTCTGCAATTTGAATTGTGTAGTCGTTGCAGAAGATAAAGCCCTGGAAGGTCCAGGCAGACGTGTGCTGTCACCTGCACCGTGCCAGTGTGCAGGTATTTGTTGTTTCAGGTAGGCACAGCCAACTACAAAGACTTTACAAAACCTGAACTGTATTAGCCAGGCTGCTCTTGGATGGATGCGCACACTCAAGAGTCAGGCACGATGAAGGAGCCAGGCATTAAGTTGGATTTGGGGATAATTTTTGCAAACCCAGGTGGTACAGGTGGTGATAGAAGTCAGGGGTTATTCCTGGACTGTGCAGTGTAGCTCAGCATCCCGCTGTCTCTCGGTGAGTCAAACCTGCTCAGCACAGGTTTGCCACAGCGCGAAGGTGATGCTGGAGACAGGATAGTTGAGTGACCGAGATGTCTGTAACCTCCAGCCTCTCTCAGCAGATTTGGTTGGGTGAAGAGCACACACTCAACCCCTACAGCTCCAGGTCCCCAGGCTGGCTGCCGTGCTGCTGCCGGATCCCTTTCCCCCACGGCTGTGGCCCCAGAGAGGGGCTGCTCCTCCGAGAGGGCTTGTCGCGGGAGGGAGGATTTGCGTGGTGGGATGCTGAGATGGAGAGAGCCGTGGTTGGCTTTACTGCAGGAAGTGGATTAGGCAAATCCCCGAAACAGTGCAGAAATCCATTTTTCCAAGTGCTGAGGCTGAAGGAAACACATAATTAATAGTATCCCGATTTTTACTTAGTTAAGTCTTAGAGTGAGGTATCCTGGAGTTTATATTTTTAGCAGCCACTTTAAGAGATGGTGGGGGAGGATAAGTGTGCATGGGGGGAGAGATTAATTTAAAATTGATAACCGCATGGCAGCACCACAGTTTTAACAAGCTCAAGGCCTGCCTGGCGAAGCCTGCTGTACTCAGGGGACTAGAGTTCAATTCTCCATGCTGCCAGTTGAAATCAGAAATCACAACTGCAGTGATTAGCAGTGAATTTCCTGATCTCGGTGCCGCAGGCGAAGGAAGGAGGGGACTGTTTTTTTCCCCTGTCTCCAGCGTGGTTAACCCCTAGCAGGGGAGATGGAGGTGAGGAAAGGGAATCTAGGGGTATTTACGGCATTTAAACTTGTACATGCTGTTTAAAAGAATCAATGGCCATTAATGGCCAAGCCTGTCTGTGGAGAAGTACCCAGCGGCATCTTAATTAATCTCGTCGCTAATAGAGGAGCATCACTTTCAAATGCTTTTGCAGCCCCTCTCATTCCAACGATGTAGGTCAGATCCGCAGAGGCAGCGTACGGATGGCAAAATACAGCCTGCTCTCAGGGAATTGGATGTCAGTCCAGGCTAATCCCAGACACTGGTTTTACACTGGTGTAACTGGGATCAAATTTGACTCTGTTCATGTCAGCATCCCACCCTGCCTAGATTTCCCTGTGCTTGTTCATCAGTGATGTTATGGAGAAGAAACAAGTGAAATAGTGTTCTGTATTACTTCTGATTATTATTATTATGACTTTTTTTATTTATTTTTGTGTTTGTGTTTAAAACTGCTCTACCTGATTAGCAGAACTGCAGCACTCATCACGTGTGATCAATATTTCTGCACAAAGCTATCGAAACCGGCCCCTTGGTCCCTTTCGGAACGTTGTTGCTGCTGAAGGTTGCTTGTTTGGGTCCCTTGTAATGTAAGATGAGGGAATTTTGACCGACTCATGCAAACAATGTCAAACTGAAATTCATAAAACTATTGCAATGTGTATATTGCAGTCTCGGGGGGGGGGGGGCCTTGTTGTTAACACTCTTTGGCCTGAAAAAATGTAAGGGTTTTGGTAGCTAGAGCAGGAAAATGCGTTGCTTCATGGGTTGATAGATAATTGATCCAGAAATTACCTTCTGATCTAGACCTTTGCCCAACGGAGAGGGCTGGGAGTGATTTTGCCAGCTTGCTGCTTTGTTCCTTCCTGACCCTTGTTTGGGTCAAAAAGTAGTATGTTTTCACCTGACCGTTGCTGAGCTACCAAAGCGTGTGATGTGCGGAGGCATGGTATTGAATTCATGCATATACTGGGGTGCTTGTCGTATACTTGGGGTGTCCAACTGCAGACCGGAGGCTCTATGCCTCTAACTTTCAGTAAAAACCAAACCAGGTTTGTGTGGTGGGGGACTAAGAGGTGGGGACCTACCGATCACCCTCCACCCGCAGGGGTGGGCAGGAGCTCTGGAAGATGCCGATGGTGTGTGGGCTCCCTCCTGCCTCCACACCGGGAGCATGGCTTGGGCTGCTGGTCCTGCAGCCTCTCCGAGAGCCTTGGCTTTGGCCTCACGAGCACTGACCGTGAGCGAGCTTTTCACCTTGGCTCTGGCTGTTGGCGAAGTTTCTTTCAAGACAGCTGAAATTAAATTTCACAGGAAGATCTGATGAAAGGTTTATGATGAGTCATGCTCCAGCTGATCCTGAGTCCAGGCTCTTGTCCCCCAGCACTGCCTGTTTTTCATGTAATTTTTGAGTTCACCATGAAAGGTTTGTATAAATTTAGTTTCTCAAATCAATAGAGGAAAAGTGAGCTGAGTTATCTCCTCACCTGGAGGTCTATTGGCTAAAAGTCAGTAGATGTAAACTACAGTCAGGCTAGTACACGGCAGCAGAATTAGTCCCTTGGTTTGTTTTAACAGAGGGTTGTTCATCGGGAGATTTTTAACATGAAGATGACGTATACGTATATGTGTGTGTGTATATATATATGTATATATAAATCCTGCTAATAGGGCTATAGTAAAAATCAATATGGAGATGCTCATATCTTGGAGACTTCCATGGATGAACACCAACCTTTATTGCTTTAATGCTACTCAGTTTCAAGTGGCAGACGAATAAAAGCTGAGTCTGAGCATGCTCCGTGTGAGACCCGCTTGCTCACAGCCAACTGCCCATGTATTTCTTCCTAAAATACGTGGCAAGAGCCTTGAAAATGAGCTTATTACTAATGAGCATTCTTCACTGCAATTTTTCTTTTTTTTTTCCTTGCTCTTTGGCTACTGAATAAATCCTGATGTGCTTTTTGAATTTCAAACCGCACTCAAAGAACTGGATGTTTGCTAAATACATCAAGATGAAAACCAAACAAAACCTACCCAGAACAGTTGTTAATCCCTGATAACTCTGGCCTCAAGCACCTAAAAAGCTCCTGAAAACAATCTTTTTTTAGACCTGCTCAAATGAGAGATTCACAGTGCACCAGCCACAGCGTGTGTCTCCTGTCTTCGGTGTGACTTTAGGCCACAGAGTTGTCCCCGGGAAAGCACAGAGCAACTTCTTTGAAGGAAAGAAGAACCTAGATTGAAACTGATGTAATTTAAGCACAGAATTTGGCCCATGGACTCCAGTTCTGGCTCCCTTGGCACTTGTAAGCTTTTTATTACTAATTAAAGTTGGTAAGTAGTCCCCTTCAGGGTGTTTTGGCTCATAAATGAAGGCCAACAAAATATCTAATTTTGCTAAATAGAGTAATTTTTTATATGCCAATAGAGGCCTTTTGGTTAGATTTTGTTTTCTCTCTCCCTACTGTTATTTAGAAGTGAAAGCTCCAATGTTTCCTATCAACCCCAAGAAGCAAAAGCAGCTCTTGTTCTTGTTTCCCTGCCTGGTCCTGTCCCCCAGGGCCATGCCACCTCCTCCTCCTCCTTCTCTTCCTCCTCTGTCCCCAGCGTGGTCCCTGGTTCTCAGGATCGGCTTCTTGTGCTGAGACCCCCTGGGAGTCTTTGCTGGAAAAGGTGCCATCCAACACATAAAAACATCCCAACCCAGTTGTGACATTTTCAACCCTAAAATATTAAGTCATTAGCATTTGTGTAATTGAACAGCCCTTGTTTCTTTTCAGAATGTTATTTTCTCCTCAGGCAGTTAAAACACAGGTTTCTTTCCCTTCTTAGAACCAAATCTGTTACAGTGCGATGAATGAAACGGCAGAAATAAAAGTGTTTCAGTGGCGTGAACGGTTACAAACCTTGCATTGACAGGGATTATTATTACAATAATCATTCAGCGGGGCTGGAATTTGCAGCAGCCGTTCTGACCAGCCAGCGACGTGAAATATTTGGGGGGTGAACTTCATCTCTGTAAAGACCAAAGGCCATTTAAGAAGCAGACTGGAGCCTTTTGATTCGCATTTCTGATATTAAACAGAGAGCCGCTCTCTGCATTTTTTGCTACAGGGCATCGCTTCATTGCTAAGAAATAGGGCTGTGGCAAGAATCCAATTTCTTAATGAACCAGCCTATCTGGAGGAAAACAGCTTTTCACACCATAATAAACAATGAGCACCTTTTAGATAACAAATTCAATGGCAAAAATATTGCATTGTACATGTCATAGCCCCATAATTTAATGGAGGCACTTGCTGCATTAGTGGTTTACATTAATTTTTAAAATTAATTTTGTTTGGCCTGCGGGGGAAATATTTTCTTTTTTGTTTCTGATATCCTGCAGCTCATTAACACTTTTTTACTGCTGCTCTACAATACTGTCTGTAATCGTCCAATTTGTAGCTGGAGGCTCATTTTTTAACTAAAGAGAGAGAGAAAAAAAAAAATGGAGCTTTTACTGAAATCATAAATGAAGCTTCAACCACACCGAAAAATCAGCATCTCTAACACCAGCTAGACTGCCATGGCTTTCTGAGAATGGATTAATTAAACCCAGATGGATTGTTAGCCTGCCATTTCTGGGGAGTTTTGTAAACTAGAAAACAGGGAAGTTTTCATCCCATTTCTGCCTTGCAGACATTGGCCAGGGAAGCACAGTTCTTCCCTCCACCACATGAAGAGTTCCTACTTCTGGACACTTCGGGGCTTTAGCCTGGGAAATGTCTGATGTGGGTTTCAGTTTAAAAAGCGATTGTGCTTATTCAGAGCTTATTCAGAGTTACTGAAGAGCTGTGCTCTTCATGCATTTTTCACCTTGGAGCGCTGGAACGCTGCCCTGCTCAGAAAAATGAGACAACGAAAATCAAAGTTTAACAACTTCAGCATCAGCCCAATTCTCTGCGCCGTTCGCAGTTGTTAATTTAACAGTGGACTGGTTCTATCTTTCTGAATAAAGTGCTGTGTGGGTGGCTGCTGCAGGGTCTGGGCTCCAGAGCACACTCCAGCGAGTCTCCCCTGGCTGCGGCAGGACTCGGAGCAGCTCCGTGGATAATGGGACGCAGCAAAACCCCGCTGAGCAGGACCTGTCCCCATCTTGCCCTGCTGGGCATCCTCAGCTGCTGCAGCCCAAGGACAGAAATGATCCTTAAACAGGCTCATATTCGAGAAAGCAAATGTTCTGCAACACCTGGGGTTTTGCTAATACTGGTGGTGAAGACTTGAGGTCTTTTTCAGTAAGTGCATAGAATCATAGAATGGTTAGAGTTGGAAGGGACCTTAAAGACCATCCAGTGCCACCCCCTGCCCTGGGCAGGGACATCTCCCACCAGACCAGGTTGCTCCAGGCCCCATCCAGCCTGGCCTTGAACCCCTCCGGGGATGGGGCAGCCCCAGCTTCTCTGGGCAACCTCAGACAGGGTCTCACCACCCTCACACCAAAGAATTTCTTCCTGAGATCTCATCTCAATCTCTCCTCTTTTAATGTCAAACCCTTGCCCCCCATCCTATGGCTTCCCTCCCTTACCCAGAGTCCCTCTCCAGCTTTCCTGCAGCCCCTTTAGGGACGGGAAGACCACTGGAAGGCCTCCCCGGAGCCTTCTCTTTTCCAGAGAATGGAGTATGTCGCAGCAGAGAGTCGTCTGTGCGAGTCTTGGCAAGACATTGGCTTTGTCAATAGAGGTGCTCACGAGGAATCAACCTGCAGGACAGAGTGGAGGAATAATCATTACAGGTTGCACAAGGCGGCAGGATTATTTCTCTGTCGCGCTATCTGTCTGTCCCCCATCATTGCACTATCTGAGTTCCTGTCAGGGCTTGTTTTTCAGCTTTTTCAATATAATTTCACAGCTTTTTCAACACGGCTGCCCAAATGTCAGTCATGCAGTACAACGTAGAATTACCGAGCAGTGGAAAATGTAGGTGTTGAGCAGCATCTGTACTGCCTGATGTCCACTGTGCTTTCACTTCATGAAAACAGGATTTGTGAATTTGGTGTAGTTAAGCTGAACTTCATCTTTAATGTTAAGTCTTATACATCCATGAATAGAAAGGTGTATTTTTATCAAAATCATTTAGACTATGTTCCTGTGCCGTTAAGACTGGATTCTCATACCAAGCAAGAGGAATGTACAGAGCAACTGGGATCTTGCTCCACTCTGTTACAGGACAGTATTTGTAGATAGGAAATTACAGGTAATTACAGTGGGTGAGATCATCAGTTTATATAAATCAGCATGACTTTGCTGATGTCAGTGGAATTATGCCAATTTACACCGGCTGAATGAGACAAACACATGCACAGATGTCCCAGGTCTCCCTGTTTTGCAGTGGTGGGACCTTGACTGGCTGCAGCTGAGACAGGTTGGGTCTTCTGCTGTGAACCACCTTCAGCTGGGATGGGTCTCATGGCTGAGGATGCAGAAATCTGGGCAGTGAAGGTGTCCTCAGCCTGGACCTCCTCTGGAAAATGAAAGATTGATGTGTTGGGCTGGGCAGGAAAGACCGGGAGGAAAATCAGGCTCTTGCCTATGCTGGAAATCCCTGCCTGGGATCTGTAATTCTCCTGTTGAATCAAGTGTGCCGCACGTTGAGCTGCCCCACTTGAATTTCTCTCACCGTTTGAAGTCAAGGGAGAGGAATCGTAACCAGGATTGTTTCTTGGGCCTTAGGTTTTCAGCAGCAAGGAGGCAGCAGGGAGGCTGCTGAGCATAGAGGAGCTGGTGCAAGTCCATGGAACAATGGTGGGCAGCAGCGGGGCTGAGCTGTTCAATAAACCACGGGGGCTATTGTTGTTGTTCAGAAAGACTATCTAATGTATTTTTTTTTTCATGGAACTTGTAGCCATTTTTAAGCTTTCATTTTCTCATAATGTCACAGATAATCTTTCATCTATTATCCAGTGGTGCTATTCTGACAGACATTTGCATCAAATGGTAACGTGCAGGCTGGAATTCTCTCTAGTGGGGAAACCAGCTTGATCTGAAAGGTTATTCGCTCTCACTGCGTCTCGGGGCTTTGTTCTTGATTTGCACAGGCTGCCCCCCATCTAAATGCAGGCATTTCTAGAGCTTTTTCTTTAGAAAAACCTTCAATTCTGAGATCTGAGCTTATTCAAGCTTCTTCCTATGTATCAGTCAAAAACTTGTATTCACTGCAAATGATGAATCTGCTTTGAAACATTTGTTGAAGACTCTGTATGCCTCCAGAATCCTTTCAGAACCTTTCCTACAGAGACAGCAGCAGCTTTCTTATTTTTTTTTAAGGAGAGGGAAAAGTAATGAAGGAAGGAACTTAAGCGGCCATGAACCTTTTTGCAGTTGCATCTCTATCCACCAAAAAAAAAAACCCCACACCAAAAACCCCGATGGGAACAATGACCTTTAAAGATGTGGGTAGAATATGAGCTGAGTGTCTAAAAGTTAGCAAAGCAGAAAAACTGTGTGTGACTGGAAATACGAAAATGTGCTTGGATATTACCTTGGTTTCATAATTCTTCACTTATGAGGTTATGAAATGACAATATAAAAGGGTGAATAAACCTCCATTTCATGTAAAGAGTTTCACTGATTGAAGAAGTAGCCTTATTCTCCATCTAATAAACCTGGATAGACCTCCTTTATAGCATTTTTTTGGGTTCTTGGGTTATTTGAAAGTCCTTCTCGCAAGACTGACTAAGCAGGAGGACTCACTGCACATCCCATGATCAGCGCTTCCAAGAGCACAGCTCTCCCGTAAATCCCAGAGTCAGCGCTGGGTGCGAGCCCGGAATGGCTGGTGGCACAAGAGCTGGAAGGTCTGCTTGGTAGTTTTGGCTTTGCTAGTAGCTATCAATGCTTTAGGGTATCTGCTGCTGCAGTGGATTAGTGGTTTCACCCTTTGGTTCCAAAGGGATGTACCGTGGCACCCACATGCCTTTCCAGCCTAATTATCCCAGCCCATATAATTAATGGCTATGCAGCGGTGGCTTATCTCAGGGAGGTGCTTCCCAGGACAACAGTGGGAGGTGTACGGGAAGCACGGGGGTTTGGGTGCCTGAGCATCACGGGAGCCTTCTCCTTTTTAGCATTAAGATGTCTGTCCCAAGCTGGGAAGGGAGCATGGATCCATTCCTGCTATTAAAATTGAGGCGTCAGTAGTTTGCCATGTCAGAATGCAGCCCTGATCAGTGTAGGTTTTTTTGATTACACAGACACCTCGTTAATATACTTGCTGTCATTTAAAAGTCCTGGATTAATAGGAATGAGCAACGTTTCCTCTAGTGGAGGACATAAAATTTCTTGAATACCAAAGCAATAATGTTGAGTTTATTGTGAACCTTTGTAAGGGATGAGGAGGAACAGGAAGGGCAAGGAATTAATTATTTTCCCTTTTCCCATCCCCAAGCTTTTTCTTCTCACTGAATGTCTTCTGCAAGGATAATATTTTGACTTAAAACACAGAAATTGTGTAGGAATCCCTGTCACTAGCCCAGCTGCCAAGGGATGGAGAAGAGGAAAACATCAAGTGCTCCAACTTAGGATCCAGGGGGTTGGAAATGTTGAGTTTTGGAGTGTTTCTGGGTGATGGCTTTTAGGCGCTGTATTGTTTATGAGAATAAAAGTTGGCCCTTTCAGGAGTGAGAAACACCAGAGAAGATCTGATCTGGCCACAGATGAAAAAGAAGTTGGGTACCAGAGGTTTGTGCTGATTATACGTGCATCACTCAGTGGTCATTAGAGGAAAGCTTCAGATTAGGTTTTGTGGGTTTGGGGATGGACCATCAGTAGCTGGGAGGAATCTGGAGTCACATCTGCTCTTGCCATGTTTTGTATCTGAATTAACTCTGGCACAGGAGTGAGGTTTCCAGGACTAACAACAGTCCATGTGCAGGGCAAAGTCACTGGAGCCTGGTCTTCCACCACCACACCAGCCCAGCTATCTCCTCCTGCTGAGTTCTCATGATTGCGTTTTCAGACTTTTCCTTTAATTATGAGGAGGACTTTGTTTATAGGAACTTGCCTTCCATAAGGGAAAACAGAGGGTCTCATGTATCCATGTGAATGTGGGGGCTGAGACCCTGAGGATGGTTCTTACCCCGCTGGGGTGGGAGTCCAGGAGCCAGCTGTATACTCTTACCCTCATCTGCACTGACGAGAGAAGCTGTGTCTTGTGGCCCAGCCAAAACCATCACCAGGTGTTACCTGCAGTTGTTTGATGGTGTGGGACCTCCTGGGAGTGGTGGGTGCTCAGAGCAGAGACAGCTCTGCTGGAAGTAGAGGGGGTGGTTTCCCAGGCTACTTTCCCATCAGCAGCTTGGAGTCATGCTCTGCTCCAGTGTCCTCCAGCATCACCCACTGCTCCGACTGGTTGGAACAGCAGATTTCCAGCACCATCTGTGTGATGGCCTGGGCTAGCAGCTGGGGTTGGTGCCCAGGACAGGACAGGATCTGGCCCACAGCAGACCCTGGCTGGTGGCCTTCCAGGACGAGGGAGTGATCAGCTCTCTGCTGGCTCTTCACACACGTTGAACCCGGTAGATACAGAAGCATGACTTCATGGCAATATCTGTATTTTAGACCTATTTTCTAGTAACATTTCAGTAATTATTAACTAGGGAAGCGATTAGCAATTAGGAGCTCAGTAATACATGGAAGTCTATAGTCCTGATTGAATGGTGTTGCTGCTGCTAGTAGAAACGTTGGAGGTGTGTTAAATTCTTCAGTTTAATTAAGAATTTGTGTAATTATAGTGCGCTTTTGATGTGTTTTATCTGAAAAGGATAGGAAAACCGGAGTAAGATCCGGCATAATAAAGAAGTGAGTAGTTTTTTTGCACATTTAATTTAAAGGATGTGGAGTCACAGCTGAAAGGGGAATAACGGTGGAATTTGGCGAGGAGTTGAATGTGCAGCCTACATGAGCGGCTTGGAGACTTCAAAAAGGGAGCCTCAAAGGGGTTCAGTTTCTAATGGCATGATTTGCATGGGGGTGATTAAGGAAAACCTCTGTCCTGAAGAGCCCTAGCTTTCCCTTTCTTAGCTAGTGTAAGTTTTTTTAACTCTGTATGTAAACTTGGCAGATGCACATGAGGTGTCTCCTCTCTCGCTTGTTCATGAACACACACTTGTTTGCCCTGGGGTGACAGTGGTTTTACTCCCGCAAGTGTGGTGTCAGGGACAAATCCTCCCCGGAGTGGTGGGGTTGTACGTGGTGCCCACCATGATGGATGAGGCACTTGGAGAAACATCGGGGCATGGGTCATAAACCAAAAATCAGCTGAAAGGCTTGTTTTCTTTGCCTGTTGGAGCTCTGGATGATTGGAAACTGTCTGAACTCCTTCATCAGAAGCTGGTTCTCTTATGAAGCTCCTCATCTGGAGCGAGTGAGACGTGTGTGTGTTTAATCCTGTCTGTGGTGTGTGTAAGCTCATATATATTTTCACTAACAGTGCCAAGAATACTAGCCAAGGGTGACTGCAATATTAGTGACCTCAAATTATAATGACTTACTTTTGTACCTCTTATTAATAGTGTTTTACCATTCCTATTGAAAGTTTTACGGTTTGTACCACTTACTGATAAATACTTCAGAAGCTCCTGTGGCTGTGTGCTGCCCTTGCGCTTCATGCCAGAGATGCTTTCGTTTCCATCCGCACATACTGCATATTATAAAGTGGAAACAGGGACCTTATGGGACATAGATGCTTTCTGAAATATAAATCATTATCGCTAATGATGATGCAAAAGCATATACCTAGTAACGTGTTGTGGAGTCTGCTCAGTGCCATTAAGTGGAAAGTCTTGGCCTCTTGGGTTCAGCATCTTGGAACAAAGTTTTAAAATAACCAGCTGATGATGCAGTGTCTCAGAATAATAAAGTAAATCTGTGCTTTTAGTTTCTGCTCTAGGCTGTTGAGTTTGGTTCTTTTGGAACTGGAGCAGTGAAATTTAGTAAGGCATGTGACACCTGCATAATGAAAAAAGTGGACTCTGGGAAATAAGTCCAGGTTAACCTGATTTTAATAAGGTGTAGCAGCGACAGAGCCCAGGACACCTCGTACAAAGGAGAACAAAATAAAAGGGCTTTTGGAGCTTGAATATATGGGGTTGAAAACCTATACAGAAAGCACCGAGAAACCTCGAGGTGTCAGACTGAAGGATTCATTATCCTCGCCTATAGAAATTGTAGTGCAGGAGCTGCTGACTGATAAATAATATTATTCCTCTCTCTTGAAGGAAGTGTGTAGTTTAAACCCCTTTCTTTGACTAACAAGTGGTATCAGAGGCGAAATAAATATAGGAGGTTCTCATGATTAAACTGATCTTCGTTTATCCTGTGTGGACTCTGTAAATGCACTCAATTGCATTATATTGTTGACATCTGAAAGCTATTACTGAATGACAAGTGGATGATGTTGGGGTTTAGAAGTTAGATCTGAGATATCGCTCTGTAAACTCTTGTCATCACAGGGAGGCATAATCCAGACAAATATCAAGACGATGCAAAAGTGGGGATCATAATGGTCTTGGAAATGGTTGCTTTGAGTTCCCGCTGGAGAGGTGATGTACACTTGTGGACCTGGAGATGATGTTATTCAGTATTTTTAATAATTTATTAAAGGCCTCTTTATTATGGAAAAATCATGTATGCCCTGAGTGTGTAAGGGAGCCCAAAGGATCAATTGCAAAACACATGAAGCGGGGACAATTCACAGGGCAGCAGGGCTGGAAACAAAGCTTAAAGGAAAGAAGAAAAAAAAGTCATACCCAGGTGGATGTTAAATAGGCTTCCTTTGTCTGTCTGTTTGGAATAGATGTTGATGCTTGCTGCTGTGCCGGCCTGCTGGGGATGATTGTGGCAGGCTCAGGTCTCGGTGGGAGGTTGCGCTCTCCTCCAATGTGGCCGTGTCTGGGGACACAGGGGGCACTTGTCAGCAGTGGGGGTTTGGTGGCCACAGGATGTTCCCTTGGTGTCATCCCCTTGTGTCCCCCTGCATTGGGGAGGTCGGCAACAAATGATGCGTTGGGCAATATTTCACTGCGTGAGTTAAATATTTAATGATGGTTTGTAACCTGCCTGCTCGTTTCAGTGGTGGGTGCTTGAAGGCAGGTGCTGCAATAGAAGTTTTCCTGGAGCGGGTGGATGCCCATCGGCAGAAAGCTTAAGGAAAGGACTAGGATGGTGAACCTCTGAGTGGGTGCCGTGTCTTTCATATGTTAACATTACTTCACAGTCTGTGCAATATAGCTCTGGGTGCATGCTGTCTTTGATTCATCCTTTAATTAAATGCAACAAAGGCCTACCTAAAGCGTAGGAACTTCTGAAAAATATTTTTGAAATGGACAAAATGAATAAAAAATTACTGCTAGCCTCTTCTCCACCAACCATTTTTTTAAAACTTAATCTGTGTGATGAACAGCAGGAGCTGGAAGACTAGAGCAGCCACAGTTATCCTGACCAGCCATCTGAGCTTTCTTATCCCAGGAGGAAAAGTGGATCTTGCAGGAAGTCCAGAAGGTCTAATAAACCCAAGGAATTCAGGAGTAAAAGATGCTCCTGGCAAAGGCTGGTGCCACCTGAGCTGTGCTTTGCATCATTCTGTCTCCTCTAATGCATTAACAAAAGTACCCTATGCTCAGGCTGCAGCCGCTTTCGCAAGGGCTCCCCCAGCTCAGGATCACGCTGTTGCTGTTATTGCACTGGGATCTTCCTGCTTTACTCCTCTTTTAGACACTTCCCTGGGTAAGAGCACCTTTGGGCACTGGGTTAATCCCTTCTGGGCTAACAGTGGTGGCAGCGCTTCTCTGTCCTCCCGGGGAGCTGCTCAGTGCCATGGCACAGATCTCTCTGCGTCCCAGTCGCTGGCGCTCACACGATGGATCTGTCACGTCAGGCGGAGCATTAACAGCACGTAGGGTTTAACTTATGTCCCTTGATGAGAAAATTAAAGAGCATGTCTGGGCTGTGAGTTAAGGGCTCCTGTGTGTTGATAGGACTTGAGTTATTTAAGTTAACTTTGCAGCGAAGACAACCCCCAGGGGACTATCAGCTCAAGAACACCCAGTAACCGCAACTTGTCATGTTACTACACAGAGAGAGGAACGAGCTTTTAAGTAATTAGTGCCCAAAGCACTCACTGCTTTGTAGGTCAAAACCAAAACCTTAATTCTACCAGAAAACTAATCAGAAGCCAACACAGATTTCAGAGCGTGGCCGTAATAAGCTTTCCTTGCGACACATCACTTAATGAGTAGGCAGCAGCCTTCTTCTCTAGCTCAGATTTCCAGCTGACCCTCTGAGAAGGTGTCACGAGGTGGCAAAGATAAGGGTGTCCACAATAGGTCCAGGATCCAAAATGAAAGATTGTGCCTTTATCTTGGAATGGAAATAGTAAGACTCATTTTGGCCTCTAAGGTGTGTAACCTGTGCAGCAGGAAAGCTCACCATCTGAATTTCTGTTCTTTTGCAGCCAGGGTACTCTCTTGGGAAAGGTACATGGGCACAAAACACAGGTCCGTGGTGCCCTTTGGTGACCGTGGGACCGCGCAAGCAGGAATCCGCTTCTTGTCCATAATCTTGCGTGCGGGCACAAAGATAACAGTGGAGTTTCCCTCTTTAGGCACTTCAGGGGATCCTGAGTATCTCCTTTGGATGTGGTTTGTATGAGTTTGTACATGAGTTGAGCGTTCCTCTCGCCATTGTTTTAAAGTTGGAGGATTAGTGGAGCCATTTTAATTGCATTTTAATCAGACACAGAACATGCAAGAGGAGCAGAAGGAGGGAGGGAGTCATGTATTCACCTGCCCTGTTCAACCTGCCGTGCGCACACTGCCGTGTGTGCCGGTGAAGATGAGGAGAGATGTTGAACACCATGTTTGTTCAAATGCAGGTTGTCAGATGCTTATGCCAGTCCTGGTGAAAAATAAACTTCTTCTGCCCTTGTAGCGTAGACTGTTTTCATAGTGCAGGGGGAAATGTGTTACTTTAGTTGTGTCCCTCGTATTTTACTGAACTTTCTAGGCTCTGAAACCATATTTCACATATTGGGATTGATTCCTGAACGCCTTGTGAGCAGTAAAATGATGCAGGGAGGGGGGGTGGAGATGATATGAGGACATTTCTAAGGATATCTGTCAGCTGAGCTAAGGAGATAGAATCTTAAAGGAAAGGTGGTGACAAGAGGGATGGGTGAGACAAAAATCTGTGAAGGAAGTGTGTTTTCTGGTACCTGGAAAATGCAGGAACTCTTATATCTGAATAAACCAGATAATTTTTTTTTTAAAAATACAGTTTCTGTCACACCAGGAAAATAGACATAACCCCCAACCAAGTCAGTAAGCATCCTTGTCGGGTTGTAACCCCAGAGTACTTCTCACCTTTACTTGAAAATCTCCAAGCACTTTTGAGCCCCTCTGTTCTGTAACATCAGGTCATTTTGGAGAGGAGCAGCCTGAAGCATCCTCAGGTAAAATGCTGCGGTCACTGGGTGGGATATGGAGCTATCTCTTCTCCAAGTGTTATGTTGCTGCTCTCTCTGCCTCAAGATGTCCTTCACTTTCTGCAGAATGAGTTCAGAATTGATTCTTGGGGAAAAAGATTATCCCTTTCTTCATATTTTTTTTTCCCTCTTAACTTTATAAATAAAGCCCAGGAATGGGACTTGGCAACTTGCTTGATTCTGATCGTGGTCAGCTGGTGGCAGGGAGCTTCTGTTGCACCAGCTCTCATCTAGGAAGGATGATCTTGTCCTTTCTAAAATAGTTTTGACTCTAGAAATGACAAATGATAACAAAACTCTGCTGACTTCTGGTGCCTCTGTCCGGGCGTGTAAAGTCAGATTCATTTTGAAACTGTCCTTTAAGGATACTGGAAGAGAACTCTCTCGTATATTGGGAGATGAGATAAAACCTTCAACTTCTAATTGGTTTATGCTGTTAAAAATCAAGCAGAAATTTTGAAAGCGGTCTTGCATCTCGTGTTCTGTAGGTTGTGTTTATAGAGTGAGTGTCCTGGCATTCATTACAGGAATATCTTTCTCCTGCTCCCTTTTCCCGCTCTTCCCTCCCCCAGTCCCTCGTGCTGACCCCTAATTCCCACAAAATGAAGATCTGGTTGTCATATGGATTGCAAAGCTTTCCTCTTGCATCATAAACAGTATAGATCAAAAAACACCTCGTTGAGAAACAGATGTTTTCTGGTAGTGATTAATATAGTTTCTCCCCCCTTTTCCCTTTTTTTTTAGAAGAAGAGCCTTTTATTTCATCATCATCTGCTTTAGCATTAGCTCAACAGGATGAATTTAGGCACTAAAGACGACGACTGGATGAACTGGTTCATTTGAAATGTGAAGCTGATGTGAATTTTCAGGCCAAGCTCAAAACCTAAACCATTGAGGTTTCTCTGCACATCCTCACTAGTTTTGGCATAAAGGAAAAATCCTGTGTGGGTGAAGGTGTTCCCCGATACCTTTCTCCAGCGAGCACTGCAGTGGAAACCGTGGGTGCTGAGTGCTCGTGGTTCCTCCTGTGACTTCTGCCTCTGAATTTCAGAGCCTCTCTCTGCATGTTCCATTTGGAAATCTCAGCGTAAGGTCTTGCCTTTGACAGTTCTTCCCAAAAGTGCATTTTCTCCCTGTTTCTTTGGCCAAAACGTTTCCCTTTCCTTCTCTGAAGTTGTGTGTTGTTTGGCTTTCTCCTATCTTGGAATCGACTGTGTTTTACTGAGGCTTCAAATCGAGAAGATTTGAGCCTATAAATCCTTACTCTGTGTGAGTCCCTCTTTCCACTAATGGCCTCGCTGAAGTCATCAAGACTGTTTACACAAATAGGATCAGGAGTAATTCTGGTTGGGTCTAATTAGTTACACCAATTTAAGTGAAAGCAGAATCAATCCATTGTTTTGTGGCGTGCGTTAGGATGACAAATGCAAACACACAGCATAAAACCACATTATTGTATATAGCTGCATGGTTAAAGGACATTGTTGTCTGGCATTTTTCACAAAGAGCGATCATTAGTACAAGTTGGAAAAATATAGGGTTTGGGGCTGCATTTTCCCTGCAATTTAATATTACTTGGTATTGGTTAGAAATAAATTGTTACAGACTCCCTTTGAATTCCTTTAGGGTAAATATTTATCACATGTAACGTTTCCTCAATATGCTGCATTTTCAATACAATTAGCTTCACTGTAGGTTATTTACTCCAAGTTAAAATTCAAGGAAAAGCCTCCAAGTGTATTTTGAGCTGAGCTATTCATCAGAAGTCCAACACTATTTTGTTCAAAGTGAACCAAAAGCTGTGGGAGACTTTCTGACTGGGGAACGGCGCTTGCGAGACGCATAAAACTAATGGTGTACACAAAGTGTCTTGTTTTTCTTTCTTTCTGTGGGGGGTGTTTCAAATACTCATTCCTTTGTCCAAAATGGGAGCTTGGCGGTGAGATGATAACGGGCGGAAAGCACAGCTCTATGAATTCCCACCACGAGGCTGGCAGAAGCGTGGAGCTGTTTAAAGCCTGTCAGCCTAAAAGACCATGCTTTTGGCTGTTGGCAGAGTGGACACGTCTGGGGGAGTCCCTGTGGTGAGTGGGGGTGGTGGGTGCACCGTACAGGGCTGAGGTCTGGGTATGCCACCTGCACCACTGTGCTCTTGAGGCCGTTAGACTCACTTCACTTGTGAAATGCCCCCAAATGTAGGTGCACAGCTCACATTGCACTGTCAGTAATTTGTTCCCTGAACATCGGTTATAATTCGGTGGCCTTAACATGTCCTTGAGCTCTTTGGTAGGGTTGTTTTTTTTTAACTTCTTAGTGAAGCCGTTTTTATTGGAGAGCCCCAATCCTGTTTGGGAAATCTGATTTAATCTCAAGCTTTACGTGTTCCATATTCAGAAGACTTGCAATCGGTGAAGTTTGCTTGGAGTTGGGGTCAGGTTGGCTCCTCCAAAAGCGGTGAAGGGTGGATTAGCCTGGGCGCAGTTCCACGTTACAAAGCTCTGGTGGTAAAGGTGCTGTAAGATGTTGCTGCTTTCCTGAGAGCAGTTTAGTGACTGTTCTGCAGTCTGTGCTCTGTCCTGGCTCAGTAAAATGAGTCAGGATAGGCTGAGGATGGAGAAAACAGAAGGGTAATTCAACTGAACTAATGGAAGTCCACAAGGAAAGGGGTGGGATCCTTGGGTGACAAGGATGGTACTTCTTGGTGACATTTTCAAAGCCGTGTTCTAATCACTGAGCTTCATAATGAAATTGTGCATGTTCTTAGAGTTAAGCTGAAGATGGCTCATATACTTCAGAGTCATAGAATCATGGAACAGTTAGAGTTGGAAGGGACCTTAAAGATCATGGAGTTCCAAACCCCCTGCCATGGGCAGGAACACCCTTCCAATCGCATGGATTTCAGTTGGTTTTTTTTTCACGTGGCTTGAATAAACAGTAAATCCACTGTACACAGCATCTGCTGATGTGATTCCACACCCACCCCAGGTTCACTTCAGTTGAGCAAAGAGATTCATTATTGCTCCATCCATAATGTGACTTCTGCTAGAAGAGCAAAAGCTGGAGAGGATGAAATCTCTTGTTACTTGCTTTGAGGATGGACTGGCCAAAACACAAAAATGCTCCAAACAATTCAGGATAGGTTAAAGCTTTCTCCCAGCTTTTCCCTCTCCCTCTCTCTCTCTCTCTCTCTTTTTTTTTTCTTTTCTTTTTTAAAAAAAAAGAAAAAAAGGAAAAAAAAGAAAAAAAAGATGTTTCATTATAGTCAACTTCAAAGAGTACATTTGATCTGCTGGTATGTTTTTGACTGTATCCACCAGGAGTTCACTTAAGCCAAGCAGTGAAACAATAATGTATGTTGTACAGCTGAAATGAAAATTAACCTAATGTACAGTATTTGCTGCATTGCACAGCTGAAATGAGCTCCTGGTGGACAGTGAAAAACATGCTGGCAGATCAAATACACCTTTTGAAGTTTATTATAATAAAATGAAATAAAGCCGCCAAGGGAAGCATTTACAAAAAAGAAAGGCTTATGAGGGCTACAGCTGTTGGATACCGTTCTTGTCTTTGTTTTTTCTCTTTTTCTTTTCTTTTTTTTTTCCTTCTTTATTTACGTTTACTAAGGCTCTGATCCAAAGCCTACTGAAGTCATTGTGAGCATTTCCATTAGCTCTGTTGGACCCTCGTATCAGACCCCTGGGGGCAGGCTGGCCACCTTCTAGTGAGAGCCTCATGCTTTGCTGGGACCCATACTGACTCGTTAGGGCTTTTTCCTCCTATGTGGCCTGAGTGATCCTGCCCCAGAACCTGATGTGTTGCTAAAGAGAATATTGAGAATTGTAGTATCATAATTTTCAGTCAGTCAGGTGTAAAAATTGTCCAGTGACTTTAACTGACGTCATAAGCCCTCTGCTGTGGAGGATGGAGCCCTGCAGAGGTTAGCCTGTGTCCAAGAGCAAAGAGAATTTCTCATTGACATCAGTAAATGAAATAAAACTGCCTATTTGGAGACCTTTCTCTTCCCTTTTTTTTTTTTTTTTTCTGAAAGGTGATTAGCATGTTCTGAGAAGTGTCAGTCAAAACTACAAGAGCATAAAGTACTTGGCGTTGCTCACTCTGGCCTCTCCAGGCAGTTTGGAGGAATCGGAGTGAATATGGTAAGCACTTGCCGGTGAGATTAGTGTGATTTCCAACATCCAGCGTTATGCCAGAGAATTCAGTACCTCCAAAACTGAATTAACATAGTCTTCTCTCTTCCTTCCCTGCCTTGTAGAAAGGGACTAATAAAACAAGCCCTGTGTATTTAGATGCATCCTGCGTGAACCTGGTAGATCTGATGTTGCGTCTATTAGTTTGCTTTGACAGGGAGAGGTTATTTTGACACACGGCCCGGCAGGAGGGCATTATGCAGCCCATAAAAACGGGTCTGGACAGAGGATCTCACCAGCCCCAGTGCACACAAGCAGTCTGCAGGTAGCCCGTGGGTCACTTGGCTTAGCCAGCATTACCAGGCTGAGAATGTTATGCTGGCATCTCCAAAGGTATCAAAGGCGATTTAACACCCAGTTCAGCCTGGTTTTCCATTGAGGTTTCCTATACAGGTCTGGTTGTGTGAGCTTTTGGAAGTCTTACCCTTTCTGGTGTTGCTGCTGGACCTCTTGGGAGCTTGTTCTTGTTGGTTTTGGGGCTTTAGAATCATGGAAGCACCCAGCAGACTCGGCTTTTATATACATAGTGATGTGTAGGTAGATGTATCGTTCCCATGTCCATTGCAACTGAAGTTCTTCATCCGCAGAAAGCTGGAGCTTGGGAAGCTGTGGAGTTCCTGCAGATGTGTTTGCCAACAGCTGGTTTGGACCACGGGGACTCGGACCAAGGCTGGGTCAGAAATTGAGCCCGAATCTTGTGTCTTGGCCCAGCATTTTATCAGGGCAACGTCTTGTGCGGGATCAGGTCTTTTGTTTTAGTATTACAGGACTGCGGCTTGATCCTATAAACCCTTCCGTGGGGGTGGGAGTAATCTGTATTTAGGGGATTAGTCTCTCTGAAAGCACTCCTGTGGAAATAAAGTGCTCTCGGAGCAGGGCTCGGGCAGCCTTTGGGCCCTGTCTGTAGAAGGGGTGCGGTGCCACAGCGGGCAGCACCCTCTGCATTCGTGGCGGGTGATGGGGATTTTTCCCTTCCATCAGCCCCTGATGTCAATGGGTGGCGAAGCAGGGATTGTGTGGATCCTAAATTGTATTTATTTGGCAGATCAGGCATTGTCTGCAGGTTCCCCTCCCCTTCTCCGGAAGCAGTGGGCATTCCCCGCAGAAAGTGAAAACTGAATGAACTGATTGCTTAACCTCTCCTGACTCTACCCTGGTGGTAGATCATTAATGGTGTAGAAAACGAGGGGCCAGCGCTGGCAGCACAGGGTGGGGTGTGTGTGCATCTTTAAGAGATTTATGTGGAGGTCTGAGATGAGGAGACAGCACTGTGGTACATCATCATGCAGGAGACATCAGAGACGTTCTTCTTCGCTTCGGTGCATTATCATAAAAAGTGATTTAGACTAGAGCTGATTGATGCAAATGGTCTTCTGTTCTTTCCTATCATTAGCGGCCTCTTTCAGTGGCCAGAGGCAGTGATTAAAGCTGTCATTTGGAGCTGCTCATTAAAGACAAGCACCCGAGTAGCAGGAGGAAAAAAGGTTGAAGAAGCTTGATTTCCCCCCTGCTCCCTTTCCTTAAAATAAAAAAAGGTACTATTCTTTTTCCAGCTCCAGCTCCACAGAAAAAGTCTCTATTTGATGTGGGTGAGAATGCAGGTGGTTTAAAAAATAAAATCAGGACTACATTATTGTTACTTAATATTTTGAGGACAGCTCAGCTCAACGCTAAGAAGATCATTATAAAGGTATCACTGGGTGTATTTGTTATGAAATAACCTGATGAAATTCTAAACAGCATTATTCCCACAAGCTGGGGATTGCCACGGGAAAATTGTACGGGGCTGTAATGACTGTTCTTTTTGGGGCCGGCTGAGAGGGATGAAAAGAGGCACATGCAGAGCTGCCGGATGGTGATTAGATTTGACATGCTTTATCATAACAGATTTGCCTCTTCAGCCTTCAAATTCTTCAGGGCGAGGACTTTGTTTCACTGTAGACATGTAGAGTGTGTCACACAACACAGCCGTGATCTTGAGTGGGACTTCTAGACGTCCTCCTGCCGCAAATGAGGAATCTGGGCAAATTGTTGTTCAATACGTGTCTGGCGGTTGTATTTGTGTACGACCACGGACACTAGGAGTCATCCATAAAATTATCTGTAGAGTATTCATAAAGCTGAGGGTCCAGTGATTATTCTTGCGTGTCTTTGCTTGATGCCTCCACCGTGCTCTGGGGCCACAGGCAAGTGAGCCAGTTGCCATTCCTCCAGAGCAATTCCTCCACTTCCTCGGAGCGGCAAGGCTGATGGCAACGCTCCGTCCTTCCTCCCTCGCTGGAGATGTAAGGAGTGGAGCTGGGTGGAGGAGAGCAGGGGAAGGGGACAAAAGGACACAGGTTAGGAAGAGCAGAGCCTGGTTAGGAGCCAAGGAGCCTCTTGCTCTTTGGGAGAGGTGGTGCGGCCCCCAGGCAGGTTAATTGCCTGCTGTAGGCGTCCTCTTCCCCACATGCCAGCTGCTGTCAGAATTAACACGTTTTTAAAGAGGTCACAGCCGGAGAAGCTCGATAAGTGCTTTTAGGCCAGCCTAATAGAAGATGCCGAGGAATGACTGAGGGGAAGTTATGATGATAGTGAAGGAGTAATTTAGCATATTAGGGGAAATATGTCAAACCAAACTGATTGCTATAAATACAGCCTTCTTATTTCCGAATCTGGCTGTGCCCCAAGGATTTTCCTATGAAATTATGGAAGTGCAGCTTGCTTATTACTTGCTGACTTTCACACTATTGTGCCTTCTCTTTTCGGTCATGTGCTTAGCGCTGTCTAATTGGTACCTTTCCAAACGTGCTCATTTTTCTTTTAGCGATCCCATGCGAGACAGAAGAGACAGTGTTGTGACTCTGGGGGGGTGGTGGCTTCCTTAAACCTGGTGTTATTCTTTCAAGATAACTGTTCTGCCGAGAAATTTCCCAGCTGGGGCAGGTTGTGGGCTGTCAGAGCCCAGGGTGTAAAGGGGCTGGGGGCTTCCCAAGGAGAAGGGGGCACTTGGTGGGCTGAGCACGTGGGGGCTGTGGCTGGAGCAGGCAGCAGAGGTGAGAAGCAGAAGCTGCTGAAGGTAGCTGCTAACAGCCAGTTTGGGATTTGCCTGTGATTTTTTTAACAGCTAGCTCTTCCAAACTGGGCCAAATTGCTTCCAACAGAGCCTACTTCTGCTTGTCTACTTGAGTGTGATCCTGCTCTCCCAGCAGTCATTACGTATTATACATTAGATACGTTATATTTTAATGTATATCCTCCTAACACTCAAATAATCCTTAGCGTACTGACAATGGTAATAAATTCCTTGATACTAAATACCAGAGTAAGCGAGCGTTTTGTGTGTCATATCATCCAGGCTTTGGCTGTAATTGATCCGAACAGCAATCAAGGCTTAAAGACATAAGTATTTTGATTTTGGAAAATGCTGTGCTGCTTGTTTTCTAGAATTCATTTTGGGCAGCAAAGACGTTTTTAGTATAAGTGAGGAGAAAAGTAATTTTGTCAACAGAATTAAACATCACTATAGTTTTAAACCATTTTCTCCACCAAACCAATCAAACCCAAGTTGTCAACAATTAAACTGCAACATTTCCAACAGAATTTATGTTCTTCTCTATTTCAGTTTCCCTTTGTGCCAACTTAGAGATTCTCTGCATTCATCTTTCTTTCTTCTTGCAATCTATCATCTCTGTGAAGCTCTAGCTCTGCTCTGGAGGTGGGACACTGCCTTCCTCAAGGAAGGCTTGGGGGATGGTTTGTGGTGTAACCAATGGATCCCATCAACGGGGAGCGCTGGGTGCAGGTGTGACAATGCCAGCAGCTGATGTCCTGTGCCACAGACGGGCTTCATTTGGGTGTCCCCAGCAGTAAAAACCTGTGTGGGGTGAGGTGTCTCACTGTTATTTGTCATAAGGTTAAACTAAATCACTTTGTGGGATGGACACTTTCATTATGCTCTCTTGCATATGTTTTTCAGGGCTACAGGTTGTTTAATCTCTTCTCTTCTGACTTTGCTTGATTTTTTGGACTACTGCATTCCGAGTGGGCAGCGCAGCAGAGCTTTCAATGAAGCAACTTCTGCGATGATGACAGTATTGATTATTTTTGTTTCTGTATAGTGCCACACATACGCATGACACTTTACAACAGGGTCGATCTCCACCTTGCAAAGCTCACAGTGTCATGCTGTCGTCAGTGTTGCGGTCAGACCCACCGCCGCAGCTCGGTGCCGGCAGCCGCGGGACTAGAGCGGTACAAACCCTTCTTGACTTTGAAGTTAGTCCCAAAGAAAACAGCAGGTTGGCCCCACGCTGGCCTGGATTTAGCTCTGGAGCTTGGGAGACACCAGTTCAGGCACAAAGGGCAGAGAGCATGGTTGAGCAAGTGTGGAGATAATTTAAAATTTCATTTTGTTTCATGTATTTTTACCATAGAGCAACTTAGCAACTCTTGGGTCACGAGAGTGTTTTGAAACTATTGATTAATATTGTTAATAAAATACTCGGAGTTGCTGAATGAGATTCAGGTTAAGAGAACAAAGTGTAGATGTACCACATGCATCATAAAATAAGGGAATATTATTATTGCTTATCTGTGTAGCCTGGGTATTCTCTGCCTTCCCAGCTCAATCTTCCTGGCTCCATGTCGGTGCACAGAAACACCTGGAAACACCTTCAAAGAAACGTGGCAATGTACAAACTTCTGGATCCTAAGCCATAAAGTTATACTCTGTTGCTGTCAAAAACCCCAAATCTACAATTCACATTTTCTTCCTGATGGAGAAGTTGCAATAATTTGGGGGGAAATTAAAAATACAATCCAATCATTTCCTTGTAAAGCCTGGTGCTGACATTAGCCTTTAGTTATGACATTGCAATTATCTCCATAGCAACCCGGTGTGATGTGACAGCCACGATGACTGTAGGTTCACGTGCTCTTGTGCTGGAGCCGAGGGAGCTCGTTTCTTGCCTGAGACGTTCCTGATTCTGCCGTTTCTTACGGTAGTTTTGTGTCGGTGTAACGTGGCTGCACTCAACTTGGGTCCGATACATTACTCAAAGAGCAGAGAGTAAGATTCTGTGTGTTTATGGGAGTCTTTCAAGCATATTAAGGAGCAATATCTTATATGATCTCTTCCATTAATAAATAATTTTGAGGAAACCTCATACATGAACACGGTACTTCCAGGCCATTACATGCAGGAATACGTTATCAGGGTAGATTGCACCTTTGTTAACTGTAAAGCCTGGTCTTCAGTCAAACATATTTTGTGTCCCTCTGAAGCCTAGCAGGATCCTGGCCCAAGGAGAGCTGAGAGCAAGAGAGCTTTATTGCAGATTGAAATGGCTGAAAAGTCTAAAGAGGTACAAGCCAAAACCTGTGACTAGTTTTAGGTTGGATTGTGGTTTATGTACCTTAATTCTTTGTTCCCTACTTAGGTTCCCCGATGACAGGTATTCTAGGGAAGAGACACCATCTCCTGTGCTTTCATTTTCAGTCACCTATTGAGGTTATGGTACAGAGCTGCCCCTTCAGATTGAGGTTGCATTGCAAGGTTTCTCCTTCGGAGACCATGGCAGTGTGGCTGAACTGAATCCGTAACCTGTTCTAACATCTCCACCTTGGAGGCTGGCTGGAACACTGAGAGGGAGCAAATTCACTTTCAGCCATGCATTTCCAGCTCTTACTATCACCAGAAATGGCAGGAGTCAAACCTGTAGCACGCTCCGTGCGGAAATGACTTCTCACTACTAGCTCAAGGCTTTTTGTCGTATAGCACGCCTATAACTTGTTAGGTAAACTTTTAAATTATTCCTATTCCCTTGGTGCAGTCATGGATTGAATGGTAACGGAGGCATCCACTGCCAATGTTCAGGGGTTTGTATCTGCCTGCAGACACTGCTCCGTGCTCATTAGGCCACCGAGTCGGAAACGCTGTTATTGCGCAGTTCTGTAAAAGCGACGGTTGTGTGTGTGTGTATATACAGTGTGTCACTGCTACCACCTTTTAAGAGAAGAGCTTGTTTTCTGCAGGCATCGGGACTAAGATGTATTTTACCACCCTGATGTGTAGCCAGTTGGGTGATTAAATTTCTGTGTGGTGAGATAAGACAGCCTCCTGAAGGATTTATGTCCGTGTTGCTCTCCAGGCTGTGGATGTGCTTTTTTGTTATCTTGGTGAGCTGCACTGGAGGTGTTTGAGGGCTTGAGGGGGGTGGGGGCGGGGAGAGGGGATGTCTTTTTGTTTTCTGGCTTTTGCGCCTGGTATTCCTTAAATCAGATTTATTTATTTATTTGCTTATTTTTTAAAATCAGCTGGCCCTCCAGAGTAAGCTTAAAGGAGACCAGGGTATCATGTTGTGCTTGGGGTGTGATGTGGTGATGGGAAGGAGGGTTGCAGTGCAGAGCTTGGGAACAAACAGGATTTGCCCCTGGGATACTAGAGGGAAGGAGTGAGGTGGCAGAGAAATTGGCTGCCGTGGTCCCCTTGGGGCAGTAACCTGGAGCAGCTGGAGTGCTCACCCTTCCTCCTGCCTTTATTCTGTCTCTTCCTCATGCCTGCAGTGTCCCAGGGCTCTTCCATCACACGGGTACCCCACAACTCCCCTTCTCAGGTTGGGGCCACAGGGCAGGAGGAAATGCTGGGAAGGTGGGAGGAGTACAGAGGAACCTCCCAATGGCGCTGGGTCTTCCCCAGCTTCTTGCAAAGCAAGAGGAGTCAACCCAGGTTCTTCTGGCACAGGACAAAGCTGCCTTTGATGTGACAGAGAAGATGGATCCACAGCTCCCTGGTCGTGGATGTCACACGATCTGCTCCTGATGTGCGGAACGTTGGGAAACAGAGCAGGGAGACAGCAGCCAAATGGCAGGGAGAAATCCAGACAAAATATGTAGCTTTTGGGAGATATTGTCTCAGTCCACCCAGCAGAACTAGAATTTAGCTGCTGTGCCATAGAATTGTTGAATCATCTAGGCTGGAAGGGACCTCCAAAGGTCATCTAGTCCAACCTCTCTGCAGTCGCAGGGACACCCCCAAACAGCCCAGGTTGCCCAGGGCCTCATCCAACCTCACCTTGAACGTCTCCAGGGAAGGGGCCTCAACCACCCCCCTGGGCTGGTGGTCCAGGGTTCCACCCTCAGAGGAAAGGACTTGTTCCTAATATCCAACCTAAATCTGCTCTTCTCCAACTTGAAGCCAGTGCCCCTCGTCCTGTCACTGCAGGCCTTTGGAAACAGACTCTCCCCAGCCTTCCTGTAGCCCCTTCACGTGTCATTCCATGACGTTTGATCTGCAAGGAGCCCAAAGGTGGCCTTCACCATTGCACTTCAAAATTTTTTTTTATTTATTAAATCTCTCTGAATAGTTGTCTTACTGGTGGTTTTCTTCTAGGCTCTGCTATCCAATCTTTATGTGTTGTTTCTTCTCTTTTTTTCTGAGAAAGAAAATGTGGCACCTTACCCTCCTGCAAAGCAAAATTGATCTTTCTCAGTACTGACAGTTGGTGTTTGCAAAATATCTCCATTTAAAAGGTTTGTCTTTCCACCTGAGACCTCCAGTAAATCTGTCCTCTGTAACAACTGGAGCTAAGGCTACTCTGAAAGGGACTAAAATTCCCATGTAAACATGATTGAAACATCCCTTTACCTGGCATGCTTAGCGCTGTTGTTTTTATTACTAAGGATGATCCCAGTTAAGGGATGGGGATTTGATTTGAGTTTGTTTCCTCCCACTCCATCTTATTTGGAGGGATCTGTGGCTTTCAGGAAACCGTTGCCAAAAGGACTGGCCTTACCAACGTCACTAAAATTTGGGCTTTGGTGGGACTATTCAAATTTCCGTTATGTGCAGTTGTTTAGGCCTGATTCAGAATCTGCTGAGGTGTCAACAGATGTGCTTTCCTGTGCTTTCCATGGGGCCTTCCATTTCTGCAGATGAGCTTTTTCCAGCGTCTGACATGCCGTGGAACGGCTCCTCAACCGCGGGGTTCGCAGGCAGCACCTCCCCTGCTCTCCACACACTCTGGCTGGATAGAGAGCTATTTAGGTTGGCTTAAGGTTTTAGTTTCTGGATTAATTCTCTCCTGACCCTCGTTAGCCGAAAGGAAAAAACAGTTCTGAAAGGGTTTGATTTCCTAATATTGTATCTTCTATATCTGCAATGCCTGTTGTGGCCTATTAAGAATTAAACTGAGATCACTAAACTCATTTCATTTATGCCTTGGGCCTCATTCAAACCCTGGTTTCCCAGCAAAGTAAGGCCAATGGATTAACGTTTCACCCAGCTCAATGGAGTGGTTTTCATCTCTTTTAATGCCTTTGGCATTAAGGAAAAAAAAGAAAAGGGAGGGGGGGAAAAAAGCGAGAAGGACGATGCTTTGGCTGCACCAGAGCATTTTGTTAGTGCCCCGGCAGTGCCTTTACTGGGATTATTTTGTAGTGTGCTGGGCTTTATCCCGCTTCCAGTGGGAGGGGAGGAGCGGCAGAAACGCTTATTGCATCTTTATATCGTTAAGCAGTTTGTCTGACCACAAAATTATTGTTGTGTTGGGGTTTTTTTGTTTGTTTTTGTTTTTTAAAGGGATTTGGGTCTCTCCCTTTAAAAGGCAGCCTAGTCTTCCCTGGCCACGACCGGCAGCATTAGCTGCTGTCAGACAAATTACAGTATGGGTGAAGCTGTGATATCGACATGTGCGACTTGATCTTTTTTAATGGGGGCACCACAGGGGTTTCTGACTGCCCCACTGAGCTTAATGTTCTGTAAGGAAAAACAGACACAGAACTGAAGGACATTTCTAATGGGCTGCCTGCTTAACCCTTCGGTGGCTGCTTGCCCGGCTCCTCAACCTCTCTCTTTTTCTTCGGGGCGAGTGTTTAAGGGAGCCCACGGGAGCTGACTGTGAGTTATCCTCCACATTCTCCTTTGTGATACCTGGGGAAGCACCGTTCTGTAGGGACACGACTGTCCTTCCCCTCCTCTTCTCCTTAGTTCATAATTAAACCAAATGGTTGTAAACTCTCTGGCGAAAGGAGCTCTGTAATTATAACAACAAAATAGCTTGTAAATTGGAGTTGTCTACTTCTTTATATTAACAACAGATTTAAGTACAAGTGCGGCTATTTATTTTGACCTTTCATAATAATTAGCTTCCTAGGGATAAAGAATTCGACATCTATGAATTCAGCAATGCAGAACAGCAAAGGTGAAGACCCTTCTGGAGAGTGGGGAATTGTGCGGATTTATCTGGGGTTTATTTTTTGTGTGCATCTGATCCTGTCCTTTCTTACTTTGTTAACAAGCTCTGAAATCTAAGCTTGCAAACTGCAGGATGCGGGGATTTCAGTAGATGTTCCTTCTCCCTGTGCACCTTCCTGCCATCTCGGGGTACTGCTCAGGAAGGCATCTGAAGTTCTGGAGATGGGGAATTAACAGCTACGGCTTTGCAGGGGTGCAAGACCAACCTTGCCATCAGCTGGCTTATTTCACTTAAAACCTCAGCCTAAATGCCAGGTGTCCTGGGGAGCCTTGGTGACCCAGTTCGGTTGTTTTGCTCCCCTAACTTTTTACCCTGCCTCAGTTCTCACTGAGTCAATGGCCCATGAGCCCGGGGTACAGGAAATGCATTGGATGCCCCTGAAGCCTTTCGCTGCATAGATGATTGCAATATCCATTTATTATTAATTGTCATTAGCACTAAAAAGCCATGAAAGCTCTTAGCATCTTGTTTAGTTCCTGCAGCTCGTATTGAGGACTCCTCTCCGGCTCTTGAGATAGTGGAGGACTTGTAAATAGAACTTAAAAAGTAATAAAAACCTGTATTCACTACCATATGCTGCTTGGAGAGGCAATTGCTTATCTGCTGTGCTGTGGCAGTGGCAGGGATGAGGCTGGAAGCAGCAATTTCATGGAAATGCATGATTTCTAATTCTTCTGGTTATACCCTGGAGAAAAACTCCGATGAGATTATTTCCACCTCTCAGCAGACCCTCATGAGGGGCAAGTGAGGACTGGGAAATTCCCTGTTCTTTTAGGTTCTTTCCCACAGGTACACTCAGAATTCACCCCTCGTAGAGGTGACTGAGTTGTTACACCAACAAAGCAGAGAGGTTTTGTCTTTGTGCTGTTGCGTTGGGTGTTGGAGGACAGATATACCTGCTCAGCCCGAGGTCTGGTTTTGGACGGATCTGAGCTGGCAGTGTCAATTTGGAGGGTTGGTGCCACCCGGGGTACCCCCATGCCCACCTCACAGGGTGTTTTTTCTTGCCACCAGTTTAGACCATTAAGTTCCTAGTGTGGAGTGGCAATTTCCTTAGCCTGCTGCGTCTTGTGTATTTAGGTGCAATGGACTTGTAAGGGGATTGCTCAAGAGAAGCTTTAGATGGGATCATCGCTTGGGTCTTACCATGAGTTTCACCGAGAGAAGGGGACTGTGCCGGAGGACAGAGTTAGCTTTGCTCTACATGCTTTTGGAAATCTGGGGTAGATGTATGCGGCATGAGAGAGGTAACTCAAGGCACAGGAATTCTGTGCCTTGATTCTGTACAAATTGGAGTCATACATTTGGCTGAGGCTACTGAGGATCTGATGGCTTGCTAAAGGTGATCCTTTGTATGCTGCCCCCGAGGTGCCTTGCCTTAACACCATGGTTTTTGGGTGTGTTTGGGAATACATGAGGATGCCAAGGGCATAGTTGCAGGATGCTTAATAACAGAGTGGAGCATTCCTGGAATATCCCAGCCGTGTTAATTTGATCTGAGTCAGGTGTATTTCTGTGGTTACGGTTCTGTCCAGTTAGCCAACGCATACGATAGAAGTTTATGTTGGCTCTTGTGATCTCTGCTGGCTTTATATGAGCTGTGAGATGACAGATGATGACTCCTCAAGGGTAAAATTTCCTGGGACAAACTTGCCCAGCCACTTTTTTAAAAAATTTGCATTGGCAGTATGAATTGATACACAACTAGCCCTTTGAGTTAGGAGGCTGCAGGGCTTTTCATCAGGCGAGTGCCACCCTAAAATTGGGTATATTGTGCAATCAAAGCACCATCTTAGTGCCTGTGGGCACAGAGGACTCATGTTCTCTGCCTTCTTGCACCTATGCAAGCACCTTGTATCTGCTTGTGTTGGAGCAAAGCCACGCCTTGTTTTGCAGGGAATAGAAGTGGTTAATTTTGCCAGACTACTACTAACAGAAACAGGGAATAAATTGGTATTTAAAGTTTATGAACACCATAGCAGGGGGAGGGTCCATAGCCCTGCAAGGATAAAGGGGGTAAAATTCTTTTAAAGGAAAGTAACATCTGAATACCCATCTACTAAAGGAAAATGTCATCAAGTCTGATTAAAGTAATGAAAAATTGTCCCAAGGAAGTAGGGAGTGCTCTACCACCACCGGCCCAGCACTGGTATGTTGTCACAGAGCAGGGTGACATGACTGAACTGGGCATTTTCTAGTTCTGCTCCAAGTAATTCTCACAGTGAGCTCGGAAGGTACCTTCAATAACAGATACCAAAGAAAACAGTAAATATGTGTTGGGTGATTTTGGTGGTTTTTTTGTTAGTTTTTTTTTGTTTAGCCACCCAGGGCAGTGAGAGGCACACGGGCTTTCTTCGGTCAGGGTGCTAAAGCCCATTTTTGGGGTGCTCACGCTTCCCTGTGCCACTGCTGTTGGTCTCTGCGCTCTCTCCAGTGAGTGCCCAGGGAGCCCCAGCGGTGGTTTGGGGGGTTAGCATCTGTTACTCAGAGATCCTGAAACATTAGCCTCTGGCAATTAATATAATTACGTCATTAATGTCACACCCCTGATGTTACTGTGTGTCAGAGTCAGACAATTGCAATGTTGTGATTTCTTAGTTATGTAAAAGGCGATTAAGGCAATTAAGTGGGTGATTAAAGCTGCTCAGTCAGAGGTGCTGACTGATGCTATTACCAAGAAGCAGCCATGGTGTGTAGCAGCGGCGGTGGAAAGGCCCTCCAGCAGCGGGGACTGCTGGCAGCCCGGTGTCGGGGTGTTCCTCCAGTGTGCACCCCCTGCCATGTCCCCCCACCTCCCTCGGCCACCGGCAGAAAGGTGCGGATGAAAAATGAGCACATCCAGCCCCAACTACATGGTTAAATAAAAAGCTTCAATGTTCCCTTTGAAATGAGCATTATTGGCTTTATTTAATTAAATATGGATTTACACTATAAATATTGGAGCTCCTAGAGCCCATATTTCAATTAATGGATCGTTTATATGTCATGCTCGCTTTGTAATTACTGGAATGTGAAAATACAATGAGTTGAAATTATTTCCCCTCCTCTTCAAATAAATCTGAGCAAGAATCAGATAGAAACTGTTTTCCTGGCCAGGATGTGCCTGCACCCAGGACGACTAGATGCCTACGGTACAGGAGAGGGGATTTTGGGCAGGGCATGGCAGGAAGAGCATGAGGGTTTCGCAAGGCATCACTATTGATGCCACGGGCCCTGCTGTGAGACTGAAACCATAGAATGGTTAGAGTTGGAAGGGAACTTAAAGATCATCCAGTTCCAACCCGTCTGCCATGGGCAGGGACACCTCCCACCACACCAGGCTGCTCCAAGCCCCATCCAGCCTGGCCTTGAACCCCTCCAGGGATGGGGCAGCCACAGCTTCTCTGGGCAACCTCTTCCAGTGCCTCACCACCCTCACACCAAAGAATTTCTTCGCAGTATCTAATCTAAATCTCCCCTCTTCCAATATAAAACCACTACCCCTCATCCTGTCACTTCACTCCCTGACAAAGAGTCCCTCTCCAGCTCTCCTGGAGCTCCCTTCAGATCCTGGAAGGCTGCTCTAAGGTCTCCCTGGAGCCTTTTCTTTTCCATGCTGAGCAGCCCCAGCTCTCTCAGCTCTGTGTAAACGAAGCGATTGGCTCCTGGGGTGATGCTGGCTGTTAAGTTGACAAATACAATGTACCGTTTGGTGCAAATGATGTAGATCCGTTGTTTTGTTTCTGGTTAGGACACCAAATGAGCCCATTTAGAAGCTGTGTTTTGCGGTGCCGTCACAAACTGTTTGATGGGGAGTTGGTGGGGTAAGGACTGGTTTTGGTTTTTAGTGCCCGGAGAGCAAAAAACATAGAAAAGCCATTGTCTGTTGTCTTCTGAACACTGCCCACACACATTTTTATAGTCCCCTCCTTCTATTTGCGAGGATGTGGTATCCTTTTTCCAGGGTATTTTATGTTAAAAAAGAAATATAAATAAATATGTCAGGCTTTGCATCAAACAAACCCAATGGTAATTCGGACTGGCAAGGATCAGCCATCAGGAAACGAGGCCTTAGTATTATTATTATTTTCTGCCAGGCAGAAGAACCAGCCCTGGCCTCAGCTACCTCCTCCTCCTCCTCTTCCCTGGCCCCCAGCCGCGTGTCCCTGTCTGGCCGTGGCTGGTGGCAACCACCGGCGCGGGTGTCAGAGCCTGCCTGGCCAACCCTTCCTGGCCGGCACAAGGTGGCTCGCAGGACCCGGCCCTGCACTGCCACAGCATACATAATTCCATCAGAAAATATCCAAGGGTGGAAATCATTGTTCTCCGAACTAGCTGAGCTGGAGCCAGAGCAGAAATACTAAAGTCAGTTGTGCCTTTGAGCTGCCTATAACAGCGCCCTTTGGAGACCCATTTCATACAAAATTTGAAGCCTGTGTTTATTGCCCATTAAAGCAACCTTTATTTTATGGCAAATGTTGCAGTAATTGCCTTTTACGAAGAGCACTTTGTAACACACATGCACTGTTGAAAGAAAACCACTCTGGTATTGTCTATCGGGACTTAATGGCGCAATTAATTTTACTCCATCTGTTCCTGAGACTTTAAAGGAAAATGGATTTTTTTTTTGAGCGCACTTTAATGAAGAAGATAAAGCGGCCCGGCTGGTGTCCCACAGGCTCAGCGCAGTAAGTTCAGATTATTGCTCAGTCTGTCAGAATGGGCTGCTTCCCTCGGCAGCCGCCGCAGCCAGCAGCCCGCGCTGGCCCCTCGCCGCGCCATTCCTGATGACAAACTGCCAGCCGGCTCCCACAAAAGCGCGATTAAAATGTCAGCACAGGATGACGAAGGGGCCAAGAGGGTCCTCGGAGACAAACTGTGTTCGGTATGAGTTAATACTTCACTGCGGTGTGGGGCTGGGCTGCTGCCGTTCCAGGGAAGCGCGCGGCGGAGACGTGCACCGGGCTGGTGTGAAAATGCAGATCCACCTCATGTGTGGCGCAGCGCCGCTGGCGTCTGCTTATTTATACCGGCTGAGGGTCTTCCAGCAGAGCCAAGCTGCTTTTTTTCTCATGGCCACCACTCCATATTGCTCAAAAAAAAATAGAGATGTGGGATTTGGTTCCTTCCTGAGGGATGGGACTGCCTGCGCAGGATCCAGAGAAGGGCAGGGATGCTGTTGGGAAGGCGGCAGGAGCCAGCCTTGCTGCCCCAGGCACTGTGCGGGAGGGATTTTACTGACAGAGCCCACAAAAGGTCTGGAGATGGGGATTTTGCAGCAGAACCTGTGGCCCAGGAGCCCCCTTGTTCTCTTATCATGGGGCTGGGGCTGCTGTGAGGGCAGAAAACCCTCCTTAGGTGGCCGCGGTGCTGCCGAGGTAGGGCTGGTACCCCAAAGGGTTGGTGTTCGGGTGCATATTTCAAGAGCTGTGGTTGACTGAAGCTCCCCTCACAGCCATCTCTGAGCCTGCAAGTGCTTCTCCAGAGCCATCCCACCAGGGCAGCTCTATGGGAGCTGTTGCAAAGGCTTTTGGAGGTGTGCATGTGGGTCTGGAGACCTGCTCAGGGGAAACCCTCAAAGATCAAGCCGACTCAGGCACGAGGGTGTGTGGGTGGGTGTGTGGGTGTGTGTGTGCACACTAAACCTGTGCCTCATGGGGCAACTATCTCTGTCTGCTCCTCTTGCCGTGTTTCCGCACGTGAGGAAATAGGGACCTGGCTGGATGTGGATGGGCACAGAGAGGAGCCATTGTGACCTCAGCCCTTGCCTATGTTTGCCATCCCCCTGGGGGAGGAGGACCCGCTCTGTCACTGCAGTTTGATTCCCCAAGAGCTCTCCCAAGTAGTTCCTCGGGGTGTGAGCACGACAGAAGCCCGTAATGAAAAGGAGAGGAGATTTTCAGGGCTGGCATCCTGCTGGGAGCGATCTGCGTTCCTCCTGGGCAGCAGGTGGGAGCCTCGCCATTGTCCCTAATGGTTATTAGCCAGCCGTGAGGAGGACAAATGTGGGGTCACCCCTCCCCACTGGCAGGGCAGCAGTTGGAGGATTTAAAGCCCCTAGGAGAGGAAGAAATGACACGGTGAGTACCTACAGCTCAGGATGTGACCCGCTCGGTTTGAAATGATCTGTTAGACTTTGGGGGAGGGAGAGCTGGGGACTGCTGGAGCAAGTTGAATTCAAAATATATTGCATACTTGAATTAAATGCAATCAGAGACATTCACTGATATCATAATGGCTCTTGAATAATCAGCACAAGACACGGGACTGGGCTGCTGACTATTTAAAGCAAGATCCAGCAAGACAGAGATTGCAGAGGGTTGCCTTTGGCGAGGGGTGGTTTTTGTTTGCGATGCCATGTGCTGATCCTCAGTGACGATTTAAAGAGAAGGATGTAAAACAGGAAGCCTTTACATTTCCAATTAAATTTGCTTGCGTCTTACCGTTCATCTTCCATTAAAAAAGAGTCATGTCTTCCCAGGTTTCTGTGCTCTTTATGAGTTTGCCTTATCCCTACTCTGTTCCACCCCTCCCTGCTCCCTCGGCCTCTCCTCCCCTCATCATCCTCACAGAGCGTTCCCAGCCAGGGGATGACCTTTTGCTGTGCCCATTTCACTGGAACAGCTTGTCCTCTTCCTGGAGCCACTTCCTCGCCTCAGGTCACCCCTGGAAAACTACTGAATTCCTTTTCTCTCCCCCAGGTGCTAAAAGCTACGTTATTCCACCTTTCCCCCCTACTTTAAACTTCCAGTTTTTGTTGTGTCAATAACAACCAGCATGAATTTGAACCTTTTTGCTATTAAATTTCAGGTTTTTTTCAGACTTAATTTTGTCTCCCTGTGTAGTTTGCCCTGTCTGGGAGTCACTGGCCCAGACGTTTGAGGCACAGCATACCGGCTGGGCTAATTACATGTGGCCCCACTTTCCTGGGTATCTCTGAGCTCTTTGCCCACAGGAGTTGGGGCACGGGATGTCCCACGAGGGCAAGTGGGGTCAGGTTCCAGCTGGATGAGCTGTGCAGATGCCGTAGTGAGACAGAGTCAAGGGCAGGGATGGAGATCACAGAATCACAGGATCTTCATGGTTGGAAAGGACCTCTGAGATCATCGAGTTGAACCATACACACGCACAAGAAACCCCCTACAATCTCGACCACTAGAGCATGCCCTCAAGTGCCACATCTCCACCTTTATGAAATACCTCCAGGGATGGTGACTCCACCACCTCCCTGGGCAGGCCCTTTCAGTGCCTGACCACCCTCTCAGTGAAGTCATTCTTCCCAATATCTAACCCAAAACTCCCCTGCCCCAACTTCAGACCATTTCCTCTGGTCCTGTCATTATTCCCTTGGGAGAAGAGGCCAACACCCACTCTCTACACCCTCCTTTCAGGCAGCTGTAGACGGGAAGGAGGTCTCTCCTCCAAACTGAACATGCCCAGTTCCATCAGCCTCTCCTCACAGACTTGTTCTCTAGACCCTTCCCCAGCTTGGTGGTTCTCCTCAGGGTTCCCTGCCGAGGGAGCTGGGCTCCTCTTCCTACTGCTGCAGAGCCTTTTGTGGGAATTTCTTCAAAGGATTTGTAGGAAACCGAATTGTATTGTATCGGATTAGGGCTCCATAAGTTTACTATTTGCAGTATAGCATACATCTGCTCCTGTAGTAATCTCTCCTTGGATGGGACGCGCGTTTATTCCGTGAGCTGCTTCAACGGGAAAATAAATGTGCCCATATCCGTGTGTTATTGAGGGAGTAAAGGGATGCAGCTGGTCCCAAGCTCATTCAGCAAACCTGTGCCGTGACTTATAGCTCTGTTCTGCGCTCGCTGTGCCGTTGGCTCTCCGCAGCGCTGCCTATTAATGGTAAGGGCTTATAAGTAGGTTCAGTCAGGGCGAGATTCCTGTCTCACACTCGGTGCTTTCCAAACCCTGCGGTAAATCCCCTGCTGAATGGAGCACTGTGCTGGCTTTTCAGGGCTGGGGAGAAGGGAGGATTGAAAGGTTTGCCTTTGCATTCTGCACGGCTCACCTGATGCAGACATATAAACCACAGGAGGTTTGCGCTCCTGTTTTCCCAGCTCATTGCCCATAGCCCGAGAAGTGATCCCTGAGTGTCAGGTGGCACGAAGGCCATTTTCCATGTGGACTAAAGTAAAAGAAACCAGCCTGCTTCTCTGTGTGGCTAGTTCTAATTTACGCTTTTAAGTGTTGCTCACACAGAAGTGGAGATGACTGTCCCCCAGTTAGCAATGTGGACTCAGACCATATCTCCCTGACGCCAAGCTTCATTTCAGGAGCTTTGTGGATTAGGCTGAGGAACCTTCCAGAGCTGTTAGGGTGGCGGGGCTATTTTGTCCCTCAATGAGCTTTGATCCATTTTCAAAATGTCTCTTTCCTCATTCACTGGGGAAAAATAAGAGCTGAGGTGACAGCCCCTGGCTTTGGAGGGACTGCTCCTGCCTGGTGGGTACACCTGGCCTGGTAGATCTGGCCAAAGGGCAGTGAGAGTGTCTAAGGTGGCTTCTATGGAATGGAGAAGTTCAGTGTTGATGGCTGTGAGGGGACAAGAAGACTTGCTTGAAATAATAAGTTTTTTGCAGTACTAGAAGTTGGGTTGTTTAGACGAGTCAAGCTTTTCCTTGGGATTATGAGGAGCAGAATTTCTGTTTTCTGTATTTAAATGAAAGCTTAGAGCCCAGACTGACCTTGGGAGTCTGCGGGGTTGAGAGGCTTTAAGAAAAAGTCCCGATGCTGTAGAAGTTGCCAAGGCAGCCGTGCACCCAGTTACAGTTTTCTGAGGCGTACTCAGCAGGAACGGAGATTTAAAACTGGATTGCAAAGGTTCAGCTAACTGGAAGACAAAGATTCTGAGAACTCAGGACTTAGGGCAGTGGTGTTATTTACTGTTGCCCAGGTGTAGTCGGTGGTATGCGAGGCACCCAGGTGGGGCTTGTTTCCTCTCTCCCATATGCAGTATTGTCAATCAGAAGTAAATTCGTTAAAGGCAGTGACAGTACACTGTGGGGGCCTGGTTGTGAGTCAGAATGAACCTGAACCACAGGGACCTTAATGAAAGAACGCGATTAGATTTAGGTTGAGGCTTGAAATGATTTGAGGGTTTTTTTAGGTGTTTTTTTTTTTCTTTAAAAAAATAAAAATCAAACACCCAGGCTGTGAAGTGCTCAGGTGGCAGCAACACCTGTGTACTCCTGAGGGGTCCCGATAGTCACAGCGTGAATATCGCGGTGGAAAACAGGTTGTGGAATCAACATCCAACATTCCAGGAGGCGTAACAAGAAGGAGACCCAGCGCCTTAAAGAAAATACAGAAAACATTAGGGAAGATCATCTTTTCATGACAGTATACTTAAAATACCACCCAGACCCAAGGGGGATGTATAGTAGCATTTTAAGACAGTTCTTTGAGAGCAGACAATGAATTTGCCCTCGTGTATTAGATCAGCAAGGAAACAAATGCTGTTTCTGTGAAATGGGGGTGGCAGAAGACGGTGTGGAGCCGTCGGGAGCCCTGTGGTGGCTGCGAAGGGGATACGAATGCTTTCTGGCTCCTTGCAGCAACCAGATGGTGCCCTCAAGCCTAAAATTTATTTGCCCTTTCTTTGATTTCCTAAATTCCTTCGCTGGTGTTAGTGATCCTGAAATTACCACTACTTGGTTTACAGGTGAGCCAAACCCCAGACCCAAGCTCCCATCGCTTTTCCCCAGAACACAAATCTCAGTCTGAATTCTACCTTTTCCCAGCAGCCCAAACTTTTGCCTGGCTTCTGCTGCAGCTCCCAGCTTTGAATCCCGTGAGAACCCTGGGGCTTGGTTTTCCAAACACCATCTTCCAAAGGCTGGAGATGCCTTGCCAAAGTGGTGCCGCAGGTACCCCCTGCCCTGCTGGGTGTCCCCAGTGTCCCCCAGCTGCCCCCTGCACCCTGACACAGGGGGATTGAGGTATCATGGGGACTCGCTGGGGTGTCTGCACTGGCTGCCTTGGCTGTGACTGGTGCAAAGTGCTGCTCAACGCTCACTTTACACCTTCTGCTGCTCTATTTCTCCTGTCTGCAGCCAAGCTTGAGAGTAACACTCAGCTTTTACCCTGTGACTTTTTATCCGTGGGTTCCAGGGCTCTGCAAAGACTGATCCCCCTCTCCCTTTGAGGATGGCGGTGACACCTCTGGCCAGGTGGGAAGTCACTGAGAGAGCTCACACTAGACCAGGAGGTCCTCAGTCCCCAGCCTTGTCCCTGGCTGAACATCCCTGTGACAGTCTCAGCTGCCTCCTCCCTGCTCCTGTCTCACTCTGTATAAATAACCTGACGGGAAGCAGGCGGACCACCTGCAAGCTGCAGCCTGCTGAGCCCTTCTGCTGAGGGGGTAATAAGGCAGAGCAGACATATGAACTTTTAAAAGGTTGCCTGGCAGAAAAAGCCACTGGAGGAAAGGCAAAAAAAACCCCACCAAACCCCAAAGCACCCCTCCAATAAATTCCACAATTCATACTGTCTTAAAACTTGTAGTGATTTAGGCTTTTGTTAAAAATTCCACCTCTTGATCTTCAAAACTCTAGCTAACGATGGAAAAGAAAAATCCAAAACCACAGACCTCTACAGAGTTTTATATATTTTATAATAAAATAACTTTCCCATGACTTCCTTCACAATAATATTTTTAAAGAAACAGCGAGACTGATTTTTGTTGCTGGAGTGGAGTTTCTGCTTTAATGGGCTGCAGCTGAAGCAGGTTCAAAAGGCCGGGGTTTTGGAGCAGGGGGGTGCAAGGAGTTAACTTCTTCACACCCCGCCTGGACCGGCAACAAGTTTGCCTTGTCAGGTTGGGAGAATTTCTGCAAATGAACTTTGCAGAGAATTATGCCGGGCTTGGCATTACAGTGTTACACACTCGCCTGTTCTCAATCACTCACTGGAACTTATTTTGTAGTTAACCTCCATAAAGGACTGTACAACTGAGCAAAGGCCTGTCACACACACATTATTTAGAAGCCCTTATTATTATTTTATTGCCAGTCCTTGACAGCTGAGGAAAAGCCAAGCGCTTTAATCTTTCTTTCCCTTTAGTTTACAGTGTAAGAGCTGCATGTAAGATGGATTTGATTAATATGTAACAGAGATGCAATTCTCTGTAAAATGTGCTGTACTTTAGAACCCTGGAAAACAAACTGCATCACAATGGCTTAAATCTCAGTCCATTGTATTATATAGACATCATAAATAATAGAGAGCAGGCAGATATTGCTGCAGGCTTCATCTACATAACACATCTGAGCTCTCTATAATGTGTTCAACTTGTCACTTTTAGTACAGAAGAGAGGCAATAAAGCTAACAGCTGACTAAACCACATCAGCCTTGCTTCCACTTCCAGGGTGGTGAATGCTCATTAAGCAATCTTAGCTGTGACTTTTAAAATCCATAACTCTTGCAAATGTAAAAAAGTTGCCACAAAAGATTAAGCGCAAAATACATGTCAAAGCATTAATTTTCTGCGCGTAGATTCCAACCACCGCAAACCTCAAATATTTCTCTCTCTTTTGTTTTATATATGCTTTTGGTTAAACCAGATCTTCATAAAAAATATTTGTTTCCATCTGGGGCTAGAAAATACCTATGTGATTTTGTAGTGGGGGAAGGAGCACTGTATTTCATGCAGCTAGAACAGGCTCCACTTCTGCCAGCCAGGAGGGATCTTCACTTGGCGTAAATGCTGCTGAGATATCCTGGGTGAAATTAGTCCCTGGGCAGGGTTCAAGTGCAGCACAACCAAGAACAGGGGTGGTCCCCCCACCAGGGGATAGGTTGGGGGTAGAGCCTGTGTTAGGGAGAGGGCCAGAGGGAAGCTGAGAAAATAGAGAAATCTTGGGTAAGCCTGAGGCAAAGATTGGGCACAAAGCACAAGGATGGGGCTAAGAGCTAGAGAGCTGACCATGTTATCCTACCAGACGGTCTGGGACCAAAGGCAGGATCAGGAGGGTGAGGGATCAAGGAAACGTGACCAGCAAAGTGCTGGAGAGCTGCGGTTCCTGCCGGGTGGGATTTCATGGGGTGCCCATGGGACACGCTCCATTGCAGCACTCGAGGTGCAGGTGTTGCCCCATGGCTTGCTCTGTGCCCTGGAGACTTTCCTCCCCTCCCTGCCTCCTGACACCAGCTGCCAGCTTGGCCCTTATGGATGCACACGTTATCCTTTAAATACTCCAGAGGCTGTGCTGGGTGGCAAGGACACTGGTGACAGTGTCCCAGCGCTACCTCAGAGATCAGCTGGGCTGCTGGGGGCAAACTGCCTCCTTGTTCTCCAGCTACCTTCAAATCCCCCTCAGCCCCAGCCAGACTGAAGGGAAGAGCAAGCGGATGTAGGTATTTACAGTAACCAGGAGAGAAATGTTTGGGAAAGTCGTAGAATCATAGAATTGTCTGGGTTGGAAGGGACCTTTGGGATCATCTAGTCCAACCATCAACCTAACTCTGATAAGAAACAGCAACCCATCACTAAGACTGAGTGCTGTGTCAACCCATCTTTTAAATCCCTCCATGGATGGTGCCTCAACCACTTCTCTTGGCGGCCCATTCCAAGGCTTCATAACCCTTCATAGGTGAAGAAATAAAGAGAAAAAATTCATATAGGTTATTGTCACAATGGCTGGAGGGTCCCTGGTGGTGTCCAGTGACTGAGAAGTGCTCTCCCAGGAGAAGGATTTTTCCAGTGCTAGGGGTAACCAGGAATGCCCTTGCACATGATTTGGGCTCCCATGGGATTTGTCGCAATCTAGTGATGAGAAAACCCCAGCCCGGGCTCAGAGGGCAGCGCTGCCCTTACCCCGGCTCAGTTAGGGTTTGTCTGGCAGTTGATCTCCAGGAAAGCTAAGGCTAAAAGCGAGAAGTAAGTAATGTATAGGCTTTGCTTTGTTTTTATTAAAACCTTTGCTTCTAGTTATGGGGGAAACATTTCAAAGGCAAAAAATGCAAGTTGGAAAGCCTAGTTCCCTCTTGCACTAGGGTGGATGCCAGGCTGTCCAAAGTAGTTGTTTTTTTCTTTTTTTTTTTTTTTGTACTGCTGAGACAAAGCCCAGATTTAGAATGGGAAGGACCTGAAAGGAGATCCCCTTTACCTCCAATTTCCCATCGGACGTGAAAAACGTTTTTTTCAATAAAATCAGTGGTGTCGCATACGATCTGGGAGAGAGGTCTCTGCGGGACCAAACTGAAAGGGCTGTGAGAGGGAATGTCGCAAGGCTGCGTGGGGTGGAAATAACACAGGGAGTTGCTCCTGGAATAGCTGAGGAGCAGATCCAGCCTTTGGGCAGCCACCTTCCCGTGTCTGTGACCCGCTGGGTGACGCGCGGGATCGCGTGGGCACCAGCATCCTTTCGAAAAGAGGGTGCAGAATTAAACAGGCTGCTTGATGTCTTACTAACACCCCCTTTTCTGGCAATCACACCATTTCAATGCCTTATCTTTTACATCTTAAAGCAAAACATTAATACCTGAGGCTGATTATTCTCCAATTCTTCAAGTGTGCTATAGTTCCCTCCTCTCTCCTAATGGCACCTGGGACTCTCAGAGGGTCTGATGCTGTCATGCAAAAAGTCTTTAAGAATCTTTCACTCCCGGCTGACATCCCCACAGGATGCATTTTAGCAGTTTCAGAAGCTTTTCTTTCCCGTGGGGGTTATTAAATGTCTGTCTTGCGTATGGACCGGTATTCACAGCATTCATTTCAGACTTAAATCTGAAAGTTCTGTGTTAGTTGGTAAAGAAAATGCGATATTATTTAGAGGCTGCAGTCACGGGAGAGGAATTGGGAGTGATGTGACAGCTGGGAGCCCTGGAAGAAACAGGGGTGAAGGAAGGGAAAGGACTGTCTCAACAGTGTCTTTCTGCTACTGAGGAAAATGATAAAAGTGCCGTCCTGCAGTCTGTTTCTGTTTGGGCGGGGTGTGGGAGAAGGTGGTGTAAGGTACTGGTCTGTACTGGCCATACAGCCAGGGAAGAATAGGACTATACAGTCTGATAGGTGAAGCATTACAAAATATTTTTTTTTTCTCCTTTTTTTGTAGTAGATAGAAACTAATTCTTTTATTGGAACAAAAATATAATCTTATTTTTCTTCTTTCTTCCCACTCTGTACACGCATATCATGCTGCTGAGGCTGTTGAAGGAGGGTGGGTTTATTAGCTTGAAAGAAACGGGAGTAGAGAAAGAACTGGAGGAGGAGGAGGTGGACAAAAAAATTAGAAGACACAGAAGCAATGTGCTCTTCAGCAAAATAAGGTATTCATTCAAATTCTCCAGTTTCTTCAGGATATGTCTATATTTCAGTGTCTTGCCATATGTTGGAATGACAGCAGAGTTTACCCTTAATATTTTTCAAGGCACTTCAATGTTAAAATGATAGATAGACTTCACACATGCTCTCAACACGCTGCGCTGGTGCGAATGCGGAGGATATAGAGGCTGAGCGAGTCTGTTAGTCCTTTTTTTTCCCCCCCTCGTGGCTCTGCGCTCGTGTTCTTATCTTTGCCATCCGTTGTGTCCCGGCGCGCGTTAGGGAACACTGGTGCTGTGAAATGAAGATGTTCGCCGTGGCTGGTGTCTTTGTTTTCTGTTTTTTTCCACTGTTTGCCACAGGGATTAGGTTTGAACTCCTCCCGGGGTGGCGCGGAGAGCAGTGCCCTCAGAAATGCAGACCACTTTGCTGAACTCTCCTTTGGAGGCCATCCAGGAGGAGCACATTTGGATGGATGCACCAAGGGAAGAACAAAGCCTGTTAGCTTCCCCATCCGTAGGGTAATTGATGTGTTAGGGCTGGTACAAGATTAGCCTGACGGTGCCATTTAAATAGCCTGTCTACAGATTGGTTGCATTTGAAAGAACTTGGAAGGGGAAGCGTGCCAGGACATTATTTTTTGGCTGGGGGTGAGGTGGAGGGGGTGATGGCCTGGCTGGCAGCTCTGCGGGACGATCGGAATCAGCCTTCCTCCTTGCATGCCCGATCCCTGGCTTGCCCTCCTCTGTATTATTTATCTGAAAGAGCAAATGTTTTAGCAATCCCGGACAGCTAATCAGTACGGTGTGATGCCCGTCTCCACGCCCCGGCGAAGGACAGCGTGTGGGAGCGTGCCTGTGCTCTGCCTGCTGGGGGGATAAAGAGAATCCTTCCTTCTCCCGGGCTGTCAATCCGGCAGCTTTCACTCAGTGCTCCTTCCCAGCCCGACACACAGCCCTGCTGTTGGGAGGCAGAGCCCAACAAGCTTCCGAGCATCCTCTGGGCCAGGGTGCCGCCATCTCTCGGCTTCCCGGAGGCTCCTGGCAGAGGAGGTTTTGCACCGGGCAGCACAACAAACGGCCTGCAAATAAATAAAACGACTCACAAACAGCAGTGATAGGGGGGAAAAAATGGTGCGATAACATTTGCGAGTGAGTAATGTCGCTGGGGCGAATGGGATCCGACAGGAATCTTAGCTCAGCAGCAGCTACTGAACTCTTTACGGCACAGCCAGATGGCCTGGTGCAACAACAGCCTTTCAGAATTAATAACTGCTTCTCTGGAGGGAGAGCTTCGTTCAGGAACCGTTTCACATTTCGGCAGGAGTAGTATTTTTTTTTTTTTTTTTNNTTTTTTTTTTTTCCCCCCCCTTGGTGCTTTCTGGCCACTTTGCTCCAGGTGAGATATCAGCTGTCCTCAAAGGGGGCGTTAAAAAAGAGGAAAAATTCTCTGCCTCCCTCCCCACTTTCTTTCTTCTCTCCCTCTGTGCTGCCTTTCCTCTGCCTTTGGCTTCGAACGTTGCAGCTTTTAATCTAGAAATTATGGTAACTTGTATGTGCATTTTGAGAGTATATCATTGCTGCAGTTAATTAACAGTTATTAGCGTTAGCGTACTGTGCTGTATTATATGTCACAAATCATCGAGTCTCCCTGTGCAGTTACAGCAATTAAGAACTCCATCACACCTTCTGTATAGTCATTTGGTTCTCTTCCAGGTCTTTTCAAAACTGGAAATTGCTAATCAAATCATTTCTGCTCTGTGCCTCGGTATCGTTTATTCCATTCCTAATGATGTGCGACTTTTTTTTCTTTGGCCGTTAACAGAGGCATCCGTGCGTCTAACCCATTTCACACCACCGTCATGCTTTAGAGAGGCGATAATGAACTTGCAGGAGGAAGTGTAGGCTTTGGTGGTTCTCCCCCCACATCATCATCATCTTCTTCTTCTT
>VXBW01007872.1:292312-320613 GCA_013400375.1 Thinocorus orbignyianus | reverse complement strand
CCCCCCCCCCCCTAAACCAATGTCTTTTCTGCTGTTGGGTGATTGAATTTTGAAACTGTAAAACGCATTGACAGACTGACAAACCCAACTTGCCAGAGCTGTAGCTATCACAGTTTAGCTTCAAGTCGGAGCTCAGTGAGATTCCTGCCTGATCAATTTGTCATCCCTCTAAATGGAAACTAATTACTTCCCAGGGAAAGATTGCAGGCAAGTATCACCCTTTGCATCAGCAGCCTTCTGCAGTGAGATGGAAGGGAAGTCCAAAGGCTTTTCACTAACGGATGATAGTGTAAACCACTTCATTTCTTACCCCTTCCCTTAGTCCTGTCAGGGAGAGTTTATTTTATTCACGCTCTCAGTAAAATTGCCTTCACATTTACTTGGGTCACATGTCAAGGGCATATTTCGCTTTTCAGGTCAGCTGCATGTGAACATCATGATCCTGACAAGGATGTTTGATGTCATCTGAATACTAAGTCCTTTCTCTTATCCAGAGATTGACGATTCAGTACGTGCTAAAGCCCAAGAAATCCTTCCTGTGGGTTTCTTTGCCTGTTGCAGCTTTTCTTGGAGCCTTCTGGTAGCATCCCTGCCATGGCCAAGTGCACTGCACCACACTGCAGTCTCGGTGACTTGAGAAACTGTCACAGAGTCGCAGTTCTGGACATAAGTAGGTGGTGCATATTGAAGAGGAACCTCCCTGTGAGCTGTTAGGCATGTTGCAAGTGAAGGTGGTCATTGCCTTGCCTGTGCTCAGCAGCTCAGAGCCCTTGGGGACCTCCTCACTGCTCAGCAGAGTCACAGAATGATGTGGAGTTGGAAGGAACCTCTGGAGATCATCCAGTCCAACCCCCCTGCCAAAGCAGGTCCACCTAGAGCAGATCACACAGGAATGTGTCTAGGTGGGTTTTGAATGTCTCCAGAGACAGAGACTCTACCATCAATATAGGCAGCCTGTTCAAGGGCTCTGCCACCCTCAAAGGAAAGAAGTTCCTCCTCATGTTTGGACCTCCCAAGGAGGTCCATGTCGTGGGGTGGAGCAGGGATGAGCATGCAGTTGAGGCTTACGGCAAAGGGAACAGTGGGATGGGAAGTCCCTGCTATGTGACTTCTCCCGTGGCTGTTCTACCCACACAGCCTCTGATGCCCACATGCTCCTCACACCCTCAGCCTGGCTCAGCTGGTGCTCTCAGAGCCGATCCTCCTCCTGTTGTGCTCTTCCAGAATGCAAATACAGTGGAGTTCTGGTCGGTGATGAGGGTCTCGGATGCAGATTGCTAGGGATCATTCCAGTTATAAAAGCTGAATTTGCCACCCTGCAGAAAGGTGTTAGCTCATTCTGTGTGTTGCTGAAATGAGGGCAGAATCTGAGTCAGACTTGTCTGACAGTTTCCTCCTCAGGTTAATTCTTTGATACATGAGATGTGAGAGGTCTGGGACTTGCATCCAGGAAGTGTTTTGTGTCATATAAACAGCTGGAAGTGCAGGGAAAGAAAAAGAGGCTTTGCTAAATGACAAACTTCAAATGGATGGAGGTTACAAGAGCTGGGGACCCTCTGCTGCTTGGGGAACTGGTTCGCTAGCAGTAAGCACGCTCATTTGTTGTCATTTTTATTTCAGAGATGTAATGACATGGAGGGCCAGACGCTTGTCTGGTTTTCTCTTTTTTTTCTAATGAACAATCGCACTTGGGAAGGAAACTTAATTTTTTAGCTCCCCTCCTGCCCCCGGAAAACTCACATACATCCCTAGTGTAAAACTTAGGATCTGTGTTGATATCAATCCAATTCCCAAGAAAACAATACCAAGTTGATTTGCGGTAACTTTTCCAGCGACACACAGTGACTAACGCTAGTGCCTGGTCCCAGTGGCTTCAGTAAAATGTTGGATGTTTGAATAGTTTATGGGCTTTTGAAAAATTTATGCTTAATTATGAGTTACCAGTAGCTTTTCGCTTGACTGCTTTTACCCAATTCTTGCTGCCCTCCAGGCTCTGCTTCAGGTGGGTTTTCTTTCCCAAACAGAGGGTAGTTCAGCCAGGAGGGAGCCCGGGGGTGGGCGCAGGATGTGGTGGCTCTGAGAGGCAGGAGCAGGGTCCCTCAGCCCCATCCCAAGTGAGTTGGCAACTCCTACCTGAAATCATGCATTTTCATGGCATCTCTTTCAACATTTTGCCCTGTGAGAAGATGTCAGTTGAAAGGCCAGGGCAAATTTCACCTCTCCTTGCGTACACACTGTGCCTGGTCCGGACGAGGCAGAGACACCAGGTGTTACTTTCCAAAATCTCCTCCAGTTGGGTCAAGCCATCGTGAAGGAATTATGTCTCCTGCTCAGAAGGACGTTGTTAACCCAGCACAACTCATCCTGAGATCATTTCTGAGGGGGGAAACTTGTAATTGATTGTAAGCCAAATGCTCAGAACCATTTGGGCTGGCATCTCTTTTCCTCTGATGACTCAGCATCCAGGAGCTTTGGAGGTACTTGCATGTTATTCCTGTAGATGGACAACCCCTAGCGAATCTGTGTTTAAAAAATGATCTGTGAATGTAGTGAGAAAACCAACAATAGAAACCTCTTAAGGCTTCAGTCTGGACTAATGTCAGGTGTAAATTGAAGACAAGTCATTAAAAGGGTTCTGACGCTTGCGTTTCAGTCTGAGTGACTTTGGTCTAGCTCGGGTCAAGTGGGAGCAGACTTCTGTTGAATCCAAGTCAGCTGCTCTTGAGAAAAATGAGTGTGTCCCCACAGCTTTGCTGACGCTTTAAATGCAGCAGCTCAGCAGTGAGTTGAGCAATGCCGTATATTCGCACTTGCTAAGGGTGCTTGCATGGCAGTGAGATTCCCTTCGCTGTGTCATGAGCTGGACAGTCATGAAAGGCCTGGCTTTGCTTTCTGTGTACAAGCCTAAACCACCCATAGCATTTCAGTTGCTCAGATTGGATGTAGCTTCAAAGAGGACGCTGTTAATGAGCTGAGCAGCTGTATGGTGCGTTTCTCGTAGCTCAGAGATTTCTGCAGATACACAGGTATTTGGAACTCCGAGTCTGACCCAACTGAGATGCCAGTGGACTCTGAAAGCCCTGAGGTAGCACAGCAGGATGGCTGGGGCTGTACCTCTAACTTCCCTGACCTCTGGAGATGTGGTGATAAGGTTTAGGGTTGAGGATTTTCCCCCCTGTTTTATGCAGTTTTCTATAAAAACAAATTATTGTATCTTTATTCCTACATCTGCTTGGATTGGGTTTTGTCACTTGGTTTGACCTACACCTTAACTTCCCCAGAAACTGGAGAGCCCAATACAGCAGCTAATTACAGAAAGGTGAGATGTGACCAAGGTTTGGTGACCATCTGATAAGAGCAGTGCCATTATTAGTCATTTATGTGCAATGTGATTGTCCAGATATTGTCTTCAGGTATCTTTATTAAATGCACAAAAAAGATTGATCTGTGTCCAAAAATGCCTGCGAAGTTAACTGAGAAAATGTGACAGCAGAGAGAAGGATTAGCTGTTCTCTCCATTTACACATGGGAGTATGAGATCTTGGGTGGATTTGGTAACGCAGCAGAAGTCCATAGAAGATTGTTCCATAGCTGTGTACTGGTATTTTAACCTCAAAAGATCATTCTTCATGTCTGGGTGCAATACAATGAAGTCATGTCCAGTGTGGGTATTGCTCACGGCTCCTGGGAGCATCCGCTCAGAGAAAGGGGAGGGAGACGCTACGCTGGAGATGGCCTTTGCAATGCTCCACTTCAAAGCTGTTCTCCTGCCAGGGCACTCATCTGCGGGCTGAGGTTTGGATTTCAGCAGTCTTCCTTCAATGAAGGTCTCATGATTTTTATTTTTTTTTTCTTTTTTTTTTTCCCAAAAGACGAAGGAAACATCTGGTAATTTGAGAACTGGTCTTTGTGAAAGAGAGAGAGAGGAGCAGCTCCCTCGCTCGCCGTGCTATCGCTGCTCTCTGTTTAGATACCATTAACTTGTCCTTTGAAGGTAGTAGATGAGGTTGCCAACAACAATTAAAAAACAATTTTTTTGAAAGTGTTGGGTTTCCCCAGCCCTTCTCAGATCAGGAAATGAGATTAAAATCAGTTGCTGAAAAGCTACTGTGTTTATTTGAATACAGCAGAGCATGGCGGCTCAGGCCACCTCATTAAAGGAGGGTATTATGAGCAGCCTGGTATTGTGTTTCCAGTTTGATAAAACGCATTGTCTGACAGCAAGCTCGGTGCAGCTCCCACTGTATACTCTGGCACATATTTTCTGCCTCAGTGGTTCCTCTCAGTAGGATAGCCAGCCTCTGCCTTTCTGTTTGACGTTTTTGCTAATAATTACTTGAAAAATCATCCACTTCTATTTAAAAATTGCTACATGAAGTACTAGTCCGTCTTTGCATCATGACAGCAAGAGGCCAATGAAGTAACGGGCGTTCAACCACATGAAGCTAACTTCATAAAGCATTGCCCAGGGTGCGCTGCAGGATGACTTGAAATAATTAGCCTCTGGAGGCTGGAAACCTATGCTGTAAATCCCAGAGCTCAGAGTGAGGGTAGTTTTTTATCACTGTCCTTGACAGGAAAAGTGTAACATCACGGCTTCCTCCGTCTTTGACATGATAAACTTATCGTGGTGCTTTTCAGAAGCTACACCTCCGCTCACCTGTCCCCTCTCACAACTTTGTTGGGTGGGTTAGTCCCTGTGCTGGCGGTGGTTTCCTTCAGACCTTAAACCATCACAGAGACGTGTCATAGTTTTGGGGCATCTGGCTTCCAGTGAGAATCAGGCCCTCTCCAAGTCAGACGAATTTCCACTGGTGCAATCACTGCGACCTTGTGGAGCAGCAAGATCCACATGTAAATGAACTCGCCGTTTGTGGGTGATGGACACAAGCACCGGGGCCTCACGCTTCTGTAGGTACAGAGTGGTTTCATTGGCACAGCCCTCAGATGTTGTTAGCACCTTGGTGTTTAACGCCGAAATTCAGAGTGGAATGCGTCTGCACAGGCACTTGGGTAGATTGTCGTGTGTATCAGGAGTGCCTTGTAAATGATAGTGAACAGATGCCTTGTACGTACTACACAATAAGCCACTTGAAGTTGTCACCAGTTGTTTATAGAGGTTATTAATATTAATAATTCACCACTCATTTCCATATGAAACCACATTAGGCTTGTCTACACCGCATCCAGTTACCTGCAGGAGCTGGGGGCGGTGGCAGCATGCCCCAGCTGACACTTACTGCTGAGAAAATGCTGCCTTTGTGCCTGTTCTCGGCGGCGCGGAGCCGAGCCGTGTGGCTGTGGCAGGGCACTCGCCATGCCCGTGTCTCCCTGTGCACAGCACAGTGAGCTGCAGAGATTCCTCAGGCCCCTGCTCCAGGGACTGTTTGAAATGTTAAGCAGAGTTGAATGTCTGCTGCACAAGGGGCGTTGTTTGGTGGTGAAGGTGCTCTTTGGATACAGGAGAGGAGGTTCAGAGCCTTCAGGATCCTTCCTTTGCAGATGACTTTAAAGGCACTGGGACTGTCCTGTTAAGGGACCAGGAGAAAAAAAAAAAAAAAAAAGGAATCATAACAATTTGCCTGGCTTTGGAAATCTGAAGTTTGGTCTCCTCTCATTTGGGCAGAGTTGGAACTGTGATGTTGTGCAAAGAAGAAATTTAAGTCAAAAGGTGAGATTGTCTAAAGCTTTTTACACTGGCCTGCATCTTGTCCCAAGGAATTCTATGGTAAGATGCCTCCTAATGTCTGTAGAAGATGCAGGGCAGTGCCAAACATGTTGGAAAATCTGTGTGGAATGTTTCTGTCATTCCTCTGCTTGCAGCAAAGGGGGCCTGCATCAAAAGACGCATTGCTGGCAGATCCAGAGAGGTGATTCTGTCACTTTGCTCTGGTGAAACTCCACTTGGAGTACTGTGTCCAGCTCTGGAGGCAACATAAAAAGGACATGGACCTGTTGGAGCGAGTCCAACAGAGGGCCACGAGATGCTCAGGGGACTGGAGCACCTCTGCTGTGAGGACAGGCTGAGAGAGCTGGGGCTGTTCAGCCTGGAGAAGAGAAGGCTCCAGGGAGACCTTAGAGCAGCCTTCCAGGATCTGAAGGGAGCTACAGGAAGGCTGGGGAGAGTCTGTTTCCAAAGGCCTGCAGTGACAGGATGAGGGACTATGACTTTCAGTTGGAAAAGAGCAGATTTAGACTGGATATTAGGAACAAGTTCTTTCCTCTGAGGGTGGTAGAACCGTGGATCAGGTTGCCCACCAGGGAGGTGGTTGAGGCCCCTTCCCTGGAGGTATTCCAGGTGAGGCTGGATGAGGCCCTGGGCAACCTGGGCTGATTGGGAGTGTCCCTGCTGGTTGCAGGGAGGTGGGACTAGATGACCTTTGGAGGTCCCTTCCGGCCCAGACCGTTTTATGATTCTATGATCTCTGATGAAGAGGTGACCCCGCAGGATGGGGAAGCACAGCACTAAGCTCTGGTTCCACAGGCCCTGCTGGGGAATCTGTGTAGCACAGAAAGATCTTCTGGTGTAACCTCAAGCCTGAAGTGGAGGTTCCCAGACCTGTTTCTTCAGGGCTCGAGTGTGCCCAAGTCGCATCCTCAATGATTACTTCATCTGAATCCAATTTTGTGAGGTTTAATATGCAACATGCTCTGAGGAGGCTGGGTGCAATTACCAGTATTTATTCCCAGAAGCCTGGGGAGCTTTTTGTCAAAAGACAAAGCAACAGAAGTTCCACGGTATGCAAAATACAGACCTTTGTATTGCAAGTGAAATATTTAGATAGGAATCATTACTGAGTCCTTTTACAGCAACCTTGCCAGAGAAAGAGAGAGAGAGAGGGTTGGGAAAGAAAACACAAAGGAGGTAATAATATCTGATTAGCCAAGCAGCTGGAGAACTGATGGGGAATTGTGAAGCCTATCAAGGCATCGTGACTTTCTCTGTGAGTGACATTCTGTAGCAGGAAGCGGCTACCAACTGAGGAACTGCTCTTGAATATTACCCTCAGGACTTGTCTTTCATTGGTAACCTTGCGGTATTCTTTGCTGGAGTTGTGTGTTTCTGGGAATTCGGTGCCTTGTCTACAAGGTTTAATTGACAACTCTCGTCACAGCACCAGCTGGGTCAGGTCCATCCCGAGCACGGTGCCGGGGAAGTCAGTGGTGGATGGATGTTTTCCAGCTGTCCTCTGTCATGCTGCGTCTTTTCAAGGCTGAGACGTTGTTGGGCTGCGATGACCTGCATCACGTTGGCCACGTATGCATTCTGTGAATTCATATACTAGTATGTTTTGGCTGGAGTGCCCAGTTTAACATGATGCCTGTGATACCTACCCGTCTTCTCCTTTACACCACTGCAATGCCATCATTTTGCTCAGAATCACTGATAATTTAAAGCAGTACACTAGAGAGAAGACTCAGTCCCATTACTTTATAGATTATTTTTTTTTTGAGATATAGTCCAAAGCAATAAGAAACCTTTGGTGCTCTGTCGTGGGAGGAGGCTGGAAGGAGATTGGGACATAGCTTTTTTACTGTAGCTGTTGCTCTATATTTCTCCTGTTTAAATATCATCCTACAGTGTTCTGATGTTTGCAGGTACCTTGGTTGTTTTTTTCCCCCATTCTTGAGGTTTAATTTGGATGTCAGGGCTTGTTTTGTCTTCTTTAGAGCATCACTGCCCTGGCGGTTGGGATACCCAGCAGCAGTTTGTTCCTTCCACAAATTGGTGGTGATATTTCCCTTAACTGGAGCAGGGACAAGGTAGCACTGCTCTGTCAAGACCATGGGCCAGCAAAGTTGTTATCCCCACCAATCTACACGTTAACTTCCACAGCGCTGTGCTCCTTCTTCTTGAAAAACAGTTCTTCATTTAACTCATAAAGCCATATTTTTCTCAGATTTAAGCATAGAAGCATCCAGCTGAATTTGGTAATAAACCAGCTCTTTCAAGAGAGAAAAATAAGGGAATTGTTCTTACTGTGTGCCTTAGGACCTGGCAATGTGAACGTGAACTTGATATACCGACAGCGAGATTACATTCTAGCTCTTCTTTACTTATTTTCATTTCTGAAATCTGTGAAATATGGTAGATTTATACTCCTGAATTTTTGCACTTGCAGGTAGGATCTAGTTTAGAGCACAATATACAATATGTGAGCTGTAAGAAATAGGACTCTGGCTTCCTGGAGCTGGCGGAATTGGCTATACCAACTTAATCTATGGCTACCTCCCACAGAGAGGATGTAGGAAGGAAATGAAAAGTATATGTAAAGTTTCGTCTATTTATTGCTTTTTAAAAATATTTTTCATGGGTAAAATCTGTCTTTAATGACGCATTCAGACTGTGGTGCTGAGGAGTATTGCATAGCTAATGCATTGGTTTGTTTTTGTTTATTCTGCAGAAATGATGGAATTTCATCTTTTAGTAAAATTACCAGGGTTCCTTTATTATTCACAGGTCTTAAAACGCATGACAGGCTGAACTGCGAAGTCCTCGAGGATTTTAATACCAGCTTCTTTGCGAATCTAAACTGGTTTTCCAGCCCACTACTTGGTGGGCCACAGGGGTTTTTACTGTAGTGTAATACATATTTAAAGCTTCTTATGGATGGCTACGTCTGCAAATAAGCTCAGAAAGTAGAAGGGGAAATGCATTGTGTTATCTGGAGTTGAGCAGGGAGGAGATTATATAGGAGAAAACCTGAACAAGAGGTGTGACAGTCTAACAGATGGAGGTGCTGACTCTCCGTATATACCAGACACGGGCAATTTCTAAAGGATCACGGAGTTAAGGATCCAGCCTTCACTCATCATTACCAAGAAAGAAACTTTGAGCTCTCTGCCTTGCTTTTTATGAACAGCAAAGGTGGAAAATACCGAGTAGTGAAGGATCGCGTGTATTTAATTCACAACTAACATTAGGGTTTATTTTGTTTGCTCTTTCAGTTCTCTCATGAACGCTTTTAGGAAATAAATGCAGTGCATTAGCCTGGGTTCAGCTGGGCAATGAATGTCTTTGGATATGGAACGCACAACTCTGTGACAGGGACTGTCTTTTTCTTTTAGATATCCAGAATCTAAGTTCATGGCTAAGGCTCTTAGGCAGTGCAACGACATAAAAACCCAATACCTGAATTTCTCAATGATAATTTCTTTTTTTAAGGAAATTTATAGACTTACAGTCCATATGCAAGGCTGGCGTACAGGAGATTTGGGGTTCCATCAGGGTCTCTAATTGATCTCCTTGCCATTCTCATACTTTCTCACAGCTTTCCTGAGCTCGTGTGCCTTCCAGATTTGCTCCAAAATAAAGGAGAAAACTTTGTCATTGTATGATTCACTAAATTCACTTATAATATTCACCAAAACAGGTTAATGGGTGAAAAGCCTTGTAGAAAGGCAAGCAGCCCCGAGGTCACAGCAGCCAGGCCTGCGAGTCTTTGCCTGCGGAATGTGCCCTTGGAACACTGACCGTATTTCTTGCCGACAATATTTACACTTCCTTCAAAACCGGGGCTGTAAAAATGATTTAGGGAAATTCATGGCTGTTTGAACGCTATTACCATACTAGAGGATGTGCTGGAAAGTTTCTGAGGGTATTTATACATGCATAACGTTTAAATAGGGATGGATTTGCAGCATAGTGCCGCTTAACTGGTGCGTGCCTTTCGGGTGCCAGCCCGACGTGGCTCCTTGGCAGCCCAGAAAGCCAACCCCATCCTGGGCTGTATCAAAAGAAGTGTGGCCAGCAGGTCGCAAGAGGTGATTCTCCCCCTGTACTCATGAGACCCAACCTGGACTCCCGTGTCCATCTCTGGAGTCCTCAACAGAGAAAGGACATGGATCTGCTTGAGCAGGTCCAGCCAACGCTCAGAGGGCTGGAGCACCTCTGCTGTGAGGACAGGCTGAGAGAGCTGGGGCTGTTCAGCCTGGAGAAGAGAAGGCTCCAGGGACACCTGATAGCAGCCTTCCAGGATCTGAAGGGAGCTCCAGGAGAGCTGGAGAGGGACTCTTGGTCAGGGAGTGGAGTGACAGGACAAGGGGTAAGGGTCTCAAATTGGGAGAGGGGAGATGTAGATTAGATATTAGGAAGAAGTTCTTTGCTGTGAGGGTGGTGAGACCCTGGAACAGGTTGCCCAGAGAAGCTGTGGCTACCCCATCCCTGGAGGGCTTCAAGGCCAGGCTGGATGGGGCTTGGAGCAACCTGGTGTGGTGGGAGGTGTCCCTGCCCAGGGCAGGGGGGCTGGAACTGGATGATCTTGAAGGTCCCTTCCAATTTTAACCATCCAATTTTAACATCTGTGAAAAATGAAGACACCCAAAGTGTAGCATGATGTGGAATGTTAACGGTCTTGTCTGGGAATGCTGGGCCTGGACTGGTACTCTGTGGAGCAGGATGCCAGACACTTCCACGGATGTCCTCTGGCATCTATAGCCCTGGCCTGCTCCGCTGCCGCGCTCTCTACAGGTTAAAATCAGCTGAGTGAGTAGAGATGTGGGGTTTTGTGTGTGATGGGAACAGATGTGGCACTAAAAAGCTCTTGTAAAATAACAGTCATGCTGTCCGGTGTTAAACCCTGCCTGGAGACCGAGTTACTGCAGTGCTGTGTGCTGTGGCCAGTTAAACAGTAGGCAGCGTTGCACAAACACTTCATATTAATGCCTTTAAATTATTTTTTTTAAAAAGGCTCACCCTTTTCAGGTGTGCTGTGCAGATGAAAGGCTGAGACACTCAAACTCAGAGACTTGGGTACTTTGGGTGGTTGAAAAGGGGATGGGGAGAGAGCAGGACTCGCAGGCACATGATGTGCTGAGGCAATGCAATAGGGACGTTGTATTCTCTGAAATCCTGGCTTAGGGGGAGGGATCTGGCGTCATGGACAAATCCCACAGTGGGAACGTTTCTTTGGACTCTGCAGCTGACTTTGGCAGCTGTGAGTTGGTGGCAAGCAGCAGGGCCTCATTAGCATAGCTGATGAGTCCAGGAGTAGGTGGTGTTGGGCTGCTGTGACCTTGCCATGGACACAGGGTTTGACCTCACGGTGTCCCGGACATCTGGGATGGGGCTCGTAGCACCTCTGAAGCATTTGTAATTGTCTGACACCAGCAGTGCAGAAGATATTGGATGAATGATTACTAATTAGAAAGATTTAATTTCACTTGGTCTTCAGTAGGATGTCAGGAGGGGTACAGTTCCATCGTCATTAGTTACACGTTTTGAGAGGCTGATTATGCGTTGCTTTCTCTGTCTGATACCTAAGTTGCTGTTGCTCTTTGAGTGACTTCGGCCTGATCTCATCAGTTCCTGAGAGGTGCTGAGCTTTCTCCATTTCTGATGGATTCCAGGGCTTGGATGCTGCCGGGAGCCAGGTTACTCGTACTCTCCAGGGAGGCCCAGCCAGCAATTTAGAGCTGCTGTAGCTGTAGCCTGGTCAAAAGCAAGATGTGTTTGAAAGCCCAGGAGTAAAGCTAGTGCTGCGGTGCTTCTGCCCTGGGCAGGTGCACAAAGAATCACAAGTTTCTTGCTGAGTGTTTATTCCTCCAAGCTCAGTTTTGCAGGTGCGGGTAAACTGAATCCCTTTCTTTCATCAGCTTTTCCAAACAGGACCTATTAAAGAGCTGTCTGGTGGTCTACAAAATTCCAGGGTAATTCCAAGTCTACTGCAGACATGCTGCATCCTCTCAGCAGAGATTTATCTGGTGTTTTAATGTTGCTTTTTGCTCAAGTGTGATGTGTTTGACAGGGATAAAATACATATAAAAGTTTATCATTATATATACTCACGCACAGGCAACACAGACCTGAAGGCACAGACCCAAGCCAGCCACAGGCTGTAGCCTGCTGGAAGTTGTTGAATTTTAGAGAAAATCAGTCACAGCTCTGCAATTTCACGCTTTATCATTTTTGTTACGTGTACGAGGGAAATTGTAAACCTTGTAATTTCTCTCTTACTATATAAAAAGCTTTAGATAACATCGAGATAGGGAAGTAATACAAAATAAGATGCCTCGATACATTAGTGAACAAGATCGAACAGAGGCACTGTACACCTCGATGGCATGGAAAGGAAAAGAGGAAAATGCAAGCTCGAATGGGGGGATTAAAAAGCTATGTGTGGGGAAAAAGAAAAAAAAAAGCTAGTGAGGAAGAGGGCTTGGAAACATAAGGCAAAGCAAAATATGCTGCAAATACCTAAGATCCCATTCCTGTTTTTATTTTAGAATATTTGAGAAGTGGTAGGTGGCTTGTGGCAGTGAGATTCCTGCCTTCAGACACCTGCAGAACAGTATGCCAGGGCTGGGATCTGAGCCCAGCAGGGAGTCCGTGTGTCCCCATCCCCACTGTCACCATTGCTGGGCTCTGGAGTGTCCCACCCCACCAGACAAAACCCAGCCCTGCTCTTCCATCCGCCCATTTGAAAAGATGAGTTTCTTTTTCAAATCCTCCTCTTGGAGATCTAAGGCTTTCAATACAGGGATATTTAAATGTGTGGACTACATGGCCTACAGCAGTGTAGAGAGCTCAGGTAGACCCATGCAACCGTGTGCTCCTCCTGGATGAGATGATGCTCCATGAATGAAATGATGCTCCAGAGGTGGGGGGAGGAGGGTTTGGCAGGGCAGGATGTGCTTTTGCTGCTGGTGGATTCTGCTTTTTCTCCTCTCTTTAAAATGTAATGCTGGTATTTGAAGACCAGGCCTTTAAAACTGGCATCTATTTCAGTTTTACCTGCATAAATTAAATCACCAGATCAAAGCCACTGAGCAAAGGAGGACATATAATTTTGGTTCTTTAAAGCATGGATTATGCTTTATTGGATCTTTAAAGTGTGGTAGCCTTATAGGTACCTGTCATTTTTATTCAGTATAGAAAAAGTCTTAGTGTTAGACTGGGCCCAGAATGTCTTGGTGAGATGAGATAAATCTGGGCCTAAGAGCCTGCCTTTGAGCCTTGAGTAGAATGATAGATAAAGAAAGGATGGCATGACAACAAAAAAATAAAGGCTCAACACTCTGTGGTTTACAGAAGATGTTTGGGGAAAAGGGAGGGGTTTGGGTAAATGTGGGGTGAAGGCAGCTGGAGGCTCAGGTGGCAACAGCGCTGTGCACCTCAGCTCACCCTCAGCCGGTTTTGCTTTGGCTTTTGGTTCCACAAGCAGTTACACCTGTGCTTAACACAAAAAGTTTTGCTGATTTTGGGTGGCAAGTCTTTTTCTGTGCTGAAATTCAACCTATGTGGTTTTAGTGCAAGGCCTATAGGCTAGTTTCAGCTACAGCTTTTTAGAAAGTAATGTTTAAAAGTTATCTGCCTACCTCTGGCAAGTGAGTTTGTCAGCTCTAGCTTCACTTTTAATTGGCAAAGTTTTCCTTTACAGTCATTTAAATACACCATAGTATTCAATCATATAGCAGCTTACCCTGTTTGTGTTTCTTGTTCTTTCTGGCTGAAAAGCAGGTAGATGCTTCTTCCCATAAACCAACATTATTGGAGTGGACAGTGTAAAGTGCACATTATCACATATGGGATGCTGGGCCCAGGAAGAAGGAAAGCTGTTTTCAAATGCTCGTGGTGTCTCCTAAAAAATCTCATGGATGGTGCAGGTGTGGGGGAAGAGAGAAAGGAAGCAGAGATTTTAATTGATTAGCTTTTGCCCTCTGGGTCTAACCCAGACTAATGCTGAAGCTACATTATCAGGATGTTCAGAAATCCTCAGGTCCCCAGTTTTACTCCTCTGCAGAATTGCATTGGTGCACTGAAAACCGTGTACGCAGCGGAGCTGATTCTGTGAAGGCTTGACTGCCAAAAATAAACCTCATTGGGATTCCTGAGATGGCTGCTGTCAAGCAAAGTCAAATTTGGAGCTTTAAGCATGTGAACAGTGTCATTTTAAAAAGTCTGTTCACCAAGGAGATAAATAGGGATTAGCCTCCCAAGCTGCTTTAGCTCCCCGACATCCCAGCGTGTGCGGGGAGGGAGGTGGGAGGCACCGGTGACAGGGGACAGAGCTTGTCTCGGGGTTTGTCCACTTGGCCAGATCCCAGCCAGCAGGAACGAGAGAGGATGCTGGTCCCTGGCAAAGAAACCTTGGGAGCATGCCCATGGGGGTTCTGGTTCTCTCATTTGCCTCCTCGGCCATTCTTCTGAGACTGCTGGGGCACAGGTTTGCCCAAGGACAGACTTGGGAAGAGAAGTGGTGCCAGGGCTGGGCTCCAGCATCCTCAGCCCCGGGGTCCTGTGCCATTGCCCTGTTACCAACCGTAGCAGGCTGGGAACCAGGTACCACCTCGTACCCATCGTCATAAACCAGCTGAAAAGGCAAAACCAAGCCACCCAACCCAGAAAATCAGGATGTAACGTATCTTTTCCAGAACAGTGTTGTTATTTGCATTTCTTTTAAATCAGTTGAAAAACTCTCTCTCTTCATAGGTACTTTGTCGTACTGAATGTGCAGGTATCTCTTTATGATAATTCCTTTCACTGTGTTTTTCTCGAAGTTTCCTTTATGGGTGTGAACCGTGAATTTTTGGTATAGCTTTTGGGTCAACTGTTTGATCCTGAAAGAGCTCTGTCTGAAAAGGCTTCAACAGAGATACTAAATCAACAGCAGCCTCTTGCCACTGCAAACAATTGCCAGGTACATCCTGAAAGCAGTTTTCTTCCTCTTCTATGGTTCCAACAACATCATTAAAAAAATAAGATCTCCTCCTTTGTACTTCCTCCCCCCTCCATACATGCACATATCTTGTAGTAAATTCATTTTTCAGTCCTGACTTTGTGCAAACACAATGTTGTGCTGCAAGCATTAAAAGGCAATTTAGTACTCAAAGGATTAAAAGCTCATGTTAAATTGAAGACTACACTTGGCATAAACATTAAAAATTGACAGAACACCCTACACATTAACTGCACCAGGGCTCCATAATTAGCATTTAAAAGTAAAACATCATTTCCTTACTGTTTCCTACTTACTCATTTATAATGCATTTATTATAATACTGATGTGAATATGAGGCTTTCCACTATTGTCAGTTAGTAAACACATGCCAAAAAAAAAAAAAAAAGGGAAAGCCTAGTCCTGTTAGAAAGATGGGCCTGTGTACAAGGGATCCAGGATGAATGGTTTGTTAATCCACATCTCAAATGCAGGATGAATCAGCAGTGAGTAACTAACCTCAGCTGAGGTCTGAATTCTCTTGCAGGAGCACCCAGAGCGAAGGCTTGGGGTGCAGGGTGCCACCGAATGCCTTTGGCAGAGGGAACGCGGGAGAAAGGCAGGTCCTTGTGGGGATGTGGATGTATTGTATTGGGTCTGGTGCTGTGCAATGTGGGAAAACAGATAGATGGTTCATCCTGTAATGTGGAAAATTTGTTGCAGATTGAAATTTGAATGCAAAAGAAAAAGAATGAGGGAGCAAATCTCATTAGGGGAGCGGAAAAGAGAGACTGTCAAACGTTAAAGGGATAGGACTTTATTGACTTGTTTTGGTTTTGGATGAGAGAGTGTTTTATTCATGCATACTAATACAGACCTTTTCTGTCATTAAAAATGGAAGGTAAGATGGCCAAGCACTTACTCTGCTGGGTTCCACTGCACTTCTGTGTTCGATTTAAATTGCGCCCCGTGTCTGCACTGCACAGCCTTGCCTGTATTGCATCTGCCTCGGGGATTTCCTCCCATTCCCCAAAACCACTTCTCTGTACTTCCAACAAATCTGTGGGGCTTCAGCCATATCCTTTCTTCCACCAGACCCTTAGCTCTAGACGGACTGGTAGAATTTCAGTTAGGTGGCTTAGGTCACCCTGAGTGTCATTTGATCAAGATTACAATTTGCCAAAAAAATAAGGGGTCTCCAGGTCCAGACGTGGGTCAGTGAGCAACGGTTCTTTTTCCCCAGTACAAAAAGTGGATATTCACTCCACTGGTCAAGGCAACCACCTTCCATTGTGCCTGGCTTTCCACGGGTGCCACGTGTCGGATCAAACCCTGCCCCACTCCCCAGGGATGGGTTTTTGCAGGTTGTCCCCATGTTCAAAGCCACCAGGAGGGACCCGGCCACGCTGCTTCTGTGAAAAACCCACCGCCGTGTGCTCGTATCTAGAAACATGGCCACATGCAAATAGGCTTGAAAGACCTTCACCGCCACCTCGGCGTGGCTTGCCGACGTGATAAACTTCTTTTTGTTCTTGCTCTGAAACCTCACATCACGTCCCGCTTCCTCCGGGGCCGCTGCTGCGTGGCAAGACAAGACCACGTTTTGTTCAGCCTCTGTGAAATGCAATTAGAAGCCCCTCCACAGCCAGCAGGAGCTGAAGTTAAAAGGAGAAAGGGGGAAAAAAGGGACCTCCCCGCTGTCCAGCAGTGTGTTGACTTTGAAGTCCTGGGCCATCTTTTGTGTGTGTCCCCCCCCCAGAGGGTCTTTAATCAGGACCTTTGCCTTGTCATTTCGGAGGGGAGGTGGGGGGAAGCTGACACAGTTGGTGGGGTTGTCCCTGTGTGTGCCAGGAAGAAAAGTCTTTGTCAGAAATTTCCACTGACCCAGGCACTTTGTTTCTTTGTCTCTCCCAGACGACTTTGAACTAAAAAGAAGAGGAAAACTCTCGTATGTGCTAACAGTATTTTAATAGGGAGCCCGGGTGACTTCTTGGGAGCTTTCCTGCCAGGTCCAAGGCAGAGATGAGGCTTTTGGTCTCAAGGCCTCTTAAAATAAACCCAGCTCAGGCAGTTTTTTATAGTCTTCTCCTGTGTGTACATCCTGGGTGATACAAAGAGGCTCACGCCATAATATTGCAACACGCTGCTAAGTAGAAAGTCCTAATTATCATACCCATGTAATATTCTCTAGACTGAGAAGCTCAGCTTGGTAATGATTACCGTCTTCTTTCTTGTTGTTTGCATCGTAGCAATTTATAAATCAGCTAAAACTTCTCAAATAACTAGCTGTAAGCGCCAAGCATCATCCATATGTTGGAAATTTTGCAAAACTTGGAAGTAGAGAGACCTGAGCTTGGCCTTAGTGTGTCCCAGCCCCATCCTCACCGAGATGACCTGCAGAGCCCCGGGGCAGCCGCTTGCCTCCTGGTTGCCAGAATGGAGGTGACACAGGGCTAAACTGGAATGATCTGTGCTCTGTTGTCTGTAGAGTTTTTACAGATGAACAAAATGCTCCACCAAAATGCCAAGGATTATGTTAAAATTCAGGTTTGCCAGTGTTTTACTCATGAAAAATCTACTCGAGCCACTATTTAAAGAAATTTTTATGTATCTATTACAATCTCGCTTTGCTACTGAAATGTGTACAGCTGGACTCATAATTATGACTTTTATTCCTCAGGTAGAGGCATAAAATAGTACTCAGTGCTTTTTAAATAGTATAAAATATTTCTAAAATAACTCTTCCATCCCAGTTAAACAAACATTATCTCCTTAGCCATTTTTCCATTCTCAATTTTGATATGCTGCAGCTTCTTCCCTACATTAAATCAGTTCCTCTTTAGAAGAAGTGAATTATTAAAAAAAGGAGGGGGGGAAAAAAGAGAAAAGATTTTACAGGAACAAATAGATTAATAACTGACTGTGATAAGATCTGGCAGCCTTTCTTAGAGGTGTGTGTGGAGTAGAACACGGAGCTGTATTATCAAAGCAGGTTAAAGTTTTATCATGAGTCTCATGTATTATATGAGGTTCTCAAAGCACACCTCCTCCTGTAATGCCTGGAATAATCCAGACTGGATATAGATCGACTGATTAACTGAATCTCAGGAACAATAGCTCAGCTTTGGTATCAATTTTACTCCTTCGGCTTCCTCTCCATGACCTTCCTGTGATTAATTTTTATTTGTATTATTTCGTATTTCTCCCTTTCTGCTTGTATACTTGAACATTTATTTGGCAGTAAATGCCCAGCCTTCATCCTTGCAGGTCGTTCATGTGTTCCATCCCGTTTATGAAACGTTACAACAGAAAATGAACCTGCCTGCTCCCCATAACATGGGAACAGCACACACAGTATTACACACAACGCGACTGACACGTTAATTAATAATAGAGAGGCTTTCCATAATTTAACTCGCAACTTTGCAGTCCTGGCTCTCACTAGCTTAGTTGTGTATTTCTAACTTTTTATTTTGCTCTTTTAGTAACTGTGGCTCAAGCAGGCAAAGGCTCTCTCCTTAATCCAGTGAAATTTATAAAGTGATGCTTAAGTCTGAATGCCAGAGCGGCCCCCTCAGCTTCAAAAGGGCTTCTTTTTGCTTAAAGTTAAGCAGGTATTTAAGTGCTTTGCTAGCTTGGGGTCAAAGTGTTGAGCACCTTGTTGGACTATGTCTTATCTACCTCCTCATTAAAGACACATCAGAACATTTGGCATGTCTTTATCAAGCAGAGAGGTGCAGCCAATTGACTTTATGTGACAGCTAAAAGTGAACGAGATCAAGGGAGCTCGAGAGACAAAGAAGTTAGGTTTTGTTAGAATCTTAAATGAAAGAAAAATAGTGTTTGAGAGCTAGTAAAAATTGTTTCGTGTGTTAGAAGGATTTTATTTTCAGAGGACTTTAGATCAGGACTTTTTGAGAGATTTGGCAGTGTGGATGGAGGCCAGACTAGAGCAGAATCCATCTGCTTATTTTGTTGCCGACCTTTTTGTGTTGAGTACCGTGACCTTCTGCAGTGCTTTGAGCAATGCAATCCCAGGTGAAGATGTAGAGAAGAACTGGGAGCCTTGAGGAAAGTATTTGCAAGGTGCTCATACAATTTTGATATGTAGGTTGGAACCAGCAAGGTGCTTGGTAGGCTCAGTACTGGGGGAAAGTAGGCAGCAGATTTACCACAAGAGATCAACTTTATGACATGAATCCATCTCCAGTGATGACCAGGGAGTAATGGTCTTTTTTGGCTGCACTAGTGGTCCCGTTATTTCTTGTGATACAAATTGAAAGGTCATTTACATTTCTGTTCGTATGTTCGTATGAGAAAAATAATTTATTTTAAACACAGAAGTGTGTCCAGGCTTTCTTTCATGCTGTAAGGTCAACACATGGGCCCTTTCATTCCGTAGCAGAAGAATGTGAGGTCCTGGATGAGTTTCTGCTCTCCCAGGAGGATCAAATAGTAGGTGGAGCTGGGCAGCATTTTCCTGTGGGAGATAACCGTGTCCTTTATCTCCTGCTCATTGTCCTGCCTGCTGGGTTGCGAGGAGTCTCTCCTCCCACCTGGTTGTGCCATACCTTGGGCCACAAGACTCCTATCAAAAGTCTTTTCTGGAGCCCAAACAGTGGAGTGGGTCGGTGCAGGGGAGATGTTCCGACACGGGTGGTCTGTGGCCCACAAGGATGATGGCCAAGGTGTGTTTCTGGAGGTCCCTAGAGAGAGAAAAGAGTTAAGTGATGCTGGCCCCTGCTGTAGGGACGGAGCTGGAGCCTCTCATGGAGGGCTGTGTTTTGGGCAGATTTTAGGCAGTTTTCTCTTATTTGACGCCCGTATCAGCAACCCGCATTGTGAGATGAGTCTCTCCTTCCCCAAGCCAGAGGTCCACACTGAGAACTGCCCACCGTTTTTCCCCATAGGAGGAAACATTTTTCTGTCTATGACTTATCTACATCCTGAACCTCAGATGTGACTAGAAAATCCTTTTTTTTTTTTAATAAAAAAGGTGTCATAAATGTAAACTATGCAAGTGTCAGGTTTACATTTATCCTTATAAGGCGCATCAGCAGTAGATGTGCATTTCTGCCGGGCTTATTTATTAGAGCTTTCTGCATGGCAAAGGCAATATCTCCAGTGTTATTTTCGGGCTCAATGAGCTCCAGAATGTATTTGTGAGGCTTCCAGTTGTGATGACATCAGCGTGGAAACGCCAGGAAGGGGGCTCAGTGACGGCAGGCAGCTTTCCTGCCACTGCTAATTTACTGTCTTCCCGAGAACCAGATCCTAAACACTTGAAGTATTAACATCATTTCAGCTCTTAAGTAAAACTAAAGAAGTCTTTTCATCTTTCCATTGAGTGGCGGGCTCCTTAAGTAGATCACAAGCTTTATGCTGCTTTGTCTGAGTGAGGAGGAAAATTTTAATTGTTCCCGTCTTCTAGTGCAGGTATTGATTAATAAAATGTATTAGCAAAGATCTTGGCCTACTTTTTGCACCATCAAACAAGTGCTTAATGACTGTATTACTATGAAAATGGCATTGCTTTAAAGCATTGGATTTGAGCCCCTTTGTACTTTGCTTTCATTTAAAGGTTTGGGGTTTTTTTCTCTCTTATCCCATTATGAAGAATGAAGTTTCTCCTGTAGTTGAAGAGGGTGCAGTGGAAGGAAGAGGAGGCGGCGAGTGGCTTTTAGGCGAGGGGACCAAATTCGGTCAAGCCAGGATGTTCCTGGGCAGAGGGATGGGGTCTGCGAGTGCAGGCCGGTCAGTGAGCAAATGTGAGACAGCACACAGGTGTAATTTACTCTAATTTAGCGTTTGGTGGGTAGGAATATTAATATGATTCACGCGCTAAGAGGGAGAAGGCGTGTTTATGAAGAACATAACTAACAGGTTTGTGTGAGATAAAGAACGCTGCCTCCCACCTCACTTGATTGTCTTTCCTCCTTTGGGTCTCATTTGTAGAATCTCATTTATTTTACACTCCTTTGCAGCTTCCTAGCTGCCTACCAGCCTCCTTCCTCCCACCCCACCTCCCCGTGCTCACCAGTACCTATCACACCTCCCACAGAAACTGCCCGTACTTTGCACACTCAGCGAGCGGCGAATGCCATCTGAGTGGCACCGATTTACTTCTTATTGTCAGGGCCCCCAAAAGGCTCTCAGTTTTTAAATACATCTTCTCATATTATAGGTGGGGCTTCTTGGAAATCCTGCCTTTCCATAGCTTCAACTTGACTCCATCTTGACGAGCCTCTCCAGCTTGCACCTTGCCAGGCCGTGGCAACGTCCTCAACACAACACTTGTGTTTTAGAGCACTTTGAGGATTGTTACACAATTGTTGAGGCCTGACAACAATTTGAGGCTTTCAATCTCGCTGCTTTTATCAAACCTGCCTTTGCCCGTCCCTGCCAAGGTGTTGCAGCCGGGCTGGCTACCCAAGCCAGGAGGGGCTTACGGTGCCTGGGGCAACAAAGCATTTCTTGCTAAAAAAAAAAAAAGGCATTATTGCAAAACACTTCATAATCTGTAAATTTGGAATTAAGGCTCATTGTTTTATAGGACCAGTACTGGGAAGTCCCGTGTCTGTAACTAAAATACACACCGTGGTGACAATAACACGTGGATTTTATGCATCGCTTTTGCATCCCTTGCTGAAAATCGAGGCGCGAAGAAGTCAAATGAGAGTCCAACTGCTTTCCACACCAGGGAAAACCTGCAAATATGCCCACTGCTGGCTCCTGATGTGTAGCTGCTGGGCCAGACTCATACCTCATAAAAGGTGTGTTAGTGTCCCCGTGCAGAGACGTCAGGCGGTGGCTCTGCTGCGCAGAAGAGGCTTGGGTGCTACATTGGTGTGGGAGGAGTGGAGAAACGCGGTTGCATCGCTTAAAATAGCCAGAAAAGGACCCTTAGTCCTTTCTTGCCTTGTTCCCTTCACATTCACAAATGTTCATCTCTGTCTCTCCCTTTTTTTCCATCCTTCCTAGGGGCGATGACTGACAGATTAATATATGTCTAGCTACGTGTCTTAGAAATCAAAAGGAAGGTGCTGTCAGAATCGCTTGTCAGAAAATGAGATTAGGCACACTTGTCATTTGCTGAGGATTGCAGTCTTTCAGAGATAAGGTTGCATTTAATGAGTGTAAAAAGCCTCCTTGTGAAAAAGGGGGTGGTGCAGGAGAGAGAGAATGATTATTTTTCTGGTGTCAGCTGAGTGCTTTATCATATAACTTGATACCGTGGCACCCTGGCAGGCACTGATAATGGCTGCTGGGGCTATTGCACCTCTCCAGTCGCTCCGCAGCTTCAAAAGTGATGACTTGTTACCTGCTTTTAAACTCTTCTTGGATGTCGAACCCCACTATCCTAAGGGAAAGAAGCAAAAAGCATGTGCGGTGTGTTTTAAAGAAAGACCTGTGAAAACACACAGCATAAAGGGAACGTGCTAAATGTATAGCCACTTTCCCCAGCAAACTATAAAGAATACTCAGCGGGTTTCAGTGAAATATGGAACTTGTCTGACAAGTGAAGGATAACTAATGAGAAACAGAGCTGTATCCCACTGAAACCAATTGTGTTTTGTTATGGAAAATATTTATCAAGCTTTTTTTTTTTTTTTCTTCTTTTTTTTTTCCCCCCCTCATTTGTTGGTTCTCCTAACAGTACCATAATAACACCTCTCGTGTATGGCACTCAGTTTCTCTCATCTGCATCTCAGTTATTTAAATCTGCAGTAGGGTGGGGTTTTTTTCGGTCACCAATTGGATATTATCATACTGTACATGAATATTTTAGGCGAATGTTTCATTCATCAAAGTAATGGTCATTCTTTTGCCAAGTTAATGTCTTTGCACTGTTTAGAAGCTGGCTAAACATACAGATTTATTGTTCGTAATGTACTATCTAAATATGAGATGACAGTCAAAAATGGAATTTATCTGTTCAGCAGAAGAGACCCTACATTAGCTCCATGTTTTTGCAATAGTATTTCTTTACTTGGCATACCTCTTTTAAAATTATCCTTGGAAGAATAGATTTCTGTCATATATTCTCCTCATCAAGTGAGATGTGATTTTCATTATTTTGCTTGAATGTTAGAAAATGAAAGAAATTACTTCATTGGTTTATGGTACTGATTCAGCATTTTCTGGGCTAAAAATGACCCGAAAGACAGAATAGGATTACAGCACGCAATAATGGATGCTTTATTCAGTTATAAGAAAGTCTCTTCTTCTGACTAAGATGAAGAGAATGAAAAATATTTCTCTCTTATTAGTTGATTCAGTACCCAGATATTGACAGACATATTAATTTGAAATACTCCTCCAGTTGCAGAACCTGCTAGCAGGCAGAAATTAGGGGAAGATAATGGCCAGAGCTGAAAAGTGGTGCATTTATGAAGTGTACTCACATGAGTACTAGTGGATGGGGAAGAATTTATATTTTATATTCTTACTCATTGATAGGATCTTACAAATGTTCCCTGTTGGATTGTGCAGTGTAGGTGGCAGGTCCAGAGCCCAGCAAGGTCTCAAGGAGCTGAATACAGCTAACCCGTGTTTCATCGTCTATTTAGGAACTCAGAATTCAAACCACAGGAAGGTATACCGAAGAGATAAAATGTGAGTGTATTTTCTGCTGAGAAATTAGGGCCAGGAATGTGTTTGAGGATTCTCACTCTTCATGAAATCATAGAATGGTTTGGGTTGGAAGGGACCTCAAAGACAACCGAGTTCCAACCCCCAACCATTGGCAGAGGGAGGGACAGATGATTGTGTGTTCACCTCAAAGATTTCACATCATGATTCTTCACCTCTACTCTGCGCTTGTGAGACCCTACCTGGACTCCAGTGTCCAGCTCTGGAGTCCTCAACAGAGAGAGGACATGGACCTGTTGAAACAGGTCCAGCAGAGGGCCACAAAGATGCTTAAAAGGCTGGAGCACCTCTGCTATGAAGACGGGCTGGGAGAGCTGGGGCTGTTCAGCCTGGAGAAGAGAAGGCTCTGGGGAGACCTTAGAGAAGGCTTCCAATACCTGAAGGGAGCTCCAGGAGAGCTGGAGAGGGACTCTTTTTCAGGGAGTGGGGCAACAGGACAAGGGGGAACGGTCTTAAATTGGAAGAGGGGAGATTTAGATTAGATACTGGGAAGAAATTCTTTGCTGTGAGGGTGGTGAGACCCTGGAACAGGTTGCCCAGAGAAGCTGTGGCTGCCCCATCCCTGGAGGGGTTCAAGGCCAGGCTGGATGGGGCTTGGAGCAACCTGGTGTGGTGGGAGGTGTCCCTGCCCAAGGCAGGGGGGCTGGAACTCGATGATCTTTAAGGTCCCTTCCAACCTTCCAATGTTTAGCCATTCTATGGTTCTGTGATTTGGAGAATTTTGGAGGAGAAATGTCTTCATACTTGTAAACTCTGACCATTCTATGATTCTGTGATTCTATGACAGTGAGGGTTTGTGTTTGGTACAGTGCCTGGGTTCAGGAAATTATCCAGCCTCCTCTGGGCATGCAAAACCAGGCTAAATTCTGTCCTCGGAAGCAGTGGAGACCACATTTTATGTATGTTTTATAGGTCCAGGCCCATAAGGATGGGGAAGAGAGAGCAGCCCTATTGTTCCCTGAGCCCCACTTTTTATCTTTGTTTCCATTTGAAACCCGTATCATAAAACTGCCTGCAGAGCAGTTGCCTTGCTGTTCCTCTAAATGAGAATTCCAGCTTTTATGCTAATTCAGTTTCAGGTTTCTTTGAACCTGCAGTTTATGGGCCTCTGCTTAAAACTGCAATCTGTTCTGCATAAAAGAAGGGATTACAAAGTGGTTTAGTTTTGCAAATGCTGCAGAAAAATAAAAATAATAAAAAAGTTGCACTGTCATTAATACGCTCTCGCAAAAAAGTTTTCTGCCTCGTCAAATGAAAAACTCTCCTGCCATTGAGAACCTTCCCACTGAGGTTATGTAGTCCAGTCGTTCTGTTTCCTTCTAAAAAGTTCATTTACTTGTTGTATCCCTTTTCCCCTGCCTTACCTTAGTAGAAAGCACACAGACGTTCATTTTTTGGCTTGAAGGGCCGTCGGGGAAGCATCGCTCTCATCTGCTGCCAGGACCCCGCTGGGGCCGATGCTGCACGTACAGCAGCCCTGAGTCCAGCCTCCTGGCAAAACCTGGCCTTGCCACAATTTATCTTTATTTACCTTTTTATGGCATCAACCAGCGGTGATTTTGCTGTTGTTTAGGCCACTCTCAGGAACAGGTCCTTTTCTTGAACCTCTTTAAAGCATTAGAGTTTAAGTACTTTCTGGTTGGGACATTATGCCGTGGCTTGCTGTTCAAAGTCATAAAACTTCACTGGGTTTGGCATAAATTCTTTTCTTGAGGAAAAGAACCTGCATCTCCTATCCAGTAATGGACAAAATTATGTGTGTTTTCAAAGCATTATGGGGGACCTTATAAGGCATCGTAATCACGCTCCAAGCTCAGACACCGTCATGTCTTCTGGAAAGATTAGCAACTTAATGGAGACATAAATGTTTCCAGCCTTTCACAGAATACCAAAGGATTGGAATATCCCATTTTCACGTTGCCAGGAAAAAGCTGCAGAACCTTCCAGGTGAGGTGAGGTTTGCCATAAATAATTTAATCCAATATAATCTGCTGTAATTTCAATATTCATTTGCTCCTTGTGCCAGAGATGGGTAATTCTTCTTTGGAATTACTCTGCGACTTGGAAACAAATGTCTGCTTCTCTGCCTGCTGTCTAGGAGGGTTTAGGTCATTTTATAAAATGGTTGGAGCTGAAAAACCTCTTTCAGAGAGTGAAAGATCTTGAAATCACTTTTGATCCAAGTTCAATGCACTTCATTTGGCTGTTGTTGTGGCAGAAACAAATGTCAACGCTGACAGAGACCACAAGCAGTAGAAAAAAATCCTGGCAAGGTCCCATGAAGATAAGAGACAGAAGGTTTCACAAACCCATCCGGGCACATCCTAAAACATGGGAAAGTACTGCTGTCAAGAGAGGGGGAAGCTTGATCCAAAGGCCATGGAAATCATTAGGAGGTGGTAGTGGGGTGGTTTGGTTTTTTTCCCCCCCCTTTGATTTAATTTGGCTTTGGGTGAATTCCTTAACTCCAAACTTCTCATTTGGAATTATAAAATGCATCTTGTGCATGTATGATGTTCTAGCAGGGAAACAGAGGTCCTCGACTTATCTCTAAGGCACAAATAATGAACATAATGAGGCCCACAGCCCTGCCAATAAACCTTAACAGCCCCGGGGAGATGAGTAGGTACATGCATTTCTGATTTTGTGTACGCTGAGATTTCAGGTGTGGCATGTGGTTAACATTCAAAAACTCCAGTACAGACAAGCCTGTAGTTTAATCCATGGTAAATTTATAAAATTAAAGTCTTGTGAGGAGTCTAGGCTTTAATTAGACCAGTTCTTACCATGCCAGGATGTAGAAAGTCTTGACCAAAGTGTTTGTAGAATGGATGAGCTGCCACACCTTAATACTGGGCTTTTAATTCCTCGTCCGGGTACTGTCTCACCATCCTCTGGCTGTTGTACAGAGAACACTCGGCTGGTTTAATGCTTCCCTTAATTTATTTTTGGTGGAGATGGGAAGCAGCACTCAGGCCACGCATCTCCTTCGCTGAGCTCCTGGAGCCAGACGGTCGACTGTGATGGTTTTTGGCCACTCTCCCCTGTTTTGTTCTAGAAGCCAGAGGCGAAGCCGTCTCTGCTGGGTTCCTAGAGAAGGCAGGTAGGGAACCACCTCTCTGATGGCACAAGATGACTCTTCATGGTATATATGTATTGGGAGATGCAAAAACCTGTGAAATTTTAACAGTGAAAATCCATGCTCAGATACGTTGTAGAAATCTAGGGACAACCCCACTGAGGGGGGCAGCTTTGGAGAACCCTTATTTCCATCGCTAGAACCAGGGGCTGAAATGGGCCATGATTTTTGTAAATTTTGTGATGAAGAGGATTTGTCACAGTTTTACCAGAGCGTTCCCTCTCCTGATGGAAAGAGGAACACACAGTGAAGGCACTGCAGTGTCTGCAGCCATGCTCTGATGTGGACTCAGTCATCTCCTCTTTATCGTTGTTGCTTCTGTTGTGCTTCTCCCACATCCTCATCCCGGTGGGAACCATCACAGTCAGCGCAACTGTTCCTCCAAGAGGAACTTTGGAAAAGCCATGATATAATGCCAAGGAGAAAAACTGTTCTTAAATGGGTCACACAGTGATGGACCAAGGAACAAATGAGATATATTTGCATAAAATTCCATAGTTTGACATCAGTAATTGGTAGGAATGTTTTCTGAGGAGGTTTTCTTTGAGGTGTAGCAATTCTACTTGCATGGACCGTTTGGACCTTGCCTCCCCTCCTTCCCCTCAGCGTTTGCTGCAGGCAGGGCCTTTGGAGCCACTGCTGCCAGGCAGGTCACTGTGTCACCCCTTGGGGACAGCGGGGAGCCACGCACCCACCTTGGGTGCCTGGGAGAAGGGCAGTCCCTCTTCATCACACATCACCGAGGTGAGTGTGGAGCGTGTCGTTCCAAGCTCCCCAGGGATTTTGGGCACATGATGCTCCTCCTGGATCAGGCCAGGCCAATCCCACACCTGCAGCCCTTGCCCTGGGCTGGATTTCTGGCGGGTGTAGGTAGTTCTTGGCTTTTCCACAGCAGAGTCACCTCCTCGGGGCTGAGCCCCGCTGGAAGGGTTTGTCAAGCCTATTTCTGAGGATTTTGCTCAAATCCAAGTGAGGCCCACCGGAGTTTAATTCCACTTGCACTCCTAGCCCAGTATTGATTAGAAACCAGTTTCAAGATTTGAAATCTTGGGAACACTCATTTGAAATCCGGGCTCCTCGTGAGCCCGTAAGACCTGTCTTAGCAGGGATGCTGTGCCAAGGAGCAGAACCACCTCTCCTTCACAGCAGCTTGCTTTAGAGGAGACACAGTTTGGCTCCAACCGCCGTGCTTCAGTGAATAATCATTTCTATAATAACGTAGCTGTGCATTTATTCTCTGTGGTGGCTGTTACTAATGGGGTGTGGTGCTGGAGAGAAACCTCCAGTGAGTAAGAAACCCATGGACCATAGCGTTTGGTGCTAGAGTGCTGGAATTACAGTCAAGCAAGTCCTTGCAAGCTTAGGACCCTGGTCCCACCTGCAGGTCCCAGAGCAGGTACAACTTTGCAGCCAGCCGGGGGTCTGCACAGCGACCACCCTGGCTGAAGTTGGGGACATATATATATATTTTTTTTTTTTTTTCTTTTTCCACTTAAAAAAATTGAAAGGGAAGAGGGAAAGAGAAGAGACTTGCTAAATACCATGATGCTTTTGGTTGTGTTTGCTCCCGTGGAGCATCACTCACCACTGATGCTCCTGTGCCGCGGTCTCCTGGGGNTTCACCTGAACCGCGGGCACGGAGAGCCCTTGGACGGCGGCGGGAGGGAGGGACGGACGGTGCCCCGGCAGGAGCCCGCGTTGTGTCGGGAGAGGACGGGCATGACTTTTTAAAGAAAAAAAACAAAGAGCAAAAAAAAACAAAAAGCAAAAAAAATCAATCAACACCCCACCAAAAAAAAAAAAAATTAGAATTATCAAAAAACAGCAGCAGAAAAAAAAAAAAAAACAACAAA